>SJYA01000205.1:144312-243106 GCA_006410615.1 Neotragus moschatus
TTTATGGCAAATAGATAGGGAAACAGTGGAAATAATGAGACTTTATTTTGGGGGGCTCCAGCTGGGAGGGATTGGAGGCAGGGGGAGAAGGGGACAACAGAGGATGTGACGGCTGGATGGCATCACTGACTCGATGGACATGAGTCTGAGTGAACTCCGGGAGTTGGTGATGGACAGGGAGGCCTGGGGTGCTGCGATTCATGGGGTCGCAAAGAGTCAGACACAACTGAGCAACTGAACTGAACTGAACTGAACTGTGCCTATTCTGGCTTTATTTTTATAGACTCTCAATTAATAAGTGATCATAGAGGTCAGATAGACTAAATCAGGTTGACTTCCCTTGTTGCTCAGATGGTAAAACATCTGCCTACATGTGGGAGACCTGGGTTCAATCCCTGGGTCAGGAAGAGCTCCTGGAGAAGGAAATGGCAACCCACTCCAGTATTCTTGCCTGGAAAATCCTATGGACTGAGGAGCCTGGTAGGTTACAGTCCATGGGATCAGAAAGAGTCGGACATGGCTCAGTAACTTCACTTTCAGACTAAGTCAGTGGCTCCTTTCCTAATGTTCACAAAAATTAGAACCTGATTATTGCTGAAACATCTCTAAGAATGAGGGTTCTAACCTGAATTGTACACTGGATGTGACTTTTAGGGTTATCTTCTCTTTATTGTGCCATTTTTGGCCCTAGCTCTGCAATCTGGAGTCACAGAGAATTATGTTAATTACATACACTAGAGTTTTTCTACCTCTATGTTCATTTTCTCTCTCTCTCAATCATTATCTATGTATCTATTTATGTATTATCTATTTATTTATTTTCCTTTACTTAGAAGGTTGACCGATCCCCAGTAAGGGCTTTAAAACTGTTTGCAAAAATTATTATTTCTTTCTGATACTTGTTGAAAACAATTAAATACTATAGGAATGATCATAGTTTTCATGAGAATGTTAACCAGTTCCAGTTCTTTCACAAGAAAGTTAATAAATATGATTTAATAAATAAATTAACAAAACAATAGGGTTGTTAAATTTTGTAAATTGAAGGAAACCTGTAAATCATTTGGTTCATTTCTTTCTTTTTTTCAGATTAGAAAATAGAAATTTAGACCTGGAATTTTTTTTAAATCTCTTTATCATTCAGAGCTCACTCTTGTTTATATGTATCTATCCTAAAGCATGATATTATAATCTGTGCAAATGATATTTTATTAGTTTCTGCCCTGGTTTACCCTTGCTAATTACTAGTTGATTCTCTGGGGCCAGCAAGAAACTATTCACTGTAAGGATGTATTGATAAACAATACAGGCCTGGGGAAATTAATTCACTTACCTCTTCAGTTCAGGTCAGTTCAGTCGCTCAGTCATGTCCGACTCCTTGCGACCCCATGAACCGCAGCACGCCAGACCTCCCTGTCCATCACCAACTCCCGGAGTCCACCCAAACCCATGTCCATTGAGTTGGTGATGCCATCCAACCATCTCATCCTCTGTTGTCTCCTTCTCCTCCTGCCCTCAATCTTTCCCAGTATCAAGGCCTTTTCAAANGAGAGAAATGGTTATGGGGGAGAGCCCCCCGTAAAGTCAGAGGTGTAGGTGAGAGCATAAAACAGACTTCAGTTTTTGGGGGTAAATGCTTGGGAACAGGGGGTTTCCCGAGGCTTGATCACGCCTTTGCCTATGCCAAGCCTCCTTCCTCATGACCTTTGCCACGGGCGGAGTTCCTCACTCTGGTCCCCGGCAGTGGGGCTTGGGCAAATCAGTTCTCTGTGAGCCTCTGCTTCCTAGTCTATAAAATAGGAATTCTAATTTTCAATGTGCCACCTCATTGGGTTGTCATGAGATTCAAATGAGGTGATGACTCTGAGGACTCTAGAAGCCTTAAGATGCTACCTGTAGATAGCGGTGATATGGTTTGAGTGGTCTGCTGCTGCTGCTGCTGCTAAGTCGCTTCAGTCGTGTCTGACTCTGTGCGACCCCATAGACGGCAGCCCACCAGGCTCCCCTGTCCCTGGGATTCTCCAGGCAAGAACACTGAAGTGGGTTGCCATTTCCTTCTCCAAAGCATGAATGTGAAAAGTGAAAGTGAAGTAGCTCAGCTTTACAGACTCTTCGCAACCCCATGGAGTGCAGCCCATCAGGCTCCTCCGCCCATGGGATTTTCCAGGCAAGAGTACTGGAGTCGGATGCCATTGCCTTCTCCTAATGATCAGTAAATTATAGGGTATGTTACAAAATAAAGGCTTCTAATAATGTTTGCAGGCTATTCAGAATTGAGGTCCAAATCCTCAGTCACAAAATGCCTATTCTGCCCCAAAGGAATCCAAGAATCCCTTTTGTAATATTACTAACTCTTGTAAGGGACTATTCGATTCATGTAGTATGAACCCCAGAGCATCACAGTTAACCTTGTGATGCTGGATGTTGGGCAGCAGCAGCAGAAGCAGTGGTGAGTTTCACAGGTCCAGGCTTCTATATAGTTCCACAAATCTATATAGTCTCTGGCTCCTTTTATGTATTAACAGTGTACATGTGTAGCTGTGTTAACTTTTTGTGACCCCACAGACCGTAGCACACCAGGTTCCTCTGTCCATGGGATTTTCCAGGCAATAATACTGGAGTGCATCGCCATTTCCTTCTTCAAGGAATCTTCCCAACGCAGGGATCGAACCCATGTCTCTTGCATCTCCTTCATTAGCAGGCGAATTCTTTACCACTAGTACCACAGACTAGAAATCTTAATGCAAAAAATAAAAAAAAAGAGAGCATATCATTTAGCTTGAATATGTATACTTTTTTCACGGAGATAGTATTACCATGCAAAAATGAGAAATCGTTTGTGATACTTGATTGTATTCTTAAATGACAGTCTTTTTTAAATTGCCAGTTATAGATTGGTGAAATCTTTTAGCAAATGAGAAATGCCTTTCTACTGACTATAGCTACTAGTTATTGAATGTTTGCTATTTGCCACATAGTATGGTAGGTGTTTTGCATGCAGTATTTTATCAAATTATTAACACATTATGGTGCTGTAAATACTGTTGTTAATTCCAGATTACTATTAATAGATGAGAACCTAGATTTCTGAAAAGAAAAGAAATTTATTTAGGTTGCATGGCTAATAAATGGTATGCTACAGAGCTGGGCTTGTCCAGCTTAAAATGACTTGCTCTTGATCCCATTGCTCCTAAGAGTTGTCCTCTGTAGACACATGTAACTCCCACAACTTCCCTTTCTTGCACTATTTTATTAAAAGCCCTTACCATTTTATCTGAAGCCATTTTGATGGGCTAATCAAATGTATAGATATTATTAGTAAGAAGTGCAGTGCAACCACAGGTCTTGTAATGAGATACTCAAAGAGACCAGGGTCCAAATCCAACCTCCTATACATGCAGAGTTATTTTGCAGATGTCAGTCAAACTGTTTGAGTTTCAGTTTTCTCATTCATAACAGGAAGATAAAACCTATTCTGTGGGATTATTGGAAGGTTGAATGAGGCATGGTCAGCTGTGTTATATAATAAGTGTTATTATAATTGGCTCTGATGTCTCTTTTTAATCCCCACAGGGTAAATCTATTTACTTCCCTGGTGAAGAGGGCACTGACATTTATTGAACATCTAATATGTGCCGAGTGCCTTATTTACACTAATTAATATTAACTAGAGGCTTAGGAATTAGATGTGATTGCCCCAGCATGCACGCATGCCCCAATTTTATAGTTATTAAACAGAGGTTTTAAAGTGGCTAATTCACATAATGCAAAAAATAAGCAAAGGAATCCACAGTCCTAATCATGGCTCACCCATCTCTTTCTGCAGGCTGGAGCCAGCTAGCTCTCTGTATAGCCAGCAAGATCTCAGTTTGTTCCTCATATGTGTTGACTTTAATGTTCTTTGTCTGTTTGAATCCTCTTGGTTTTTTTGTTTGTTTGTTTTATTCTCCTCCATATTTCACAATGACTGCTCCCTTCTTGTTATTCTTCTTATCTTTCTTTTTGGCACAAAAGCTGGAAGATGCTTTCTTGTCTTTCCCAATCATCCGTCACATTGCCTATTTTGTTTTTCTTTTATATCACTTGTTACTGTCTGAAGTCATTTATATGTTTATCTGATTGAGGTACTGATTGACTCCTCTAGTAGAATATAAACTCTAGGAGATCAAAAACTTATCTGTCTTATTTCTTCCTGTGTCCTAAAACTTAGAGTGGACCTGGCACAGTCAGTATATTTGAAATAATTGTTAAATGAATGAACAATGTTTAGCTGCTCTTAAAATCAACTTTCAGTGTAGACTGAGGCTGAGCAAATCATTCAAAATGTAACCTTCAGTTTATTGAATGATTATCAGTATTTTTCCTGAAAGTCACCCAGTTTCTTGAAAAAATGTACTGGTGCTAATAGGCATGAGTATTGGTGAGTAACTTCAATTTTAGATGAGAAAGCACAGGCACTCTGACATAAAGTCTTCTTTGACATCAAAATTGGTAGTTCTTGACTACCAATAAAGCTTAGCATACAAGACATAGTACACATGTAAGCAATGAGGTTGAAGACATTTAAAATGCAAAGAGAGTGATTATATTTTGAGTGTATATGGTTGGCATTCAGTCTTTAAAGTGCAATCTCAAATAGAAAAGTGAATTTTAAAAAACAGTCCATGTGCCTTGGTAACCAACCCAAGCTAGTTCTGAGATAGACTCATTACTAGAAGATTCTGTCTATTTAGTTATTGACAGCTCATGACTAAAAGGGGTGTTTGAGCTCTACTTGCTGAAGTATGTTTATCATAGCCAGAATTATAATTATGAAAACTCTACAACTGATGATTCAAGAAATAGGATAGCTAAAAAGAGATTTCAGGCTTTTTGTTGAAAATGCAGAAGCATCAATTAAGATAAGTATCATTTGAGTTTTGAACATAAATTTAATCTGGATATTATCTATAACAGAGATTATACTATAATTTAGTGGAGTTTTTTAAATCATAGGCATAAATCTAATTCTTAAAGAAGATTTATGAATCCCTTGGGGGAATAGAGTCTCTGCTTTGTCTTTCTCTTAAATGATACCCAGATGGCTTATATTATTGTGCTTTGGCTTTGATAATATTTCTTGATAACCAGGCATAATCTGCATTAATTGCCATAAATTGCTCTGCTTCCTTGCTGTGAATATTTTTACGTAATTGTTTGTATTTTGTATTTTGTGAATGATGGATCATTTTCTCACAAAGTAGTATTGCCATTCACAAATTTATTTTTCAAGACCTGCATTTTGCTTGAAAAGTTTTCACATCTACCTAAAGTTATTTCTATAATTAACACCCCCCCCCCCAATCCTGAAGCAGTTTTGGCAAAAATCTTCATCTAAAAGATCTTTCTTTAACTTTTTTTGAGGGGATGATAATGCCTTTTTAAACAGCTAATGAAGTATCTGTGATATGCATCCTTTAAGATGCTTACATCTATCATAGCACTCACTAGTTTGTTTTGAAAATAGTATGTCTCTTTCCACTAATATCAAAAGATAGTATCTCAAAAGCAAATGATCCAAGCATCATGTCAACCTTTGTAAACTCAAGTTCTAGCATAGTTTTTGGCTAATTGTAAATATTAAATGCAAAGCTGTTGAACTTGAAATCTAGCTGTATATATTGCTTTTTTCAGTTATATTCTTAAGGACTTTTCCGGTCTTGCATTTATTTGCCCTTCTAGTCAATGACACCAGTCTCTTTGGGCTGAGTGGTTTTACTGCCTTGGGTGACTTTCCCCGTGTCATCTCTTCTCACTTGTGTTAGCTTTCAGAGCCTTTCTTAGTTCCTGCTTCTAATCTTCTTTGATGCAACAGACCAGATAACTAAGCACATTAAAACAATAAGTTGAATTTTACAGATTATTAACTTCTGTCTCTAAACAAAGCTCTGCACTTAGTTAGTATTGTGTTAAGGATCATGCTGCTGCTGCTGCTAAGTCACTTCAGTCCTGTCCGACTCTATGCCACCCCATAGATGGCAGCCCACCCAGGATCCCCGTCCCTGGGATTCTCCAGGCAAGAATGGTGATACCAAAAAAAAAAAAAAAAAAAAATTACAGGACACCATTCCTCCTTGATTTATTTGGGAAGACAATATGTAAAAAGAGAATGCAACTGGAGAAGGAGAATATATATTTAGTACTTAGTTGTTCAGTATAGATGAAAGTGAAGGAAATAAGACTAAGGGAATCAGGGAATTAAGGAATGTTTAAAGTATAATGGCAAGGTATATGATTAGACCTAAACTTTGAAAGTTAAGCAAAGAGATACAGATGGGGTGATTGGCAGTATTGAAATTACTTGGAGGAAAAAGTCTAGGATAGCCAGATAATAGATTTTGTTTTTAAATTCCTGAGTCTCTAATTTTTCTGAGTAATTCACAGAATACCATTTATGTTTGACCATTAATTTTTTACATTAGTGTCTTTTTTTTTTTGTAGATGGTCTCATCATTTAGAATCAGATGGAAAGTAAATTCTAAAGAAAATATTTTGAAAGTTCAGTATAGATGATAATGTTTCACACAACAGAACTGACTTACATATCATAATGCTTAGTAGTGTTAGTCACTCAATTGTTGCTGACTCTGCAACACCTTGGACTGTCGCCCGCCAGGCTCTTCTGTCCATGGGATTCTCCAGGCAAAAATACTGGAGTGGATTGCCATTCCCTTCTCTAGTGGATCTTCCCAACCCAGGGATCCAACCTGGGTTTCCTGCATTGCAGGCAGATTCTTTACCGTCTGAGCTATAGGGAAGTCATTGTTGCAATAAGCAGTAATATTTCTATACATTACAGGTGGGCATTATGGCTCAGAAGCAAATGCCTTGAAACTCTAATAAGTAGCCAATGCTCTCCTCTAATCTTGCGGAACGAATGTAATTTTTGATCATTTAGTGATGAAATAAAGACAATTTGGCCAAAAAAGTAATCAATATCAGGAGCACATTCAAAACAAAAATAAAATTATCTTAAGTTTTTAAAATATAAATTATTGCAATTAATAAAATGAACTCTCTTCATTTGACTTTATGCATATGTCCATCCCATCCTCTCATATGTGCCTTTTTGAGGACTCTAAGAATTCCTTGGGAGTTCGCTGGCAGTCCAGTGGTTAAGAATTCACCTTCTAATGCAGGGAGTATGGGTTCAAGCCCTGTTTGGGGAGCTAAAAAAAATCAAAACATAAAACAGAAACAATATTGTAACAAATTCAATAAAGACTTTAAAAATGGTCCACTTAAAAAAAAATTTTCCTTGATGGAAACCTCTGTATTAGTATGCCCACCTAACTACAACAAGCAAAACTCTGGTCATGATTCCAGAAATCAATCAATTCAGCCAGACTGTAGATCACTTTGCTGCTGCTGCTAAGTTGCTTCAGTCATGTCCGACTCTCTGCAACCTCATAGACGGCAGCCCACCAGGCTCCCCTATCCCTGGGATGCTCCAGGCAAGAATACTGGGGTGGGTTGCCATTTCCTTCTCCAATGCAGGAAAGTGAAAAGTGAAAGTGAAGTTGCTCAGTCGTGTCCAACTCTTCGCTACCCCATGGGCTGCAGTCCACCACGCTCCTCCGTCCATGGGATTTTCCAGGCAAGAGTACTGGAGTGGGGTGCCATTGCCTTCTCCGTAGATCACTCTGAGTAACTGCAAAAAGAAGAAAAGATTTCTGGGTGTTTTAAATCCTCTATAATTCAATAACACCACAGTGCTCAGCACTAGTAACTGTGAATGGAAACTCTTCCAAACCCTTCCAGTCTACCATTGATGCACATTTGACTTGGAGGGTTTCATGATTTGGCAGAAACCTGAAGGAAGCTACATATTGAAGAAAAAAAGAATTCTAATAATTGCATTACAAAATTCTCTTCTCTCTGATGGATGCCAGCAACACGTAAGATGGAAGATACAGCCAGGCATCTGATAGCATTTGGAGCATTGGGATTAATCCTTTTTCTCCTCAGCTTCTTTAAGTTTATAATGTACCAAAAACATCTCTTACTTTAAGACTTGGTTAAATTATCACTCTTTTTTGAAATCTTCACTTGCTTTAGCAGAATTAATGGCTTTCTGTCAGACATTCTGTGCTTATATCAGGGACTAGGATACATTTTGGTTTAACTGAATATATATACTTCTCTCCTAAGCTGATCTCTTCAGGAACAGGCACCAGGTTATGTTCATTTCTCTGTCTCTAGCAGATAGGTCTGTATAGTGAAAGCTGTGGTTTTTCCAGCAGTCATGTATGGCTGTGAGAGTTGGCTGAGTGCCAAATAATTGATGCTTTCGAACTGTGGTGCTGGAGAAGACTCATGAGAGTCCCTTGGACAGCAAGGAGATCAAACCAGTTAATCCTAAAGGAAATCTACCCTGAATATTCATTGGAAGGACTGATGCTGAGGCTGAAGCTCCCAGATGTTAGCCACCTGATGTGAAGAGCTGACTCATTGGAAATTATCCTGATACTGGGGAAGATTAAGAACAGGAGGAGAAAGGAGCAACAGAGGATGAGCTAGTTGGATGGCATCATTGACACAATGGACATGAATTTGGGCAACTTCCAGGAGATAGTGGAGGAGAGAGGAGCCTGGTGTGCTGCAGTCCATGGGGTTGCAAAGAGTTGGACATAACTTAATGATTGAACAACAGCAAGCACATACTAGGTACTCAAACATTTATTGTCAGAGTGAATGATTGCACTTAGTTGGCTTGATTGTCTCTGGTTATTTCCACTTAAAACAATATAACCTTGAAATCGTCTAGAATCTTACTTAAATATTCTCACACAACAGGATATATTTACAAAGAAGTAGCATTTCATTTGCTTCATGCAATAATTTTAAATTATTAAGAGTATCCATAAAAATAATTATGCTGGTCTGAACTAAAAGGTGGTTCATAGCATGAACATCAAAACTAAAATTATAATTAGGTTTTGGTACATTTCAGCTTTTATTATTGGGGGTAGGAAATGAAGCCAGATCTGCAGAATTTAAAAGAATTTCAGTTTATAATGAAAGAAAAAAACAGTAACAAAACTATAATCATGTGATTGGATTCTTAGAGAAATATTTATTTTATTTATTTACATAAGCCATTTAAACAGAAACAGTAATACATTACATCTAATGATATTTCATTTACCTATATTGCTTGTTCCCTATGATAAGTTGATATACTTCATAATTCATTGATCTGGAAAGTAATTCTTGACAGTAAGTGATTTGTGATTGTAGTGATTTGGAGCCAGGAAGCTTGAATTTTCATACTGACTTGTCTCATTATGAATTATATGATTATGGCCAATTCCTCTATTTCTTTGTCTCAGATACCTCATCTATAAAATGAAGATAATTCCAGTCTCATAGAAATTAATTCCTGACCTACTACCCTGGAGGAGGAGATGGCAGCCCATTCCAGTATTCTTGCTGGGAAAATCCCATGGACAGAGCGGCCTGGCGAGCACTGTCCATGGGGTGACAAAGAATTGAACATGGCTGAACGACTGAGCATGCACATACACTAGGGCAGTGAGAGCTTATGGAAGTAGCTTTTATTTATTTATTTTTTTTCAGATCATAGTTCAAGGCTTAAATACCTCCTTCGTTTTCCAGGTCATCTTAAAACCCGGGTAGTAGGGGCAGGTTATTGTATATTTATACCGTAATCTGTCTTTGAATATAGATTACTCACTCATCCCTACTCACTCATCATGCTAAATCACTTCAGTCGTGTCTGCCAGTGTATGACCCTATGGACTGCAGCCCGCCAGTCTCCTGTGTCTATGGAATTCTCCAGGCAAGAATACTGCAGTGGGTTGCTGTGCCCTCCTCCAGGGGATCTTCTTGACCAAGGGATTGAACTTGGGTCCCTTATGTCCCCTGAATTGGCAGGTGGGTTCTTTACCACTAACACCACCTGGGAAGCCTAACTGAGGTAGTAGCCGTTAGGCAGTCCATCCAGCTTACTGAGTCCCAGTAACACATATCACCCAGTGTCATCAACAATCTGGTGGGAATCCAGAGCTCTCTGCATAACCAGGACCAATGAGTCAAAGGTCTAGCTCCTCCAGTTGTTTTCTAAGTGGTTTCAAGAACTCGGTTTAAGACTTCTAGCCCAATGATTCTATAACTCTTTGAAAACCAATATATTACAATAGTCTGTCCAGAGTTGAATGTTTTCTGAGTTATTGAGAACATGAGGTTTGGAGTTTTGTTCTTTTTACTCTCAACCATATTGATCTGCCAGGAGAATCACGACAAGCATCAAATCTCTCCCTGTGGAGTATTAGACAAAAGGCAGTTCCACAGTAGGGCCTGATTCTCAAAACTTCAAACAGATTTATACATTTTGTTCTTCTTTCTAATCTTCCTCCCTGCAGCTACCTGGAGACTCATATTACTGGGGAGCCAAATTACAAAGCTAATACTATTCTTTAAATGACTGTTTTGGGAATTTCTGGTGTAAAGATTATTTGAAGGACAGGGTAGGGGACAATTCAACTGTAATTGAAGAATATTTCAGCAAAGATCCCAAAGTGTTTGAATAACCAGATGTACCATATGGTCATCAAGATAGCATCAAATGTAAAAGGCAAGTGCTTCATAACTTCTTGCCATCAAGAACTTTCTAGTTTAGAAAGGATGTTGAAGTTTGGGTCTTGATTACTGATGCCTCTTTTCCAGATTCTGACCAGTAGAAAATGAAAGACCACAGAACAAAGGAAGACCAAATTATCACTTTCATTATTAGTGATGGCCAGTGCCTAGTAGTTGGAAAAGCTGCATTGTAGAATTCAATGTTGGCTTCAGATAAGAGTGGTGTGGAGTTATTTCTGGGTCTCTGAATATAGACCTTAGAACTAGAGCCTACCTGTGAACAGAGCTGTGTCAGTAAAGTATTTCCAAGTGCTCTTTACCACTCAGCTACACAGAGGTTCTCTGGCAGAGTGGGGATGAAAGAAAGAATGGCTGGCCCCTGTCTGTGCGTCAGATGGAGATGCCAGACTCTGTTTCAGAGGTGTTGGTCACATGTGATGGGAAGAAGAGGAGGAGCCTTACTCTGCATGAAGCAGGCAGTGAATAGAATTGTGCTTCTTGCGTGCACAGGAATTAAGTTGTATATGTCTCTGTGCTTTCCCTCCACAATCCAATCTCATTTAGAACCCTGTGATGCACTGTGGTTATCTGAATGGGAAGGAAGTCCAAAAGGGAGAGGTTATATGTATACGTATGGCTGATTCATTTTGCTGTCATTTTGCTGTTACTTAACTGACAGAACATTGTAAAGCAACTATACTCCAATAAAAATTAATTTTAAAAACATGAATAGGACTTCCCTGGTGGTTTCGTGGTTAAGAATCCACCTACCAATGTAGAGGACGTGAGTTCAATTCCTGATCCAGGAAGATTCCACATGGTACGGGGCAACTAAGCCCATGTACCACAACTACTGAGGCCCGCATGCTTAAGGGCCTGTGTTCCACAAGAGAAGACCCAACCATAAATAAATAAATTTTAGTTATTTATAAGTAAGTGCAGTGATAAATAAATAAATAAATTAATTAATTACTTAAAAAACGCATGAGTATACCAAATTTTAAGGGTAAGTGAGCTGGAGTATTCTAGATGATGATTTTTTATAGTGTTGTAAATTGCTATAAAATGAAATTTGACTTTAAACAAAGATAAATCTTCAATAGTTATTAGCTTTTGTCTAATATCTTCTGTGAGTTAGAAATTAGGAGGATTTTACACTTACAGTTGGAATTTTTGTTTAAATGTGTTATTATTCATATAATCAGTCTAGTTATATGAAGGGAAACATATATATCATTCTCATGTGCAGCAAAATAACTTATTTCTGACAATAATTTAACATTTTAGAACATCCATACTGGGTACTGTACAGTTTATGATAAACTTTTATATATAGCTTAATCTTAAATTGAGAAGCATTATTTCTTATTTTGGTGCTTTGGTCCTCTAGTATATCCATCTTCCAACATATGTAGAATAACCATAAAGAGGTAGAATTTGCTGGGAAAAAGCATCATGTGATTGAAAGGTCACCTGTTTGGCATCAAGGACCTTGCTCTGTTCCCAATTTAGCTTCTAATTTATACTGGAACTTTGAGAAGTCCTTTCATTTTTATTCAGCTAATACTTATAGAATACTTATTTTATATCAGTCATTGCTCTAGACTCTGGAGATTTTGTAGAACTATTGTACCAATATTTCTGTTTCTATGGGCCATAAATTCTAGTTTCCCTTTTTAGACTTTGGTATATTTCCCAATAAAAACAATAAACTCCCTACTTGATAAAATGAGAGAATAGGATTGGAAAATATCTCAGGGTTCTTCCATATTTAACATGTCAGAATATGATTCTGATATATAATCCTGTGGTAATTAAGGATTAGAAGTTATGGTTGCAAAATTGCAAATATTTTGCTTTTCCAAGGTAGCAGTTTAGTTGCATGTGTACCTTGGTAACTATTTAGGTAAGTATCTTCCTGTCACCATCAGCAAGGAAGCCAGCCTTCAGACAGAGATTTCTGTTTCATGTCCAAGCTAGATAAGCANAAGTTATGGTTGCAAAATTGCAAATATTTTGCTTTTCCAAGGTAGCAGTTTAGTTGCATGTGTACCTTGGTAACTATTTAGGTAAGTATCTTCCTGTCACCATCAGCAAGGAAGCCAGCCTTCAGACAGAGATTTCTGTTTCATGTCCAAGCTAGATAAGCATTGGTTCAGAGCTGTCTGGTTTATATATAGATTTATTAAAAGAGAAAATTATTTCAAACCTTTTAAGGAAGGAACCACTGAAAATGCCAAGGTGAGTGATGTTAACTGGCATTAATGTGGTAGCAAAGTTTGTGTCATCTGCAAACTCTTTTTAACCTTAATAGGGAATTTAATAAACACTGGGCAGTAGTAATCAATCTTCAGGCTCTTATGAGTATATGCTACTAGTTTGCATTATTCTCTGGAACCATCTCACTAACTTTCTGTAGCCTTTATGTGAGAAGTAAGACTGAATCACGGGGTTTCAAGCTTAAAAAATACTATCTTAGTGACAATCTAACCTAGCTCATGATGAATGGAAGTATCAAGTGAACCAAAGCCAGACCTGAGAGACTGGGAATCCATAAAGAAGTAAATTATTTATTCATGTTTAATTTTAAGCGTCCTGTAGATTGTAGTCACTGCTCACAGTGTGTACCTATATCATAGATAATGTTGTAAATAATATGAACATAATATAATGTGACAAGTGATGCAGTCATCCTATGTACCTAGTTGTATGAGAACACATAGTTTGTTTTGTTGTGAATAAATCTCCTTAGTGAAGATGTCAGAGTGGGATAATACATGAATGATTAATGAGAAATGCTGGGGCTCTTCTTGTTCTGTGGAAAGGAGGAAGGGCATTCCAGCAAAAAGAGTAACACACATAAATGGGAAAAAAAATTAAAAAATTGTATGGGATGACCAGTGAAAAATGAACTGCTGACTTCTGGTTTCTGGTTCTGCATGTGGAGAGCTTGAAGTCATCACTTCCATCCTCTCAACAAGAAAAAAAGTTCAATTAAATATCAGCAGCTCTCCTTAGATCTAGCAGAAAATTGAGATCAGAAGGCAAACCACCAGCTAAAAACTGGGAAGACAGAAAAATACAATCAGATCTTACTAGGAGTAGAAGCTACAGCTGGTAAGAATGTTTGAAGGGTAATTGACAAATTGCTGGAGACTGCACATATCTAACTCTTAGCCACATAATATAAAACTACACACTAAAGACCTGCTCCTTTTACCTGCTACATCATGCCTGGCTTTTGACAAAAATTACAAGGCGTGCTTAAGGCTAAAAAATCATAAAAGAGACAAACCAAGCATCAGAAACTGACTCAGATATGGCAGAGATTTTGGAATTATCAAGCTAGAATCTTAACATAAGTATTATTAGTATGTAGGATGCTAGTGTAAAAAGTGGACAGCATGGAAGAACAGATGAGTAACATAATCAAAAATATTGGGAAAAAATCAAGAGGAAATGCTAGGGAAAAAAAACAAACATCTAACAGAAATGAAGACTGCCTTGATGAACTCAGTAGGAGACTGGACATGTCCAGGGGAAGAATGAAGGAGATTGGCCACATGTTAATAAAAATTCCTCAAACTGAGTTCAGTCGCTCAGTCGCGTCCAACTCTTTGCGACCACATGGACTGCAGCACGCCAGGCCTCCCTGTCCATCACCAACTCCAGGAGTTTACCCAAACTCATGTCTGTTAAGTCTGTGACGCTATCCAACCATCTCATCCTCCGTCGTCCCCTTCTTCTTCTGCCTTCAGTCTTTCCTGGCATCAAGGTCTTCTCAAATAAGTCAGCTCTTCGCATCAAGGAGAAATAAACCCTGAATAGAGTATGCAAGAATTGCGGGACAATTACAAAAGATATAACTTATATGTAAAGGGAATGCCAGAATGAGAAGATAGACCAAATAGAAGAAATATTTGAAGCAATAACGTCTGAGAATTTCCCAAAATTAATGAGAGGCACCAAACCACAGATCTAGAAGTTCAGAGAACACTAGGCAGAAAATGCTAGAAAGTCTACATCAAGACATTCTATTCAAACTGCAGAAAATCAAAGAAAAAGAGGCTTTCTTGAAAGACTCTAGAGAAAGTTGGAAGAACACCTCATCTATGGCATAAAAAGTAAAATAATTACATCAGAGTTATTTTCAGAAAACATGTAAGTAAGAAGAGAATGGAGTAAGATATTTAAAGTGCTTAAAAAAAAAGTTACCAACTTGGAACTCTGTATCCAGCAAAATTATATTTCAAATTTGAAGGACAAATAGAGATTTTTCTCAAACAAAATTTGAGGAAATTTATTGTCAGTTCAGTTCAGTTCAGTTCAGTCGTTCAGTCGTGTCCGACTCTTTGCGACCCCATGAATCAGCACACCAGGCCTCCCTGTCCATCACCATCTCCCGGAGTTCATTCAGACTCATGTCCATCAAGTCAGTGATGCCATCCAGCCATCTAATCCTCGGCCGTCCCCTTCTCCTCCTGCCTCCAATCCCTCCCAGCAACACAGTCTTTTCCAATGAGTCAGCTCTTCGCATGAGGTGGCCAAAGTATTGGAGTTTCAGCTTTAGCATCATTCCTTCCCAAGAAATCCCAGGGTTGATCTCCTTCAGAATGGACTGGTTGGATCTCCTTGCAGTCCAAGGGACTGTCAAGAGTCTTCAGACCTGACTTAAAACTTTCAGAGTGATGGAAAATAAAGGTCAGAAATTTGGATCTACATAAAGGAATAAATAGAGACAAAATACACTCTTTTCTTATTTTTTATTTATCTGTTCAAATTAATAGCAACAACAATGTATTTCATGATTACAGTTTATGGATAAGTGAAATAAATGACAGCAATGTTATAAAGGGATTGAAGGAGGAATTGGTAATACTCTGTTCTAAGGTACATGCACTACCTGAGCCAGTACCTGTTTGAGAGTGGACTTGGATAGTAGAAAATGTATATTGCGAATTGTAGGACAACTGTTAAAAATTTTTAAAAAGACATATATCTGACATTCTATGTAAGGTTATTACAAGCTATTTAATATAGTTCCCTTACTATACGATAGGTCTTTGTTGTTTATTTTATACATTAGAAGTGTGCATTTATTAATCCCAAATTCCCAATTTATCTCTCCGCCTTATTTTTCCCCCCTTTGGTAGTCGTAAGTTTGTTTTCTATGTCTGTGAGTCTATTTCTGTATCATAAATAAGTTCATTGGTGTCATTCTTTTAGATTTCACATTTAAGTGATATCATAATACTATTTGTGGCAAAATGGATGGATGTAGAAATTATCATACTAATTGATGTCAGATAGGAAAAGATAAATATCATACATATTTATTATTTAATTTGGGCATGGCAAATGCAGTTCTTTTTAAAGAAATTTTTCAAACAGCATCTTATAGAGTGAGTATTGAGTGATGACACACAACAGAAAAGGATCCACAACGAAAAATAGCTCTATTAAATTTTTATCCCTTATAATAATGAATAGGAATATAGTTTATATTTAAGAGTTTAATAATTTTGCACTTTGCACTTTCTCCTGTAGGTATAGTTTATTTATTCATTCTTTCTGTTAAAATGTGTTGAACGCCTACTACATCCCAGATATTTATCTAAATATTAGGGATTAATCTGAGAATAAATAGAGCTTACAGTCTACTGATTTAATTGCATAATTATTCTTTAATATTTAGCAGTAATAGGTCCAAGAATAAGTGTTGAAAATATAATGATCATTTAAAATAAACATTTTACTCATAACCCCTTATGAAAAATATCATATATCACTTATTGATGTTCCTAAAACAGAGACAGTAAATGAATAAATAGAAGTTTTCTCTGTCCTTCATGCCGTTGAGATGAGCTTAGGTTGTTTTTGTTTCTAATGGCCTATTATTGGGGATTTATGGGAACAGCACTGTATAAAATCTCCAAATAGACAGTCATTACCATACCAGCCTCTGCAGTGTTGTCAGGAGGCTATTACAGAAAGTATAGGGACTGGAAACATTGAAACCTTTCCACCACAGGATTGTCTGAGGACCATGGGGACTCGATTTGGAAGGTCTGAAGCCACATGCATACTTGTTATGCTTTTGGCAAGCCCTTGGTGTATTTCACCCAGAGGGCTAGCTCTAATCCCGCTACTCCAGTCGTGGACCTCTGACATCTGTTTTCCCCATATATTGCTAATTGCTCAGGCTGAGATCACAGCGCTTCCTATGGCAGACATGGGGATCTCTGTGAAGTCGTTACACGGATACTGTGTTTGATCAAGAGAATCTCAGAGACATTACAAAATGACAGTTTATTGCCAAGACCACAGTATCTCCTCACCCCTGGAGTGAGTTGAATAGTGTCCCCCAAATTCACGTGGGTCTTGAGCCTCAGAATGTGACCTTATTTGGAAACAGGGTCTTGGCAGAGCTAATTAGTTAAGAATCTAAAGACACTATCAGGGACTTCCCTGGTGGTACAGTGGACAGGAATCTGCCTCCCAATGCAGGGTACACAGGTTCAATCCCTGGTCTGGGAGGATCCCACATACTGCAGAGCAACAAAGCCCATGAGCCGCAACTACTGAGCTTGCGCTCCTAGCGCTTGTGAGCAGCAGCTGGCCCGTACACTGCAACGAAGAGTACCCCCACGCACTGCAACCAGAGAAAGCTCACATGCAGCAAGGAAGACCCAGCATAACAGCAACGGCAACAAAGAAGGTGCTGTCGTACTCGACTCAGAGTGGACCCTCAATCCACCCTCTGTTGTCCTTCAAAGAAAAAGAGCAGAGACACTAGGAATTGGGTCACAGGAAGATGGGCAGAGAATGGAGTGTGAGGCTATGCGCCCAGGAACACCAAGGATTTTGGGGAATCCCCCAGTTAGCAAAAGGCAAGAAACAGTTCTTCCCTAAAACCTTCAGANCCTCAATCCACCCTCTGTTGTCCTTCAAAGAAAAAGAGCAGAGACACTAGGAATTGGGCCACAGGAAGATGGGCAGAGAATGGAGTGTGAGGCTATGCGCCCAGGAACACCAAGGATTTTGGGGAATCCCCCAGTTAGCAAAAGGCAAGAAACAGTTCTTCCCTAAAACCTTCAGAAGGAACATGGCCCTTCAGGTATATTGATTTCAGATTTCTAGTCTCCAGCTCTGTGAAACAATGAGTGTCTGTTGTTTAAGTCACCCAGTTTGTGGTATAGTTTGTTATGGCAGCCTTAGGAAGCTAATATGCCCACGTATTAGCTGAATGTGAAAAAGCAGAAAATACAAGGAAAACATGCGACCGAATACTGAGACCTCATAATCAGTGCGGGTTAAATTAAAAGTTGAAAAAAAAATTTTAAAACTCTTGAAAGCAGGATCTTCCCAAATCCTTTTTGGAATGAAACAGAATCTAAGAAATAAATAAAACTTCACAAAAGTCATGTATTTTTATGCTTTTAAGACAAGCCGACAAGCCTTACGTGAGACTCATCTGATGTTTCATTTCTAAGCATAAAACATTTTGACTAAAAATTAGAATATTCTAGCTCTTTTGTTTTGGTTTTATTTTGTGCCTATTAATGTATGCTTGTACTCAGTCATGTCTGACTCTTTGTGACCCCATAAACTGTAGCCCACCAGGTTCATCTGTTGATGGAATTTTCCAGGCACGATGCTGGAATGGGTTGCCATTTTCTATTTCAGGAAATCTTCCCAACGCAAGGGTCGAACTTGCGTCTCTTTCATCTCCTGCATCAGCAGGTGGGTTCTTTACCACTACCACCACCTGGAAAGCCCTGTCAGTAGTCTGGGTCATGTGCTGGTTCATCTGCTAACTGATTAACCTTGAGTGAGTTACTCCTTCTACTTCTACTTCAGTTTCCTCATTTGTCAGATGGGTTCGTAATAGTTCCTCATTATAGGGTTGTCGTGAGGATTAAATAAATCAATAAGCAAAAAGCATTCAGAGCAGTGTATATGGCATATAGTAACTTCCTAAAGCATGCTGGATATGATAAGTTTTTGCTCTGCTACTTAAGATTTGTTTTGGAGAGGCAGTCACACAACTATTGACTTTAAAATAAGGAAGGATTTACATGACAAGAAATGAAATTCTGAACAGTAATATTCTCTAATCATGGATACTATCATTAAAATATGTGGGAAGAAATTAAAATATTGACTTATTTTTTAATCTTATAACTATCAAGTAAAAAAGCTAAATACCATGTTTCAGATTTTAAACTCTAAAGTCTTGTTGCATTTCTTGTTTAATGCTAAGCTATGTCAAGGAAATAAATGTGTTATCTGCTCCATTAACTAAAATTTGTTTTTTGGGAAAAAAAAAAAAAACTCATTATATTTGCAAAGTAGAATTCACAAAACAAGCTGCCAAAACAGCTGTGCAGTTCTAAAAATAATAATAATGAACTAAGTATATAACCCCATAACACTCTCTTAAAAACTTACATTTAGCATTCTTTGATCTTTATTACTTTACATTTTCATCCAGTTGACATGTTATAAAAAATATTTTTTGATTGCGTGTTAAGATCATGGTTTTTCAAAAGAAGATCTTTTAAGGGAATGTAAATTTTAAAAGTGTCTCTTCAGCCATATCAGACATTGAGCTAAATTGTTTATGTAATTTAATATACATTTACCTGCCCACCACACATATATTCTTTCAGAGCTGGAAATAAAATCCACAACTAGAAGGGACCCCAGGAGACTCCTCAGTGCACTCCCCTAATTTAATAGATGTGGAAGCACAAGCCCAGAGAAGGGAAATTATTTACCACACACCATACAGCTTCCCTGGCAACTCAGTCAGTAAAGAATCTGCCTGCAGTGCAGGGGACTCGGGTTAGATTCCTGAGTCAGGAAGATCCCCCTGGAGAAGGAAATGGCAACCCACTTCAGTGTTCTTTCCTGGGAAATTCCATGGACAGAGGAGCCTAGAGGGCTACAGTCCATGATGTCACAAGAATCGGACACAACTTAGAGACTAAACCACCATACAGCGAGGAGGCAGACCTGTTGTTCTCCCATCTTTTCTCTTCATCTTTTGCTTTATTCTTTATGATGCAGTTGTGTCCTTACTAACTAGTAAAGGGGAAGGCCCATTCAGGATCGCTGGTTCAGATTAGGCTTTGCCATATCTGAACGTATCTAAGTTACATGCCCAGTGCCGAGGACTGTGGGCTCTGGAGCCAGGCTGGTTGGGTTTAATTATCAGCCCATCAGTTGCTGGCTGTGGATTTTATAATTCTGGACCTCAGTTTTTCTGATGTATAAAATGAGGAATATAATAGTGGCTAGCTCATAGTGTTGATATGAGAACTAAATGAGGTAATCATATAAAACACTTAGATGACTGTCTAGCAGGTGGTCATTCAATTAAAGTTGGCTATTAATGGCCTTACAGGATCTCCCTTAGACTCAGTTTTCTCGACTACAAAATGAGAGGCACATTTTCCTCACAGAGTCCCTGCCAGGATTAATTTAAATTCTCTACAGGAATGTGTATGATGCATAACAGAAATATATGGGGACGCATACATTAAACAAGCATGATTTAGAAGATGAAATCAAAATAGAATTTGATTTTTTTTTCACTGTCCTTTAAAAATGTATACACTGGGAAGGTTTTTCTTTATATGTCTGGATTACCTCTATCACTTTTCTTTAAAGTGTGGAACACTTATTCATTTAATAAATTTATAGTGCCTAGCCCAGTATAATATAAGCACTTCTTTATTCAAAGGTTATTTCTTCCCTACTCTTACCCTGAGTCAGGACCTAACTGGGCAATAAGTGCAGGAGGCTATCTAACTTTGCTCTCACCTCTGTTGCCCACACTGTAAACACCAACTGATCCTTGCAGGGCTCCTTGGAGAGTGGAAAAGGAGGTTCAGGACAGGAGGTAGAGAGTGCTTACTTAATTGGTGCTGCCACAAGTAAGTATTAGAAGGTAACTCCTACTCTACTGTGATTATTAATGGATTTTTAAAGAGACTTCCCCTACTGGGCTCTGCAATTGCAGAACCCACAGGTCAGTGATTGTTTCTAATCTTTAAACCATCTCTCTCCGATCAGCTCTTGATTTTCCAGTTTCTATTCTAGACAGAAATTTTTGTGTTGGAGCAGCACCCTCCCACCCTATCGTCTTGGATGAGAATTAGAATGACTCCAGGCTGGCTGTTTCTGCTATGTGGTCTACACCTGGTGTCTGAGGCACAGTTTTGTTTGCCTTGACCAACTTTGGAAATACAGGTCAGCCAAAATATAATCCCTCAGCCAGCTCCCCTGCCTAGTTCTCTAGCTTTCCCGGGCCAGCATGTATTTTAATATTGGTTTGCTATATGATGGAAAGAAGATCAAGCTCGCTGAATGGTCCAGTTGAAGGTCTTTTTCCAGGTTTAGGATGAAGAAATCTTTAAACTCTATCCCACCCTTAAACATTCTGTATCTTCCTTAGAAATTTAGAGCAGTATAACCAGTTTTCACATTATGTAGTTTTAAATTTCCATATTTTTTACCGTCGTACTTTGGAATTCATATGTATCATATTCTGATTTCCTTAATTAAAATTTGTAGTTTAAAAAATTATGTTATCTAATGATGCCTGTTCCATCAATTTGTTAACAAATTGATAATTTCTAGTTTTCCAAGAACTGTGTTGAATATAGTTCATATATAAGCTGAAGTGTTTATCACAGCATCAGACTGAAAACTGGTCTTATGGAGTGGGTTGAGGGAGAATTACAACAGCAAGATCTCCATTAAAAGGGTGGGCTCAGGCAGGCTTCACTGCTCTGAACACATGGGAGGAAGGAAGATGTGTAAAAACTCATGGAAACAGTACTAAGTACTGCAGCACAGTCAAAACTTCTACCAGCAGCATTCTTGGTGACTCAGTAAAAAGTTTTCCTCTCTTCACTGGAAAGAAGATTTTAGTTGCTCTCATCACAGACACACACAAATGGTAACTATGTGAGGAGATGACATGTTAATTAGCTTGAATGTATTTTGGCCATTTTGGCCACTTAATGCAAAGAGCTGACTCACTGGAAAAGACCCTGATGCTGGGAAAGTGCGAAGATGGGAGGAAAAGGGGATGACAGAGGATGAGATGGTTGGATGGCATCACTGACTCAATGGACATGAGTTTGAGCAAACTCTGGGAGATGGTGAAGGACAGAGAAACATGGTGTGCTGCAGTCCATGGAGTTGCAAAGAGTCGGACACGACTTGGCGACTGAACAAGAAATAATCATTTGGGCTCCCCAGGTGGCTCAGTGGTAAAGAATCCTCTGGGCAAGCATGAGACACGGGTTCAATCTCTGGTCGGGAAGATCCCCTGGAGAAGGACATAGCAACCCACTCTAGTATTCTTGCCTGAGAAATCCCATGGACAGAGGAGTGTAGTGAGCTATAGTCCATGGAGTTGCAAAGGAGTTGGACATGACTTAGCAACTATACAACAACAGTGATCATTTTACTATGTATATGTATATCAGTTGTATTCCTTAATTATACATAATTCTGATTTTCAAAAAAGCATGAAATGAAGACCCTAAAGGAAATTGGCCAAATAGGTACCCCCACTACAGTCCAAACATTCTTTGCTTTGGGAAACCATCTTTATCTTCTGTTCGTTTAGTAGTCACAGTTACTCCTGTGGATGGAGGTTTCTACAGAATGCTTTCTTATAGAGCGAATTAAAAGTTGTAGGTGGTTTATGAGTACCCCTCAGATTTGACTTGCTCTATCAGTTTGCATGGGCACAGAAGGGCCGAGAGGAGCTACTCCACATTCACGGTCAGGAGGGCTGGCCCTGAGGAGATACCCCTCATCCAAGGTAAGGAGCAGCGGCTGTGCTTTGCTGGAGCAGCCGTGAAGAGATACCCCACGTCCAAGACAAAAGAAACCCAAGTAAGATGGTAGGTGTTGTGAGAGGACATCAGAAGGCAGACACACTGAAACCATAATCACAGAAAACTAGCCNATGAGATGGCTGGATGGCATCACCAACTCGATGGATGTGAGTTTGAGTGAACTCTGGGAGTTGGTGATGAACAGGGAGGCCTGGCGTGCTGTGATTCATGAGGTCGCAAAGAGTCGGACACGACTGAGCGTCTGAACTGAACTGATCAGTTTGTGGCGTTTCCCCTCACGACCAGGTTTTTCTGTTAATCTGTTACATCTGAATTGACCTGAGGCAGTACTTTCCCATAAAAACAATATATTGTCTGTTAGCAAAGAGAAGGCAATGGCACCCCACTCCAGTACTCTTGCCTGGAGAATCCCATGGTTGGAGGAGCCTGGTAGGCTGTAGTCCATGGAGTCGCTAGGNTTCTGTTAATCTGTTACATCTGAATTGACCTGAGGCAGTACTTTCCCATAAAAACAATATATTGTCTGTTAGCAAAGAGAAGGCAATGGCACCCCACTCCAGTACTCTTGCCTGGAGAATCCCATGGTTGGAGGAGCCTGGTAGGCTGTAGTCCATGGGGTCTCTAGGAGTCGGACACGACTAAGCGACTTCCCTTTCACTTTTCACTTTTATGCCTTGGAGAAGGAAATGGCAACCCACTCCAATTTTCTTGCCTGGAGAGTCCCAGAGACGGGGGAGCCTGATGGGTTTCCATCTATGGGATTGCACAGAGTCGGACACGACTGAAGCAACTTAGCAGCAGCAGCAGGAAAGTAATGAACTATTGTGTTAATGGATCTAGAGCATTAAAGTAAGAACCAGTTTCCCATGTGAATGTGAATTGAAGTGGCTCAGTCGTGTCTGACTTAGTCCATGGAATTTTCCAGGCAAGAGTACTGGAGTTGGTTGCCATTTCCTTCTCCATAGTTTCCCACAGGACACTTTGGTTTTCTGTGAGTTTATGAGAAAAAAAAAAATTAACCAGAACAGAATTTAATGGATCCACATCCTAAAATCTTGTCAGACTCCATTCAGAATGTTGTGATTTCCTCTGGATTAAGTTTAAACCATCTTGTTACTTGGCACTAGATTTCTAGACTTTATCTGCGTTGTTTTGTGCAGTTCATTTATTTTCCCTGCACCTTTCCTTTGAGAGGTGTGCTGTTGTCAAGGGAGGGAGACTTTCAGTGCTTATGTAAGGACCACAGTTTCTAGTTACACCTGAGAATCAATTCCCCTGTCAGTGGGCACTTGGGTAGTTTTGAGGTTTTTGATTGTGAACACTACATATATGAGCATCTTTGTAATCCATGATTAATAAATTGCCTTTGTAATTTATAAAAGTAAGTAACTGTTGTTGCACCTAAATAGATGCTGGGTTTATATAGATTGGTTTGTTGTATGTAAGAGATTCTTGGTATTAGAATTTCTATTAGTTTCGAATTCCAGAGAAACAGGGATTCCCATCCAGCCCAAAGGATCACAGTAGGGGGACATCATCAGCTAGGAAGCTGGGATGTGGACTTACCTGGAAAATATGACCAAGCCAGTTTCATGATCTATAACATAGTGATTTCCCAAGAGAACAAAAAATAGCCTGGCATTCATATCTCTCCATAATTTTGTCCTCAAAGTACATTTATAGCTGTTCTTCTAACCCTGAGCTTTACTTAATTTTTTCTAAAGGATATCTGACCTTATCTGACCATTGAGTCACCTCTCCATTGTTTTTCTATTGTATTTTCCCGTATTGTTTCTATCACTCTTTCAAGATCCCATTCAGAGAACATAGCCTATAGAAATCTTTTCCAGTTCCTACAGGTAGATATAGTCCAACTTTCTCTTCTACATCTCTGTCTCTATACAATAATGCCTGCTGCTGCTGCTGAGTCACTTCAGTCGTGTCCGACTCCATGCGACCCCATAGACGGCAGCCCACCAGGCTCCCCCGTCCCTGGGATTCTCCAGGCAAGAACACTGGAGTGGGTTGCCATTTCCTTCTCCAATGCTTGAAAGGGAAAAGTGAAAGTGAAGTCGTATCCAACGAGGTTCCTCGATCCATGGGATTTTCCAGGCAAGAGTACTGGAGTGGGGTGCCACTTCCTTCTCCAACAATAATGCCTACACCCTATAAAAGCTCTAGTGTCAGATACTAAACAAAGAAAGTAAGATACTAAATGTCTTTACAAAGTAATACTCAGCTTCATTGCCATGTTATTCAACAGACTGATTTTCACTTTTTAAGGATGTGTATTCCCATTAAGAGTAGTCAAAGGAGTGCTCTCTGGGCCATTCAGTCTTCTTAAAAAAACCAAAAAAAATCTCATCTGTAGATGGCCGCATTGGAAAAAAGAATGTGAAGCTTTCCATGGTGACGAATGTGAAGCGTTTTGTTGCTGTTTAGTTACTAAGTCACGTCCGACTCTTATGAAACCCCATTGATCTGTAGCCCACCAGGCTCCTCTGTCCATGGGATTTCCCAGGCAAGGAAATGGCAACCATTTCCTTCTCCAAGGCATAAAAGTGAAAGGTGAAAGGGAAGTCGCTTAGTCGCGTCTGACTCCTGGAGTGCGTTGCCATTGCCTTCTCCAGGGGATCTTCCTGACCCGGGATTAGAATCTGAGTGTCCTGCACTGGCAGGTGCATTCTTTACCACCGAGCCTCCAGGGAAGCCCAGTATGCAGGGAACAGAGTTTATTTATAAATTTTCTGTTTTAAGCAACTGTATTTCTTTAGGGTCCCATTGTGTCCCTGATATATCCCTAATTGGAAGTTGGTCATGCCAATTTGAGCAAATGCTTATATTTGCTTAAAGTATTTACATCTTATTGGCCTCAACTTCAGAAAAGCCACACAATTAGATTACCAGCTGTTAGTGGAAGCCAGATATTTGTCGTTTTTTTCTTTTCCACCCTAAGTGTCTCTCTTTCTCTCTCATCACAGCCAGTTTTTAAACCCTGACTGTCTTAGCTGCCACAGTTTTATTTTTATTTTTTTAATGGCCTGCTACCAGGTTAAGCACTTTCCAGTTTTTATTACTGAATAGTTTCTCTGAAGTTAGTTAACAACTACACTTTGAAAAATTGTGAAATATATAAACAGTTGGCAAATACGGAGTATTTTATGAGTTTTGCCAGGTAATCTATTTTTGGTATAGTTTACTGTACACATTTGGTTTACATGTATAATTGTCACTGAATTCCTCACTCTGATATTTTGGTAAGGGTGCTTACTGGAATCATATATTATTTCACGGAGGTTGTTGTATTGGGGAATTTGCACTCTGTTCTGTGTAGACAGGTAAAAAAATATGGAGAAGATTTATCTGATAATTTCATTATCTCTGGATATAGGAAATTATTGATTTTATTTTCTACTAGTTTTCTAGACTTACCTTCAAAAATAGAGAAGCATTTATACGATGTCACAAAAGGTAATTAGGATGTGTTAACCTTGAGGCATCTATTTTAGGTTTCATATTTGTNATATGGAGAAGATTTATCTGATAATTTCATTATCTCTGGATATAGGAAATTATTGATTTTATTTTCTACTAGTTTTCTAGACTTACCTTCAAAAATAGAGAAGCATTTATACGATGTCACAAAAGGTAATTAGGATGTGTTAACCTTGAGGCATCTATTTTAGGTTTCATATTTGTAACAATCTTCCTCAGCCTGTTTAATTATCTGGCTAATGGTGATCAATCATTATGATGCTGATGACAGGCATTTTTCAGTGGTTCCAGTTTTACTTTTTTAAATCACTTATTTGACATCCTGAAGATTTAAATCCTTGAATCAAGCTGCCAACCAAGAAGGGCATAGGCAGCAAGCAGACAAACCAATCTCACAACTTGCTGTCTCAAGGTTGTACTCAGAGATTGCATCCCTTCATCTATTATTTTTGCCAGATTTTTTAAAGCAAAAGTTTTATAGAAGTGGAAGTGAATTTTTTAAAGTCTGACACCCTTACTGTCAGAAATACATTCATTCATTTAACATTTCCTGAGGACCAGCCATTTGCCAAGTCTTGAGAAAGAATACTCACTGCCTTGGGAATGTTTGCCGTCTGGTCGCAAATGTGGACCAAAAGCAACCAGTAATGAGAGGAGATGGGGCTTGACTGCAGGAGCTTAAATCTGAGCACAATGTGAGCTATTGATGTAAGTAGAGTCCAGCATGCTAGACTCTCTGAGAGCCTCCAAATTCTTGTGATAAAAACCACCTCTAGTCCACAGGAGGCCTCTGGGGTTTGGTTTCTTTGTTTTCAGTCAGTAAGTATTTTGTGAAATTTAAAAGTATCAGTTGCTCAGTTATGTCTGATTCTTTGCAACCACATGGACGGTAGTCTGCTATTTTCCACTGTCCATGGAATTCTCCAGGCAAGAATACTGGAGTGAGTAACCATTCCCTTCTCGAGGGGATCTTCCAAACACAGGAATCAAACCCAGGTCTCCTGTTTTGCAGGCAAATTCTTTACCAATTGAGCCACCGTGGAAGCCCTTCTCACTTTTTTTCCAAGTATTTTGTGAAGTTTTCTTTTTACTCTTTACATCATTCTGTTCTGTTCATACCTGCCCGGTTCCAAAGGAGCTCTTTAACATCAGGAGTGGCAGTGTCTCTCAACTGTGTCCACGTCTATAAACTTAGAGAGCCTAGTGCAAATGTTTGCAGGGTTTTTCCCATTAACTCATTTATATAACAGTGTGAGTGGTTCAGTACCTTTATTAAAAGAGGAGATTGATATTCATATGAATAAAAGAAAATCCCAAGAGATTCAGACAGAAATCCTCTGTGCTATGCACAAAAGTGATAAAACTAGCTTGCTTTTCAATCTGCGGAGAATATGGCCTTGTAAACTCTACCCACTTTTTTTCCTGCCCTGAATCCAATCTAAAGAAACCAATTTTTAAAATTTATTCACCAGTGTTTTCCGCTCGTCTAAGAGTGTTTTGAGAAAGAGATGGTAATTGAGATAGATGCTATTTTTCTCCTAAAAANCTAGCTTGCTTTTCAATCTGCGGAGAATATGGCCTTGTAAACTCTACCCACTTTTTTTCCTGCCCTGAATCCAATCTAAAGAAACCAATTTTTAAAATTTATTCACCAGTGTTTTCCGCTCGTCTAAGAGTGTTTTGAGAAAGAGATGGTAATTGAGATAGATGCTATTTTTCTCCTAAAAAAAACTGGGCAGGAGTTTGTCTCTAAGGTAAGGTATGAAAGTGATGTCTTGTCAAGTTTAGCAAATCACGAGTCATAGGACATCAAATGAGGAAGGGACCATGCAGTTTTATCTTTGAATATTTTTGCAGTGGCTGTGGTCAATTGGGCTCTTTGAGGCACTTCCAGTGATAAAGAACAGTGTGCAGATCCTCTGACACACAGGGAAACGTGAAGCAACTTGGGGCTTTATGACAAATACATATAAATATTGAGCCTCATCTGTATATAATTTCTTCTTTATCCTGCTCAAGTAGGGA
Organism: Neotragus moschatus; assembly: GCA_006410615.1. NCBI lineage: Eukaryota > Metazoa > Chordata > Mammalia > Artiodactyla > Bovidae > Neotragus > Neotragus moschatus. The sequence goes on from SJYA01000205.1 coordinate 172,356, forward strand.
AAGATCACATAAGCCAGTGGCAAGTGTATTGTATACACACACATACAGTCCCTTTTTCCATTGTTGAGGATTTATATCCAGTTGTGGAGTGTTTTGTAATTTTCTTATAATTAAGTTTGACATTCTATGTCTGTAATCATGCAGCAACATTTCATAGATGACACTGTGACATAGCAATTGCACAGACTCAGATTATATATATATATATATATATATAACCTCCCCACTACCCTTTTCTGTCTGAAGGGATACGAAGGTAGGCTTGAGAAAAATGGGCCCTTTGTGATGCTTAGCTGCCACAAAAAAAGCAATAACAGTTATTGAAAATTCCTGGGGAAAATTGTGTTTGTACGATTTTTTTTTTTTCTTTTTGGATTTGTCCCTTAGTAATTATTTCATTTTCAGATAGCTCCAAGGAATTTGGGCCATTAACTTTTTAATGCAGTACTCTGATTTTCCTAGGACTTGCCAGCATTTTTATTACTCATTCCTAATTACATCACTGAAAGGAAAGTCAGTATTCTCTCTCCTGTCCATCCGGAAAACCCTAGAACAGGAGAAGAGGAATGAGTAGAGCCAGGTCAGAGAGTCTGGAATCTCAGAGGAGCAATTTTTAAAAGCCAGTTTAAGAGGTCTGAGTAGAGCAGGTAGTGGTTTATACCCTGGAAAACTGACTCCTTGGAGAATTCTTTCCACAGTCCCTTAGATCTGATGTCCCTGGCTTCTGTGTCTCTTCCCTGGGACACACTGAAAGTCTCTCTGACTTCTGCGTTAAATTGCTTTCATGTTTGTTTCTATAACATTCAAAACCTATTAAACGAGCGTGGATTGATGTGATTTAGGAATGGAGATTGAGAAAGATTTCCCCAGAATAGCAGTCTCTGAGTAGAGGGCAAAGTTAGGAGGGGAGGAGATAGATATCGTAGGTGCCATCAGCAGAGAGAGGGAAGACAGAGGATGATGAACGGGAAAGCCAGGTCAAAGAGATCGATGGGGAATGGCAAGCTCGATTTTTATATGTTGAATTTTTAATATGAGCAGGGTACTTCATTGGACATTTTAATTCAGCACCCCAGAGGCAAATCAGGTTTTTTCAGCCATGTTCTCCTAACTTTCAAAAAATGAATTGAGAATTAATCAACAATATATCTGGTTAACAACGTGATTATAGCATTGAATGGGACTTTCCAGGTAGCCAGGTGCTAAAGAATCCACCTGCCAAGCAGGAGACATGAGTTCGATCCTGGGATGATTCCCTGGAGAAGAAAATGACAACCCACTCCAGTATTCTTGCCCGGAAAACCCATGGACAGAGGAGCCTGGTGGGCTACAGTCCATAGGGTCACAAAGAGTCGGACAGGACTTAGTACCCGAACAGCAGCATAATTGAAAACTGCAAGTATTGTCAGACTCGAGAAGTGTTTAATGAGTGAAGGGTACAGAACACAAGATAAAAGAATTGGAAGAGAATTTGAATCTCTAAATTCAGTAGCAAATATCAGCAATACATTGAAGTGAAGAAAACTTGGTAGTTTCAAGCAAGGGGCTCATACTTCCTTGGTATTCCAAAAGGGTGCACAGATCTCCTACACATAAAATGATCATCGTGGTTTGTGCCCAAAGTTAATGACTTTTAGATGATACTTGGAGAGAAATTTGTGGCAATGTCTAATTGATTGATCATGGTCCAGTATTCTAAAGAACCGTCTCCATGGCATGGAATGAGTCAGACTGCCAATAATCCAGCTGAGAAACTCAGAATGGAAAGAAAAAACCTATTCATCAATTCAATTTGAATTGAATTTGAGGTATTTTAGTGGAATTTTACTGTCTTGTCAATACCAATTGTATCTCCCTGTTATTCTTTCCATTAAATTAGTGGGTATATTTTCTTGTTTTTTTTTTTTTTTTAAATTTCATCATAGCATCATCCTATCTATAATATGGAAAAACATTCATATTAGATAAGTATTTGTCTATTTGTTGAATGAAACATATTTCTCATTTTATCTTTGCTGAAATTATGAAAGATATATTAAATATAATACATGTGGATTCTCATGAGCATTTTGGAAATGACTCATCCAGAATTAACTCATCAGCTCCTATAATGCACTCACTTCATTTCTTTCCCAGTACCCTTCATGAATGCTGCTGTGGTTCATAATAATTTAGATTTAGGTTTTTCTTTTTTCTTTTTTTCCCTTTTGCTCATTTTGTCAAATGATAGAAAGGTAAAACAGGAATTTTATTAAATGTTGACATAATTAGATAATGAGCAGAAAATTTCATGAAAAGTTTAGTTCTTTGCTCAAAAATTTATTTAACAGTTGCCAACTTAGATGCAGGAAATTACGTGCCACATTAAATGCAGCCCGAGGCTCCTTGGAGGGAATAAAAATGCTTCCCCCTTTCAGGAGCTGTGGAAATTGTTCCAAGACCAACAGGAAAAGCTTTATTTCTGTACAGAAGAGGTCTGTGGTCATCAGAGCAGAAGGGGCTTGAATTTTACATTGTGAAAGTTTTCTATGTAACACTGGGTTTTGACTCCATTGACCTTTGGAGATGGGAGGATGTGGAGCACAGAGCTGGCGTTGTAACCCCATGAAAGGTGTTCTCTTTTAGTAATACTTCAGTGGCACCAATATTTAATGCTCTCCTAAATGAGTGAAATACCTGGACACTGACCTGAGTGAATGCTGTTTCTCTGTCATATAGGACTCAGTAACAATATTCAAACTCTTTGATTCATCCATTCAACTTATAGAAATTTACCTTAATAAAATAATTCCAAGCAAGAAAAATAAAGTTGTGTACCTGAAGATAGTCTTTGCAGTATTAGCTGTACTAGCAAAAGATGAAAGCAACCTAACTATCCAGTGGTGATGGTGGTAGTGTTCAGTTGCTCTGTCTTATCCGCCACTTTGTGAGCCTGAGGATTATAGCACCCCAGGCTTCCCTGTCATTCACCATCTGCTCAAACCCATGTCCATCTAGTCGGTGATGCCATCGAACCATCTCATCCTCTGTCATCCGCTTCTCCTCCTGCCTTCAATCTTTCCTAACATCAGGATCTTTTTATTTCCCCCCAATGAGTCAGCTCTTCCCATCAGGTACCCAAAGTATTGGAGTTTCAGCATCAGTCCTTCCAATGAATATTCAGGACTGATTTCCTTTACAATTGACTGGCCTGATTTCCTTGCAGTCCAAGGGACTCTCAAGAGTCAGTTCCAGCACCACAGTTCAAAAGCATCAGTTCTTCAGTGCTCAGCTTTCTTTCCACTCCAACTCTCACATCCATACCTGACTACTAGAAGAACCATAGCTTTGACTATATGGACCTTTGTCAGCAAAGTTATGTCTCTTCTTTTTGATATGCTGTCTAGATTTCTCATAGCTTTTCTTCCAAGGAATAGGCATCTTTTAATTTCACAGCTGCAGTCACTATCTGCAGTGATTTTGGAGCCCAAGAAAATAAAGTCTATTACTGTTTGCATTACTTCCCGATCTATTTACCATGACATGATGGGACTGGATGTCATGATCTTCATTTTTTAAATGTTAAGTTTTAAGCCAGCTTTTTCACTCTCCTCTTACCTTCATCAAGAGATCTTTAGTTCCTCTTCGCTTTCTGCCATAAGGGTGGTGTCATCTGCATATCTGACATTATTGATATTTCTCCTGGCCATCTTGATACCAGCTTATGCTTCATCCAGCCCAGCATTTCGCGTGATGTATTCTGCATATAAGTTAAATAAGCAGGGTGACAATATTCAGCCTTGACATATTCCTTTCCCAATTTGGAACCAGTCTGTTGTTCCATGTTGTATTCTAACTGTTGCTTCTTGACCTGCTTACAAGTTTCTGAAGAGGTAGGTAAGGTGGTCTGGTATTCCTATAACTTTAAGAATTTTTCACAGTTTGTTGTGTTCCACAAAGTCAAAGCCTTAGATGTAGTCAATGAAGCAGCAGTAGACATTTTTCTGGAATTCTCTTGCTTTATATGATCCAGCAGATGTTGGCAGTTTGATTCCTTGTTCCTCTGCCTTTTCTAAATCTACCTTGTACATCTGGAAGTTCTCCGTTCACTACTGCTGAAGCCTAGCTTGGAGGATTTTTAGCTTTGCCTGGCTTGCATGTAAAATTTGTGCAATTTTGTGATAGTTTGAACATTCTTTGGCATTGCCCTTCTTTGGGATTGGAATGAAAACTGACCTTTTCCAGCCCTGTGGCCACTGCTGAGTTTTCCAAACTTGCTGGCATATTGAGTGGAGCACTTTCACAGCATCATCTTTTTAGGATTTGAAATAACTCAACTGGAATTCCGTCACCTCCACTAGCTTGGTTGTAGTGATGCTTTCTAAGGCCCACTTGACTTCACAGTCCAAGATGTCTGGCTCTTAAGTGAGTGATCACACCATCCTGGTTATCTGGGTCATTAAGATCTTTTTTGTATAGTTTCTCTGTGTATTCTTGCCACCTCTTCTTAATCTTTTCTCCTTCTACTAGGTCCATACAGTATCTGTCCTTTTTTGTGCCCATCTTTGTGTGAAGTGTTTCCTTGGTAGCTCCTGTTTTATGCTGTTTCTTTGCATTTGTCATTTAGGAAGGCTTTCTTATCTCTCCTTCCTATTCTTTGGAACTCTGCATTCAAATGGGTATATCTTTCCTTTTCTCCTTTGCCTTTTGCTTCTCTTCTTTTCTCAGCTATTCATAAGACCTCTTCAGCCAGTCATTTTGCCTTTTTGCATTTTTCTTTTGTGGGGGATGGTTTTGATCACTGCCTCCTATACAATGTTTTGAACCTCTGTTTATAGTTCTTCAGACCTCTGTCTGTCAGATCTAATCCTTTGAGTCTATTTGTCATTTCCACTGTTTAATCATAAGGGATTTTATTTAGGTCATACCTGAATGGCCTAGTGGGTTTCTCTACTTTCTTCAATTTAAGTCTGAATTTTGCAATAAGGAGTTCATGATCTGAGCCACAGTCAGTTCCTGGTCTTGTTTTTGCTGACTGTACAGAAAATTATTAAATAAATTCAGTCATACATAGGTATAGAAATATTCTGTAGCCATTAAATGTTATCAGGTACACTATGTAACTAAGAAAAATATTTCCATTCTAATGTTATATAAGGGAATGAATAACTAGTCATAATATGTATTTAGCTAACATTTATTAGGCCCTTTTCATTTGCCAAGCACTATTTAAGCATCGTACATTTATACATCTTCTCAGTAATTCTAAGAGATAGGTACTATTATTACACATATATTATATACAGGAAGGGGCTTTCCAGGTGGCGCTATTGGTAAAGAACTAGCCTGCCAGTGTAGGAGCTGTAAGAGACATGGGTTCCATCCTCAGGTCGGGAAGATCCCCTAGAGGATGGCATTGGCAATCCACTCCAATATTCTTGTTGGGGGAATCCCATGGACAGATGAGCCTGGCAGGTGCAATCCATAGGGTCACAGACAGACACAAGTGAGGCAACTTAGCATGGAAATATACATGAAGAAACTGAGCAAGTTTGCAGAGCTAGTAACTGCTGGGTCAGGGATTCAAAGCTAGATAATGTGTCTCTCCAGGTCACACTTAACCAGTCTCTATATAAGATCAGCAAACAAATGTGTATATTCACATCAATTACACCTAGTTGGAGAAGGAAATGGCAACCCACTCCAGTATTCTTGCCTGGAAAATCCCATGAGTAGAGGAGCCTAACAGGCTGCAGTCCATGGGGTCGCGGAGAGTCGGACACGACTGAGCCACTTCACATACACTTTTAACTTTCATGCATTGGAGAAGGAAATGGCAACCCACTCCAGTGTTCTTGCCTGGAGAATCCCAGGGATGGCAGAGCCTAGTGGGCTGCCGTCTATGGGGTCGCAAAGAGTTGGACACGACTGAAGTGACTTAGCAGCAGCAGCAGCAACACTGAATGCATGCAAAAAGCTGGAAGAGAATATACAAAAAAGTAAAATTACTCAACACTGTTGAAATTCATAAAAGACACATTTTTAAAATTTCCTCTAATGTTCTAACATATGGTTTTTACTATATAAAAATATGACTTAGTAATGTGTAACATTTTGAGTACAAAGTTCAAAATTCATTAAGAAAGATGTTTCATATATTATGAAAGAGAGATGATCTCTGTCCAGTATAGCCATTTACCCCATTTGAAAATCCACTCCCAGAAGTGTGGTGTTAAGTTTAGGTTTGGTAAAAGCTACCAGAGAGGCCCAGAGAGTGGGGAGAATAGATGCTTAAAGAATAAGGCTTTCATGGAAAATTGTAAGTAGGAGGATTTGCTAATATGTCGGTCAGAGGATTGCAGACTGAGTAATCTGTTCATAATGTAAATGTAGCAGGGATAACCAGTGTAACCAGCATAGGAAAAATCAAATTAAACATTAGGGAGAACTTCTGAGCTTTAATAGTATTGTTTGGGGCTGTGTATATATATTTTAAAATAAAAGGTTTTACCTGAAAACCTGCAGCTACCCATCCCTTGGAGGAGCAGAAATGTTCATAGAAGGAAAGAATATAGCTGAAGGCAGGAAGAGAAGCACCACATGGAATATAGACTATATGATAGAGAAGGAGAAACTTGTGATTTATGTTAAACTTATTAAAGATGCACTGTGAGAAATTTGTAATTTTAGGGGTGCAAAATTATCTATAATGGTATTTTAATGAGTATGAATTGTGTAAAATTATGTTCTATGATTAAAGAAGTTTTGTAAACCCTTTTAATTTGGAGTCCAAGAATGATTTTAGACTGATGCATAACTTCTTGAAATTTTATATCAAGTTTAGAGTGCAAGTGAGCAGTTTGATGGGGAGGGTTCCTGTGGTTTCTACCAAATAGTCTTAAATGTCTACAAGATATTGACTACTATAATATCTACATTGATCTGTTTCAGGAAAAGATAAGGCTATATAGTTATTAGAGATAGGTAGATAGATAAACTTCCCCTTTGGCTCAGTGGGTAAAGAATCTGTGCAATGCAGGAGACACAGGAGATGTGGGTTTGATCCCAGGGTCAGGAAGATCCTGTGGAGGAGGAAATGGCAACCCACTCCAGTATTCTTGTCTGGAAAATCGCATGGACAGAGGACCCTGGCAGGCTACAGTTCATGAGTCCCAAAGGGTCAGACACAACTGAGCAACTAACACACACAGAGATAGATAAACAGATGATAAATGGATGACAAATAATACATAGACAGGTGATAATAGGTAGATAGTCTATTGCATATAGTTTCAGAATCTTGTGGACCCCTTCTAATGTTTATTTTCTAAATATGCTATTGGAAATTCTTATAATAAGTCTTCAAATACATTGTTGAAATGAAAATAGGTAACACAAGCATTTAAAAACCTCTAATTTATGGTCATTGAGGAGTATAATGAAAAGGAATTTTGCTCTGGGTCTTCAGCTCTATCTTGCACATTATGTTTTTCATAAAACTGACTGAGATCTTTGGGATATTTGGGGGTTCTTCCTTTGGCTGCCATGCAGCAAGCTGGTCGGCCTTTGCTATCTGAGGTGCAGTAATCATCAGAGTAACCTGCCTTCTCAGACAAAGTCACCTGTTCCAGGACCAAGGCTCAAATAAATTTCCTTTGCATCTTGATGACATCTCTTCTTTTCATTGTGGTGAAATCAGTTGTCATTGTTTAGGAAGCCATCTTTTAGGTTTCCCATAATCTGAACCTATAGGTAGAGCTTCACTGGTGGCTCAGTGGGAAAGAGTCCACCTGCCAGTGCAGGGGACACAAATTTGATCCCTAATCCAGGAAGATTCCACATGTCATGGAGCAACAAAGCCCATGCGCCACAACTATTCAGCCTGTGCTCTAGACTGGAGCTGCAACTACTGAAGCCATGTGCCCTAGAGCCCGTGCTCCACAGCAAGAGAAACAACCACAGTAAAAAGCCCAGGCACTGCAACTAAGAGTGGCCCTCTGCTTGCCACGACTCGAGAAAAGCCCCCACAGCAGCAAAGACCTGGCATGAAAGTGAAAGTAGCTCGGTCATGCCCAACTCTGTGACCTCATGGACTATACAGTCCATGGAATTCTCCAGGCCAGAATACTAGAGTGGGTAGCCTTTCCTTTCTCCAGGGGATCTTCCCAACCCAGGGATCGAACCCAGGGCTCCCACATTGCGGTCAGTTTCTTTACCAGCTGAGCCACAAGGGAAGCCCAAGAGCCATCACAACCAAAAATAAATAAATAAAATTATGTATTTAAAAAACCTACAGGTAGCAAGAATTTAAATAAACATGACACATAGGTTCCTGATTCTTCAAGGCATTGTTCTCTTGAAGCAAATAACCAATGAGAAGAGATTTGGTCCACTTTTAAAATCAGTTTTTATTGACTTTAACTTTATTAAAAGCTTTATTGAGATGTAATTCACATTTGTTGCTTTCTCCCTGAGTTTCTCTTCTCTTTTATTGGCTGTAAAAAAGTATGTCTATGTGTGTGGGCATATGTGCATGTTTGTGTGTGGGGTTTAAAAATAGAGCAAATTGACTTTTGAGAAGCACAGTTAATAAAACACTTGGATTTGTAATATAGGAGGAGTAAGACTGTATGCAGCACAGAAAAGTGGAATAATTTCAAAGTTTCTAATTGAAATCATAATTTTACTAGTTATCTTTTTTCTTCCTAATGCCTGCACTAATTCTGACAATTGCTCCAACATTTTATAATTTAGACCAGAAAGCTTAGAATGGAATTCGTGACTTTGTAAGGAACATATAGCAAGACTGTATACTTGACAGAGTCTAATATTTCATGTTCGATGGTATTAATTAGCCTTTCCATGAGTTTCTGTGAGACTCCCACTTTGTCTATTAAGTTGTCTATTATTGGGGAGGGATTTTTTTTTGTCTGTGTGTGTGTGTGTGTGTGTGCATGCATGCACACTCTCAGTTGTTCATTCATGTCTGACTCTTTGTGACCCAATGGACTGTAACCCACCAGGCTCTTCTGTCTATGGGAATTCTCAGGCAAGAATACTGGAGTGGGTTGCCATTTCCCTTTCCAGGGGATCTTCCTGGCCCAGGGACTGAACATGTGTCTCTTTCATTGGCAGGCAGGTTCTTTACCACTGCACCAATTTGGACATCTCCACGTGGTTGTCTGCTTGTGCAGTTTCAATCTTTTATTTATTCAGCAAATATTAATTGTCTCCTCTATGCAATGACTTATCTATGCTTGATGTTATGGGGTTTACAAAATTAATAAGAAAGTGATCCCTGCTTCTAAGGAGGGACTTGTAAATAACTAAAGTACAAGGAAGACTGTGACTCTTACTGTAACACACTGGTAAACAGGATGCTCTGGGAGCAGAGGGAGTAACTTAAATTTGAGAGGTCACAGAGGAGTGCGTGCAAAGGAAGCTTTTTATCGTGGCTTTGAAGGAAAGATCGGATTATTGTAGGTAGAGAAGGGTAAAGTCTTAGGACTTCCAGCTGGACAAAAACACACTGATTCATTGAATGCTTTCTATGTGCAAAACACCAGGCGAAATGGACTTTTTCCTATGAGCCAAGTTCTTTTCTTGTCCTTACAAACAAAGAAACGGAAGCCTATAGAGATTTATTTAGTGTTTAGGCCAAAAGGGAGTACAGGCAGCAGAATCACTGCCATATTTGCTAAGTTGAAAGATTGTATTTCTCTTCTTCATTACCGTGTCTAGCACAGTGGTTGGCACACTTTTTCTTAAAGTGCCAGACAATAAATATTTGATACTTTTCACATTTACACAATCTCTGTCACACTTATTCACCTCTGCCATTGTAACTTGAAAGCAACCATAGACGATACAGAAATGAATGAAGTTGGTTATATTCCAATAATACTATTTATGGATGCTGAAAAGGAAATTTTGTGCAATTTTCACATTTCATGAAATATTCTTTTTTGATTTTTCATAGCATTTTAAAATGTTATGTTTTATCATTTTAACATTTAAAATGTTTTAAAGGGTTAATACTATTTTTTACTTATGGCTCTGTAGCAATAAGTGGTGGGTTGGATTTGTCCTGCAGGATGTAATTTGCTGACCCCTGATGGCTTATAACAGGAGATTAATAAATATTTATCATGAAAAGTAACTAATGGGAGAAACACCTTGATCCTGGGTGTATCACACAGCTCCTGGGTCTTCCACTTGACTCCTAGTCTCCATAAATGGCCCTGCTGGGAATTCTGGACTCTGTAATTTGAGTGGCCAGTGGTCCTGTACTCCCAACACTGAAGCATATCATTTTGGACATAACTACACTTTATACAGATGCATTTGTTGAAAAATAACAGGTCGAGAAATCAGCTGAGATAAGGCTTTGATTCTGTTATTGAACCAAGAAGTATGTTCAGGCCTGTTCTTGAAGTGAGCAAAGATATGATATACCTTAAGTCACCTGGTTTGTTTATCTTTAAAGAGCAAAAGTTTCTTTGTGTCATCTATTTAAAAACTATTGAGTTATATTTGATGGCCTCCTTTTGATTAAAAAATAAGAAAAAGTCCCTGAAGTTGAACTTATTTATATAGTGAACATGATGTAAGTCTGATGATATTCCTAGATAGCATTGATGAAATCCAACATACTTGAATATACTTAGCAAGATCCAGTACACCTGGATATCTCTGAGATAGACCAGTATTCTTATAGAGACAAACACAAAGCTGTTGGCTTCAGAAAGTGGATCCCAGGAACATTTTACATTTTATTAGACATGTTCCTACCTGTTCCTGAGACTGGACTTGTGGAATTTTATCATTGTTGGTCTAAAAGTAGAGTTTGATAATCACTTTTATGGTAGAACTTTTCACATAGATCTGTCTGATTTCAAAGGTACCAAGAGTCTAATGATTATGAAGATTCCACTTAATAGTGTAAAGAGTGGCCCTGAAAACTTATCTACCCTCCCTTTTTTTTCATATTCTTCCTCTGGAAAGTGGAGTAATAATAGTCATTTCGTTGNACTTTTCACATAGATCTGTCTGATTTCAAAGGTACCAAGAGTCTAATGATTATGAAGATTCCACTTAATAGTGTAAAGAGTGGCCCTGAAAACTTATCTACCCTCCCTTTTTTTTCATATTCTTCCTCTGGAAAGTGGAGTAATAATAGTCATTTCGTTGGGTTGATACACAGATAAAATGAGATAATGAATCATTTGAATTAATTTACCCTAGTTTTAGATTTTTTCTTGTTGCTTTTTATCTGTGACAGAATTAAAAATAGAACGCCATGTATTACAGTTCCCTACTATGTTTATTGTGAACCCAAGTTTTTCCTTTTAGTCTCTTTTCGATCTCACACTGAATGTGAACCAATAATTTCCTAACTTTGTTCTGACAACACTTGTCAAAAAATATGATGTACCCAGCTGGTTGTATTCTATAGCTTTTGAGAAAAGGCATCCTTGAAATACACTGTTGATGGCGTGAATTAACACAAAATATTAGATTAATTTAGTTACTATGAGTTAGAAGAGCATTTATTTATTCCTTATTCTGATGTGCTATGTAGTTATGATGGTTTGTGAAAAGATGCCTGAATATCTTATGCTAAATTATTAGCAAAAGCCTAACTCAAAATGAGGTTTTAGTTCACATGATGGAAGGATTGATTCCTTTGATTTTCCCCAAGAGAAATGAGTGTTTCAGTCTTTAAAGATTAAATATAACACAGGTTAGCTCCTCTTCAGTCCCAGTAAGGGGAGTTTGCTATAATTCCACAGATCTGTGCTCTAAAGCTCATTTTCACTGTTCTTATTGATGCTTATCAATTAAGACGATTTTGTGTCAGAGAAAGATAGGAATAGGATGCTTTGTTAGAAAGCAGCAGAGTTTCAGAGGACATCTGTAGACTCACATGTTTCTCCATTTGACCCTAAAATCAATAGACTATTGACCAAGGTCTTAACCTGAATTTTTATATGTTAAAAATTTATTTGTTCTGATTTGAACTTTAAAACTCAGTTTCTTTTACTTCAATAAGAGAATTCCATTGCAGAGCCAATATATTGTTTAAATCAGTGCTTCTTAACTTGTCTGTACCTGAAAATTCCATGGAGAGCTAAAAGTTAAAAGATCATCCTTGAACTTACACTCATGTTTAATAGATTTGGAGTGGGGTCAAGACATAGGTGTTCTTTTTTTCTCTTTTTCCTCTGTTTCTCTTGATTTTTAAAAACAAAACCAGTAGACTTTAACATGTAGTTTTGGTTAAAAACAGTGGTATAAATTAGCACTTCTCAAATTTTAATGTTCATCTCAGTTACTTGGGGATTTTGTAAAGCTGCAGACTGATTCTTCAGTAGATCTGGGGTGGGACATTGATGGGCCAACATTGATGTTCTAAGCATCACATTTTCAATAACAAAAATTTAAATTAAGGGCTGATTTTAATTAGGAAACTTTTTATCTGTGAATGATTTGACTAAACTACTGTCTGTGACATAATTATATTTGGCTTCATTAGATATTCAAAATGATCTCATACTTTACTTGTTAAAAAATTACCTTTCTCAGTATCACTTTGCTTAATTCAGTTCTACATTTACTGAACACCTAACACGCTCACTCTTTTGCTAGGCTTGCAGGGAATGTACAGAATAGAAAAATACAAATCCTGTACTTAAGTAGCTCAAGGAGGAGTTCACTTCTGATGCTAATGACAATGATTTAAGTACAAGGCATTATAAAAGAAGTAAAATGTTTGAGTTTTTGGTTAATTTTGAGGTGTTATGCCATTTGGTTTGAGACACTTGTCAGGTTTTGGAAATTCAGTCCTTTTTTGTTTTTCTTTTCTGTAAAGAATGTATGTATGCCTGGGGTGTGGGCAGTGTAGGTCTTAGGGATTCTTATCTATTTTGGTATGGGTATATCTAAAGTACCTAGAACAGTGCTTGACTGAAAAATCTTGAAAATGTGAGTGGAATGCATGGTTGGTAACAGGTATCTGCCACCTAGTATTTCAGAACAGTGGCTTTTGAAGCAGACAGTGTGATGGATGCCCACTGTAAAGGTAAATAAGCCTAACATATTATGTCATACACAGGACAGTTTCTTTATGGGAAAGTAGGGGAGGCATGGAAGAAAGATATGGACAGAATGAGTGTTACGGATCAGGCATTTCAAGACCACACAGAATCATAGGTAACACTTGCCCATGTTTATATATCAGGTTCTTATTATCAGGTCCTTGAAGTTTTAGTGGAAACTGTGGTTAAGAGGATTGTTTAAGCAAGCTGAGTGTTTGGAGCACTCAGTATTTTGTTGTAAACCTCAAAACTACAGATGAGTAGAAAATCATAGGATTTTTGTGGAGAATTTATGAATTTTACTTGATTATTGATGAGAAAGTTCTCTAAATATAAGATCTTTTCTTCCCATATATTACTTCATTTAAAAATAACTGGCTAGTTCTCTTTTAGATCTTTTAAATCCCATATATTACTTCATTTAAAAATAACTGGCTAGTTCTCTTTTAGATCTTTTAAATGGTTAAAAGCAAGTGATAGAACTCTCTAATATACTTTTAGGATTTCATAAGGTTAAAAATTATAATAAACATGATTTTGATTATTCCTGGGAAAATATCATTTTATGTTATTTTATAATATATTATTGTAGACTCTAATTATATAAAATTATCTAAGTATCTCCAGTCAGATCTAAATACTGTTGTGAAAACTTTTTGTAATGTTATAACTTTTAATTCATAAGACATGTTCAGTTGAAGTCATTTTGTCAAACACTTTTTTTTCATCCTCAAAAAGTAGTTTTTGAATGTCTTTCCAGAAAATTAACAAAGTGATCAGCAGCTCACTTGCCAAGGGAATTAAGAGCAAAGTTTTTGCCTCCCACTGCTGGCTTACTTGTACAAAACAAATGTCAGAGGCAGCACATGGGAAACTTGTAATGGTTTAATTTACATGTATAGAGTCAGCACAAAATTAATAGCAGTCTGTCACCAAGGTTTGTTAGCTAATTGCTGAATTTTAATGTTAAGCAAATGAATGTGAATTTTAACAACATTGTTTTAAGAGCCTCTTTGGGAACCTATTCTTTCTACTCCTCTTGACATACCAAGCTTCTTTCTAAATATATTTTCTAATTCTTCAAGTATTAAGATGGCAACTTTTGTTGTCTTTGGCATTCGACCCCCTCCCTAGTAAAATCAGCTGATCAACCTCTCAGAAAAACCCATAAGGGAAAATTTCCAGGGCTACTGCTATTATTTTCTTTTTTACACGTCCTTTTCCTTGTAAAGGACAAACAGGTCAGATTTTCCCAGAGGCTGCAGGAAGAATGACTTACTAAGTGTTTTATAATCTGACTCTACATAAAAGTAATTTAAGTAGGAAATCATTCAGTTCAGTTCAGTCGCTCAGTTGTGTTCGACTCTTTGTGACCCCATGGACTGCAGCATGCCAGGCCTCCCTGTTCATCACCAACTCCTGGAGTTACCTTAATTCATGTCCATTGAGTTGGTGATGCCATCCAACCATCTCATCCTCTGTCATCCCCTTCTCCTCCTNATAATTGTTAATGATTGCTTTTAAACAACTAAATTAAGTTTGCCTGATGATTCATCGAGGTGGGAAATCAAGTTGTGCCTATCTTTGATATGTAAGACAGAATCTAATTTGAATCCAAGCGGGTTTTTATTTTATCACATTAAATGTGAATTTAATTCATTGTAAAAACTTATACTGTGATATACACATCAACATTATTACCTCAGTGCATTGATAATTCCAACTTTCCTGAGTATAATAATCATTTTTGCCCCTATCAATCAACTTAGAAAGTGTCTAGTAGTAAAACTCAGAAATGCTTTCTCTCCTCTGATTCTAATTTTAATATGTATGCCTCGCTCTTAGACCTATTATTGACTTTTCCTATTTTATTTGACTTTTCCTATTGAAAAATAGTAATTGGGAAAAATTCACAGTGTGCATAATATTAATAATTTTAATTTTTTATTACTTTAACAAAAGTAATCCTCTAGTGAAGTCACATACACTGTGTCCAGCAGGTTGATAAATGCTCTGTNTAATGATTGCTTTTAAACAACTAAATTAAGTTTGCCTGATGATTCATCGAGGTGGGAAATCAAGTTGTGCCTATCTTTAATATGTAAGACAGAATCTAATTTGAATCCAAGCGGGTTTTTATTTTATCACATTAAATGTGAATTTAATTCATTGTAAAAACTTATACTGTGATATACACATCAACATTATTACCTCAGTGCATTGATAATTCCAACTTTCCTGAGTATAATAATCATTTTTGCCCCTATCAATCAACTTAGAAAGTGTCTAATAGTAAAACTCAGAAATGCTTTCTCTCCTCTGATTCTAATTTTAATATGTATGCCTCACTTTTAGACCTATTATTGACTTTTCCTATTTTATTTGACTTTTCCTATTGAAAAATAGTAATTGGGGAAAGTTCACAGTGTGCATAATATTAATAATTTTAATTTTTTTTTACTTTAACAAAAGTAATCCTCTAGTGAAGTCACATACACTGTGTCCAGCAGGTTGATAAATGCTCTGTTTGTATTATTTCCTTTAATCTTTACTATAACCTGTTATGGAAGTTTATTAACTTCTTTTTCATAGATGAGGAAACCAAGGCATCTACAGATAAAGAAATTTCCCAGGTTCTTACAGCTGGTATGTGGTGGAATCACAATTCATACCCTATTCCTGCGACTCCTGAGTTCAAGTTCTTACACTTCACAGTAATACTTCTCTTCTATCTTAGCCGGTGACCTGATACAATTTCAGTAGAACTTTAGCAAAATTGTATTGTGGAATGTTACCTAATATTCCAAATATTAGGTATGTTATTGAAACCAAATCATAAGAGTATTCACTTGTTTACTTATTTTTAACTTCTTTTGATTGCATTGTTAAACTTTTCATAGTGTAAACTCTTAGATAAGTTTAAGTCTATATTTAAATGTAAACATTTAATATCTTCCAACTTGATCTTTTCATGTTTCTATATTAGTTCAAGAATCTTGGCTTTTGCCTGTTTGTGGAATCAGATATTTTGACTTCAAAGGTAAATTACAGATTAATGCCAGTCTGGTATCATAACTTATGCAGTTATTCTCTGTATATGTTTCCTAAATAGATTCTGTGATTATCCAGAGTGATAAACTTATCAAATATCATTATAACTGTATTGAAAATAGCACTAACACACATGTAATTTGAACACATTTTTTTTTTACAAAAATGCATCGTAATACTAAGGTGATATTATATATAGCTGTTTCTAAACAGTGTAAATGAATAGCAAATGTTATACATGGTTCATTCCCTTTATAAAGTGAGTAATTTTCATAGCCGTCATTCTTTGAGAAAAATTTCCTGCATTTTTTTCATGTTGCTAATTTTAAGAAAACTTTAAGCTTCATCTGGTTAATATGCAATGGTAGGGGCCCACACTCTGTGGAGTGTGGTTCTCTCTAAATAAGTCCATTTCTTACCTATCAAAAAATAAATGAAATGGTAGGGCTATATAATTTAAATGACATCATCTTCCCTTTTGGGCTTCCCTGGTGGCTCAGTGGTAAAGAATCTGCCTGCCAATACAGGAGACTCAGGTTCAGTTCCTGGGTTGGGAAGATTCCCTGGAGAAGGAAATGGCAACCCACTCCAGTATTCTTGCCTGGAACATCCCATCGACAGGGGATCCTGGCAGGCTACCGTCCATGGGGCTGCAAAGAGTCGAACACAACTGAACGCAACCACCACATCTTCTCTTTCAAACTCAGCCTTTAGTCACACCTGCTGCTGCTGCTGCTGCTGCTGCTGTCACTTCAGTGTCTGATTCTGTGCAGCCCCATAGACGGCAGCTCACCAGGCTCCCCTGTCCTTGGGATTCTCCAGGCAAAAACATGGGAGTGGGTTGCCATTTCCTTCTCCAGTGCATGAAAGT
This sequence comes from Neotragus moschatus, assembly GCA_006410615.1. Classification (NCBI taxonomy): domain Eukaryota; kingdom Metazoa; phylum Chordata; class Mammalia; order Artiodactyla; family Bovidae; genus Neotragus; species Neotragus moschatus. Next base: position 189,354 of record SJYA01000205.1, read on the forward strand.
GAAAAGTGAAAGTGAAGTCGCTCAGTCATAGCCCACTCTTAACAGCCCCATGGACTGCAGCCTACCAGGCTCCTCCATCCATGGGATTTTCCAGGCAAGAGTACTGAAGTGGGTTGCCATTTTCTTCTCTGTTAGCCACACCTAACCTTTTTGTTTTTCAGTTCTTTTTATCAATTTCTATACTGCTATATTGATTCTAGTTCATATTAATATTTCTGGACACATCAATAGAACATCCTAATTCCCTCAAAGTCTTGGTTTGTTTCTATTGGCTAAAGGCTAAATTAGGACTTCCCTGGTGGCTCAGTGGTAAAGAATCCACCTGCCAATGTGGGAGACGCAGATTCAACCCCTGGGTCGGGAAGATCCCCCGAGGAAGGAAATGGCAACCCACTCCAAGATTCTTGCCTGAGAAATCCCATGGACAGAGGAGCCTGGGAGGCTACAGTCCTTGGAGTTACAAAAGAGTCCGACCTGGCTTAGTGACGAAACAACAACAAAGCTAAATTGATGCTAAATTAATGCCTTTTCTCCTTTCTTCTTTCTTCCTTTTTTTCCTCCTGCATTGCCACATTTTTATTAATTATATGTAATTTATATTACTCTTGCCAGGATTCATGATTTGTCAATATTGTCTTGTTTCCTCTTTCCTTTTCTTCCATAAGATTTGTTCCTTGTCTGGAAGCAAAGTCCAGGATGAGTAAAATGATCTATCTGCTCTAAAAAATATTAACCTCTTTTGGAGGTTAAGAGTATTAAAAGGATGGTTTTAGGTTCCAGGAGCTCTGGGAATTCAATTCATATCTTTTTATCCAGAGTCAGGTTATATTTTACCTTCAATGCAAAAGTTAGGAGATCAGATGGTTTTTTGATATATTTTATATGTCATTGGTCAGAAATTCTGTCTGAGTTTATTGATCAATTCATAAATACATTTTCAAGCAATTGGATTTATGCTACTAAAATATTTACTAAACAACTAGCTTGTCAATAGGATTTAGTTCCTTTTTGTTGCTTTCCTTGGCATTTAGAACAAATCGGTTCCTTGAGGGTATGATGTGAGCAATGTTAGGAATGCAATAAAATGAGAATCACACTTGAGGTGATGCTTTTTATTATCATTAATCTTTCTTGTATTCTTTTTCTTTTCAGTTTCATTGAGATATGTGTCTTATATGAATTAAGTAGTAGTTTTCAGAATATTTTTCCTAACTATCCACGCACAATTTTTGCTATGGCTGACATCAAATTAAGATGATCATTGTGTTACTTACAGACAAGTAATTATTTCTGAAATTGTTGACAATAAAAGATATCTTGACAGAGCCATGGGTTCTAGTTAAAGGCAGCTAACCTAGGTATACATATATTTTATTCCTTCTGTCTTTTCATACTGTGAAAAGTTGGGTGGACTCCGGGAGTTGGTGATGGACAGGGAGGCCTGGCGTGTTGCGGTTCATAGGGTTGCAAAGTGTCGGACACGACTGGGTGAGCGAACTGAACTGAACTGATTCCCTCTGTCACTCTAGAGTGGGAAATACCATATCCTTTCTTAAGAGCCTGTGTGTTTCATCATCCTGTCAATAAAGAATGTCTTCCTTGGCTCCATGCAAAATATCTCTGATTTGCTTNCACCACATCTTCTCTTTCAAACTCAGCCTTTAGTCACACCTGCTGCTGCTGCTGCTGCTGCTGCTGCTGCTGCTGCTGCTGTCACTTCAGTGTCTGATTCTGTGCAGCCCCATAGATGGCAGCTCACCAGGCTCCCCTGTCCTCGGGATTCTCCAGGCAAGAACATGGGAGTGGGTTGCCATTTCCTTCTCCAAGGCATGAAAGTGAAAAGTGAAAGTGAAGTCGCTCAGTCATGGCCCACTCTTAACAGCCCCATGGACTGCAGCCTACCAGGCTCCTCCATCCATGGGATTTTCCAGGCAAGAGTACTGGAGTGGGTTGCCATTTTCTTCTCTGTTAGCCACATCTAACCTTTTTGTTTTTCAATTCTTTTTATCAATTTCTATATTGCTATATTGATTCTAGTTCATATTAATATTTCTGGACACATCAATAGAACATCCTAATTCCCTCAAAGTCTTGGTTTGTTTCTATTGGCTAAAGGCTAAATTAGGACTTCCTTGGTGGCTCAGTGGTAAAGAATCCACCTGCCAATGTGGGAGACGCAGATTCAACCCCTGGGTCGGGAAGATCCCCCGAGGAAGGAAATGGCAACCCACTCCAAGATTCTTGCCTGAGAAATCCCATGGACAGAGGAGCCTGGGAGGCTACAGTCCTTGGAGTTACAAAAGAGTCCGACCTGGCTTAGTGACGAAACAACAACAAAGCTAAATTGATGCTAAATTAATGCCTTTTCTCCTTTCTTCTTTCTTCCTTTTTTTCCTCCTGCATTGCCACATTTTTATTAATTATATGTAATTTATATTACTCTTGCCAGGATTCATGATTTGTCAATATTGTCTTGTTTCCTCTTTCCTTTTCTTCCATAAGATTTGTTCCTTGTCTGGAAGCAAAGTCCAGGATGAGTAAAATGATCTATCTGCTCTAAAAAATATTAACCTCTTTTGGAGGTTAAGAGTATTAAAAGGATGGTTTTAGGTTCCAGGAGCTCTGGGAATTCAATTCATATCTTTTTATCCAGAGTCAGGTTATATTTTACCTTCAATGCAAAAGTTAGGAGATCAGATGGTTTTTTGATATATTTTATATGTCATTGGTCAGAAATTCTGTCTGAGTTTATTGATCAATTCATAAATACATTTTCAAGCAATTGGATTTATGCTACTAAAATATTTACTAAACAACTAGCTTGTCAATAGGATTTAGTTCCTTTTTGTTGCTTTCCTTGGCATTTAGAACAAATCGGTTCCTTGAGGGTATGATGTGAGCAATGTTAGGAATGCAATAAAATGAGAATCACACTTGAGGTGATGCTTTTTATTATCATTAATCTTTCTTGTATTCTTTTTCTTTTCAGTTTCATTGAGATATGTGTCTTATATGAATTAAGTAGTAGTTTTCAGAATATTTTTCCTAACTATCCACGCACAATTTTTGCTATGGCTGACATCAAATTAAGATGATCATTGTGTTACTTACAGACAAGTAATTATTTCTGAAATTGTTGACAATAAAAGATATCTTGACAGAGCCATGGGTTCTAGTTAAAGGCAGCTAACCTAGGTATACATATATTTTATTCCTTCTGTCTTTTCATACTGTGAAAAGTTGGGTGGACTCCGGGAGTTGGTGATGGACAGGGAGGCCTGGCGTGTTGCGGTTCATAGGGTTGCAAAGTGTCGGACACGACTGGGTGAGCGAACTGAACTGAACTGATTCCCTCTGTCACTCTAGAGTGGGAAATACCATATCCTTTCTTAAGAGCCTGTGTGTTTCATCATCCTGTCAATAAAGAATGTCTTCCTTGGCTCCATGCAAAATATCTCTGATTTGCTTATTTTGAATCTAGGGATTATTTGATCAAAATTCCCATTATAAAGTATATAATTTCATGATTTTGAAGATAGACTTATCTTTTTAACTGTTTTTTCTGTAGGTTAAACTTGATTTCTCTTGAGTATAACTTCATAGGGTCAGTGTGGTATTATTAAATCCTCTTAGTTTTTCCATTTAGGAGACATCATACATGTCATAGGTGGTAATTTGTGGTAGTGAACAAAGCCTGGTAATTGTATTTAAGAAACTCTATGAAGGGGAGACAAATCTAAGTTGTACTTACTGACTGTAGTGGTAAATAGTTCTTTCTTTTTTCTTATAAACTCATGAAGACATTATTCTAAGACATTTAGTGATGATATAATATGTGCCTACTATTGTGCCAGGTATAGAGAATAGAAACTGTGGTGACCTAAAATGGCGAATAAATCCAAAAAGGATGGGATATGTATATGCATAGATGATTAACTTTGCTGTACAGCAGAGTTAACTAATACAACATTACTAACACAACATTGTAAAGCAACTATGTTGTTGTTTAGTCACTGTCATATCTGATTCTTTTTCGACCCCACAGACTGTAACCTGCCAGGCCCCTCTGCCCATGGGATTCTCCAGGCAAGAATACGAGTGGGTTGCCATGTCCTTCTCCAGGGGATCTTCCCAACACAGGGATTAAACCTACATCTCCTGCTTGGCAGGCATACTCTTTACTGCTGAGTGCCTGGGAAGCTCAAAGCACTATATTCCCAATTAAAAAAAAAAAATTCACTACATAACTCCTGGTCTATCTTTAAAAAATCAAGAAAAATAGATGTGCTATTGTTATCTTGTTTACCAGGTTATTACCAGTTCTTTTATGAATACCTAATGCAGAAAGTTTAGTTGCTCAGTCATGTCCGACTCTTTGCGACCCCATGGACTGTAGCTTACCCTGGGGTTTTCCAGGCAAGAGTACTGGAGTGGGTTGCCATTCCCTTTGCCAGAGGATCTTCCTGACCCAGGGATCGAATCCAGTTCTCCACATTGTAGGCAGACACCTTACTGTCTGCCCCACCAGGGAAGTCCTGGTACAGACTGTCCTAAATAGTTATATGCTCTTATATTTGAGTGCTCAAACCTTAAGTGTAAAAATGCCTATGTAACAACCATGCAGATGATAGGAAACCTATCCATCACTCCAGAAGTTTTTCTAGTGTCGTTTCACAAACTTCCTACCAAAAACTAATAACAACCATCCTGATTTTTTAGCATACAAATTATTCTTGTTTTTTCGTGAACTTCATATAAATGGGTTTATACTATAGGTGTTCATTTGTATCTCTTTTTTAGTTCAAATTAATGTTTCTGAGATTCCTTATGTTTTCTGTTTGTTTTTGTTTCCTTTTTCAATTTAAGATTTTATTTTTAAAGCAGCTTTAGATTCACGGTAAAAATGAAAATATGGAGATTTCCCATGTAAATTAGTTTATCTGTTGTTAATTCATTTTATTGCTATGTAATATTCCTTTGTTTTAATATATCACAATTTGTTTATCTGTTCTGATGATAGACATTTGAGTTAGTTCCAGTTTGGGGATGTTGTGGTTAAGCTGCTACATGCATATTCTAGTCATGGTTTTTTGGTGGGCATGGGTAGTCACTTATCCTTGGAATTTGCATAGGAATAGAATTTCCGGGTAAATAGTTGATATGTGTTTAGTTTTAGTAGAAAGTGTCAAATATATTTTCAAAGTTGTTGAATCAGCTGATACTCCTATGTAACAGTCAAATTTAAGGGTGTAATAGTACAGTAGATTTANTGGTTTTTTGGTGGGCATGGGTAGTCACTTATCCTTGGAATTTGCATAGGAATAGAATTTCCGGGTAAATAGTTGATATGTGTTTAGTTTTAGTAGAAAGTGTCAAATATATTTTCAAAGTTGTTGAATCAGCTGATACTCCTATGTAACAGTCAAATTTAAGGGTGTAATAGTACAGTAGATTTAAAGGCAATATACAGCATGATTATGGCTAAGAAACACAACTTACTCTCCAGCAGAATCTGGGTACTCAGTACCAGACAGTACAACCAATGGCAGTATTTTCACAGAGCACATACTGCTCTGAGAGGAAGGAAGGTGAGAGTATAGATTTCAGGTGCTCTCAGCACACAAAACTTATGCAAGGAGATTTTTAAATTATTTTGACTGTATTTATCATTTAAATATATATATTTATGTCAAATCATCATGTTTTATACTTTAAATATATAACTTCCCAGATGGCTCAGTGACAAAGAATTAGTCTGTCAAGTAGGAGACCCAGGTTAAATCCCTAGGTTAGGAAGATCACCTGGAGAAGGAAATGGCGATCCACTCCAGTATTCCTGCCTGAGAANGAAATAGAGGAAAACAATAGAATGGGAAAGACTAGAGTTCTCTAAGAATATTAGAGATACCAAGGGAACATTTCATGCAAAGATGTGCTCGATGAAGAACAGAAATGGTATGGACCTAACAGAAGCAGAAGATATTAAGAGGTGGCAAGAATACACAGGAGAACTGTACCAAAAAAAGATCTTCATGACCCAGATAACCACAATGGTATGATCATTCACCTAGACCCAGACATCCTGGAATGTGAAGTCAAGTGGGCCTTAGGAGGCATCACTACACACAAAGCTAGTGGAGATGATGGAATTCCAGTTATGCTATTTCAAGTCCTAAAAGGTGATGTTTTGAAAGTGCTGCACTCAGTATGCCACCAAATTTGGAAAATTCATCNATTCACCTAGACCCAGACATCCTGGAATGTGAAGTCAAGTGGGCCTTAGGAGGCATCACTACACACAAAGCTAGTGGAGATGATGGAATTCCAGTTATGCTATTTCAAGTCCTAAAAGGTGATGTTTTGAAAGTGCTGCACTCAGTATGCCACCAAATTTGGAAAATTCATCAGTGGCCACAGGACTGGAAAAGGTCAGTTTTCATTCCAATCCCTAAAAAAGGCAATGCCAAAGAATGCTCAAACCACTACACAATTGTACTCATCTCACATGCTGGTAAAGTAATACTCAAAATTCTCCAAGCCAGGCTTCAGCAATATATGAACCATGACCTTCCGATGTTCAAGCTGGTTTTAGAAAAGGCTGAGGAACCAGAGAATAAATTCCCAGCATCAGCTGGATTATCAAAAAAGCAAGAAAGTTCCAGAAAAATATCTGTTTCTTCTTTATTGACAATACCAAAGCCTTTGACTGTTGGATCACAATAAAATGTGGAAAATTCTGAAAGAGATGGAAATACCAGGCCACCTGACCTGCCTCTTGGGAAACCTGTATGAAGGTCAGGAAGCAACCGTTAGAACTGGACATGAAACAACAGAGTGGTTCCAAGTAGGAAAAGGAGTACGCCAATGCTCTATATTGTCACTGTGCTTATTTAACTTATATCCAGAATACATCATGAGAAATGCTGGGCTGGGTGAAGCATAAGCTGGAATCAAGATTTCCAGGAGAAATATCAATAACTTCAGATATGCAGATGACACCACCCCTATGGCAGAAAGTGAAGAGGAACTAAAGAGTCTTCTTGATGAAAGTGCAAGAGGAGAGTGAAAAAATTGGCTTAAAGCTCAACTACCCTGGTGGCTCAGACTGTAAAGCATCTGCCTACAATATAAGAGATCAGGGTTCAATCCCTAGGTTGGGAAGATCCCCTTGAAGGAAGTGGCAACCCACTCCAGTATTCTTGCCTGGAAAATCCCATGGCCGGAGGAGTCTGGTGGGAAGCAGACCATGGTGTTGCAAAGAGTCGGACATGACTGAGTGAATTCACTTTCACTTTCTCTCAACATTCAGAAAAATAAGATCATGCATCCAGTCCCATCATTTCATGGCATTTTAACTTATATAATACTTAATATTTCTTTATGGAAAATCATTTATGCCTGATTTTCTCTTGAGGATGTTCTCTAGTGACCAAGTATGAACGTGCTCTATTGTTTTTTTTTTCTGTCCTAACTGTAACTTATGTCAAATCCATCAAAATCTTGACTCATTTTTTTTCTGTGTCGCTATTTAACAATATATATTTAATGCTATAGTACACTCCACAATCAGGAGCATATTTCTGGGAAATTTTTCCCATGCCCAAATGTTCATATTCATGGCCACAGAATCAGATTTTAAAGGTTCTCAGAATAAAACAAAAATAGATAGGCACATTTTGGCATCCCCTGAAAAATTATGTTATGTGTCAGATTTAAAGCTAGATTTAATATAAATGTTATTGGAATTCTCAGTGTTTTAGGTTATCCATATGGGTACACACGTTAAATACTAAGAACAGTGGAAAATTGAGTATAAATATATGAATCAATTATAATGCTGCTTTTAAATGCATTTTTAAAAGATCAGAGCAATGACATCCATGTCTAAAATATCCTCCTGTTCTGGCTGAACTCCAGGTTTTCACTGGTTGGGTCCTTTTTGTATTACAGCAAAGGCGATCATGCCAAAATGGTTTCTGATGCAAACTGCTTGAAAGGAGCTCCAAATTGCCTTTGGTCAGTGTTATGTATGAATGGATAGAATATGGGTTAAAATGTTTGCCTCAGTTTTCAGATAGCACTGAGAAAGTCACCTCATATACCTGTCCTCTTTTTGTAATAATAGTATAATCAGAAAAAGAAGTTTGTTCGTTCCATCCTGAAGATACTATGTGTGGAAGTAGTCTCATCAAAAGAATCAGTAAATAATGTCTTTTCAAGCACTGCCCAAAATAATCTTTGTTCCCTAGCAATGAAAGCTGGAGTTTTCAGAAAGTCGTTCACGAGCACCAGATTCTTTTCATGTGTTGGAAAAAAAAAATCCTCTGTTCCTAAGGTGTGTGTATTGTATATCTAAAGATAATATTCCCGGCCCTTCCCACTGTTCATGAAGTTACACTTCATGAAACCCACTTAGTGCATGACTATATTTTAAATACTATAGAAGGGCTGAGTCAGGAAATTGTACTATAATACAAATTGGGCTCACAGCAGTTATTTAAACAATCTTTTCTTACATATGTTTATTGGGTATTTGCTGCATACAGTGTTGTATGTAAGTATAATTACAGGAAAGGTCTGAAAACAGAATCCTTGCTTCACAGTGGAGTTTTCTATGATAGTGTTTTATTAGTTCAGCTGGCAATTAATGAACACCCATTTTGTGAAGACTCTGCTAAGGACCGTGAAGGTTCTTTCACATACCCTCTTTGAAAGAGCTCATGATTATAATTACAGTTATACAGTGTGCTGCATCCATATAGACTATACAATAAAAAATGCCACCACATTCATAATTTAATAATTAGAACAATTCCATTTTAGCTGTGATGGACTGATTTATCATGCATTTGATAACCAAGTCTCATGTTAACTGCAGAATGGCTGCTAAAACTGAAGTATTGAAAATTCTTGGCCAATAAATAATCACCAATTGTAATGGTAGTTAAAAAGTGACAATAGGAAACATGATTCATCAACTAGCTAGGACTTGATCATAGACTAGTTTATTTACATTAGGAAAAATACTATGCCCTCTAAAAAAGTACTCTGTGAAGATTTTAAAATTACTATTAGCCCAGAAGCCTATTAAAGAAAACTAAAGGGAAACTATTGGATAACATTAAAGCCTAACTACCTGAAATACTTAGGATAGCTTAAAGCCATATGCCAGAGAATGTGATAAGTATATTCAGTGTTAATACTTGTACAACATGAACAGTGATACTTCCTAAATTCAGGTAACTTGAAGATGTTAGGCTTGGTGAAAACAAGTGCATGGAGAACATGAAAACTTCCGTACTGAGCCATGTCTATACATCTTCAAATAGCTTCCGAGGACACATTTGAGCATTATCCAGGTTGTCTCTAAGATAGCGTTTCAAGTTTAGTATACATGTTAAACATGTCCAGGTTTCTAATGGATCTTTATTAATTTCCCACTTGTGATTTTTATATCAACCCCTTTTGAATCTGTATATCATACCTAACGGGTAGGTGGAATCATTCCTCTAGGAAATTGATGTTGATAATCTGGCTGCAATGATACCAGGTAGTATGAAACCTAAAAAAAATGCTCAGCCATTTATCCCTTCTGGAAAATTTTCATGACTGATCATAGAATATAAAGAGACAGTCTAGAAGAATCAGATAATTAAATACCTTAGCAAAGTATGAGTCCTAATAAATAACATCTTTAAGTATTAATCTGTTATCTGCTTTACCCATATAGCAGAAATTCAACTTTCAGAAGCTGAACATTTTCCATTATTCAACATCCCTCATTATTGGTAAGGTCTTATTTAGAAACAAAATTCACCTCTGTCATTTGAGCTTCATTTCTCCACTAAGCCACACAGAGTTGTTGACTCTCTCTTCCCTGATCCCTTTCCAGATTTAACATCTTCAGCTTTTCATACATTCCTCATAAATATTTTAGACTCCATAAACATATAATGGAAGCATTAATTCAATTCTTGACCTTGAGCTGTTTTGCTCATGCTTCTGATCTCTTAAGTGTGGATTTCAGAAAGCTGTCAGCAAAATCTGCCATAATACAGATCCACATTGCTGGTATTCTCTCCTTACGCTGTTTTGACAGAGCGAAAGTTGGCTGACCTTTAAATGCTACTGCATGCATGCTTGTGAGGTGAGCAGAGTCCATTGAGCTAAGTCTGATTGCATGCATGGACAGCTACAAAATACAATAACCTTTAAACTAATAGCCTCTGAATGAATGTTTTTGTAGCCAGCCTGAAAGACAAAATTACCTACAAATTTAATACTTTACAAGGAAGAAACAATTATTCGGTGCTGACGTCTTTTGGGGAATGCCAAATTAGTAAATCTGCTTGTTGAGCATTTGGGATTAGACTGGAAACGTGCCTACAGGATTGAGCAAGCAGCTCTTGTCAGCATTCCTCCGCATACCCTCACCTCACCAAGTTTTATCCTCAACATGTTTTGTTTCTTTACAGTTGCTTTAGGTTTCCTTATCACTTTAACATTTGCATCAAATAGAATCAAGATCTACATAGAAAAGGCTGTCATAATATCTGAGAAATGAGTTCTTAAAATCTTTAGTCAAGGAAAATATGTCTCCATCTACAATATATTCAGACTTTCAGAACTCCGTGGGCAACATGCACAATTCAGCAAAATTTGTATTTACAATGATTATGCTTTGCGGAGAAGGCAATGGCACCCCACTCCAGTACTCTTGCCTGGAAAATCCCTTGGACAGAGGAGCCTGATAGGCTGCCGTCCATGAGATCGCTAAGAGTCGGACATGACTGAGCGACTTCACTTTCACTTTTCACTTTCCTGCATTGGAGAAGGAAATGGCAACCCACTCCAGTGTTCTTGCCTGGAGAATCCCAGGGATGGAGGAGCCTGGTGAGCTGCCATCTATAGGGTTGCACAGAGTCAGACACAACTGAAGTGACTTAGCAGCAGCATGGTTGGTGGTGAGTCACTGAAGATCCAGTATAAAAAAGAATTTGCTTCTTTTATATATTTGCCCCATATTATGCAATTGTATTCTCTCCATTTATGTTGTTATTTAGTTGCTAAATCCTCTCTGACTCTTTTGCAGCCCTATGGACTGTAGCTTGCCAGGTTCCTTTGTCCATGGGATTTCCCAGGCAGGAATATTGAAGTCGGTTGCCTTTTCCTTCTCCAAGGGATTTTCCCAACCTAGGGATTGAACCCACATCTCCTGCACTGGGCTACCAGGGAATCCCCCATTTATGTTAAAGGTGAATTATTTCCTTTGGACTGTTTATAAAAATGGCTATTGATGTCAGTTATAGTCACAGTGATTCTTTTGTGGATTTTCGCAAACTCATGCTGGTAATTATTGTTCTATGAAGATAAGTGATGATATTCATGTTTTTAATTCATGAGTATTTACCTTGTGTTGGAGCATTGGAGCAATGCTTTTTGGAGCGTGCTTTTGAAAACTAAAGCTATAATCTCTGCTAGATGTTTTGAAATTGTGTTTATGTTCTGAAGGTATTAAATAATATGGTCTTTTCTAAGAAGATGAGATTCATGAGAAAATTCTAGACTGTGAATTATAGTGTCTTGGACATAAATTCTCCCAGATACCAATGTTTTGGCTTTGATGACTGTTGCCAGAGTCACTAAATCAGTTTATTGAAAGTTGATGAATAAAGTGGATATGAAATGGAAATCTCAAACCATGAAGTCCAAACTTCATTGGTCACACTAATCACATTTTTGGCTATTATATATTTATTAAATATTTTTGTATTTCAGCACCTCAAAGCAAGAGCTTGGCTCTCATTCTAACTTCAGGTCTGGCAGAGGTAGAATTAGCTCGTTTGTGAAGCCCTTTCTATGTCTTCAAGAATTGTTACTGACTCTCTCCTCTAGCGTCCTACTTGTTCATGACGACTGCTATTTGTTGTTGTTTAGTCACTAAGTCATGTCTGAGTCTTTTGCGACCCCATGGACTGTAGCCTGCCAGGCTCCTCTGTCCGTGGGATTTTCCAGGCAAGAGTACTGGAGTGGGTTGCCATTTCCTTCTCCGGGGATCTTCCCAACTCAGGGATCAAACCCCCATCTCCTGCACTGGCAGGCAGGTTCTTTAGCACTGAGCCACCAGGGAAACCTGTTACTGCTGTAACACAGATCAAATTGTATTACATATTGCCATTTCCTTCTTTTATGATTTCCTTCCATGGTCCCTTAAGAGACCATGTCTTTTTATCTTTCTCTTTCAGGGTCTTGCATCCTATGTGACATGTAATTGATAGCCAATAAATGTTTGCTAAACAAACAGTAAGTTGTGCTTGATCAAGTATGTAGTTACTGCTGCTGCTGCTGCTAAGTCGCTTCAGTCGTGTCCGACTCTGTGTGACCCCATAGACGGCAGCCCACCAGGCTCCCCCATCCCTGGGATTCTCCAGGCAAGAACACTGGAGTGGGTTGCCATTTCCTTCTCCAATGTAGTTACTATCTGTTTCAATATTTGGGGTGATTTTCACTTAGCAGAAAAGAGCATCACATAGGAGTCTCAGAATTAGAGTCTTCAAAAAAGGAAAATGTTGATTTGTTTGGGAGATAGTGTTCTGTCTATGTGGAGAAAACCATTTGGTTCAGGAAGACTCAGACATGTAGTGTTCTGGATCAATAGAGTAAAACTATACTGTTAACTCTGTCTTTTGAATTTATCTGAAACATGCATTTTAGTTAAAAAAAAAAAAGAATCATCTAGTCTTGGATTCTGGATTTTAAAATCAGGATTTGTTTTGACTTCATTTGATCTTATTGTGCATTCTTCTCTCACATTATCAAACCAGACTTTTGTCAATACTTTACCAAATGATTTATTCCCTTTTAAAAGAGGCAGTGTATTCATTTAACCAAAACCAATAAGCTACGAAACAATATTTACTTAACAGTATTTACTGTTAAGTAACCATAAGCTATGAAACAGTATATACTTTCTGTATTTACTTAAAATCTTCATTGCACCTGTCTCCCGCCACTCTTTCTTATGGGCTTCCTAGTCCGGAGATGGTGGTGGTTTTCTCCCATATATTAGCAGATTTGTCTATTTATTTCAATTTGTTACAAAAGAGACACGCTTCACATTATCACTCCACTTTGCTCTTCCTACTTAACTGTATTTCTTGGAGATTATTCTCCATCAGTACACCAGAAGTTTCTGTACTTTTAAAGTCTTGTGGTACACATCATAAACTTTGCCATATGTGGTTTTATTAGTCTCATATTGGTAAAGGTTTGCTTCATTTTCTGTAATATAACCAATATTGGTATATTTTAATACAAACATCTGTCCTCATTTTAAAGTTTATCTATAGAGTAAACTCCTAGAAGTGAAATGGAAAGTAAACATTTGTGTGTTTGCTGCTACTGCTGCTGCTGTTGCTAAGTCGCTTCAGTCATGTCCGACTCTGTGTGACTCCAGAGACGGCAGCCCACCAGGCTCCCCCGTCCCTGGGATTCTCCGGGCAAGAACACTGGAGTGGGTTGCCGTTTCCTTCTCCAATGCATGAAAGTGAAAAGTGAAAGTGAAGTTGCTCAGTCATGTCCAACTCCTAGCGACACCATGTACTGCAAGTCCATGGGATTTTCCAGGCAAGAGTACTGGAGTGGGGTGATGTTGCCTTCTCCATGTGTGTTTGCTAGGTATTGCCAAATTGACCTCCATGAATAGAGTAGAGATTTATACTTCCTAAAGCAATATATGACACTCAATTTTCCCACAACTTTACTAACACCTCTCTTTGCCCTTAGTATTTGTGTTCAGCCTTTTACTTATTCTAAATGAACTCTTTATATATTAGGAAAATTAGTCCTTGAAAATGCCTTTTATCTTTTGGCTTTATGAGGCTTTTTGTAACCAAGAAATATTTATATTTTCATAAATACTAAATATTTGACAGATTCAACAACATAAAGTTAACATTTTATTAATCTTTCTAACTTCCAAGATTTGTAAAAATCATACTGAGAATAACTGCATCACTCCAGTGTCATTTAAGTTCATTAAAAACGCCTAATGTAAATTTTATGGTTTAAAATTTTATACTTAAATCGTGTATTTGGAATTTAACCCAAGAAAAGTTTTTTTACCATCAGTTCAGTTCAGTTGCTCAGTCGTGTCTGACTCTTTGTGACCCCATGAATCGCAGCATGCCAGGCCTCCCTGTCTATCACCAACTCCTGGAGTTCACTCAAACTCATGTCCATTGAGTCGGTGATGCCATCCAGCCATCTCATCCTGTCGTTCCCTTCTCCTCCTGTCCCCAATCCCTCCCAGCATGAGTCTTTTCCAATGAGTCAACTCTTCGCATGAGGTGGCCAGAGTATTGGAGTTTCAGCCTCAGCATCAGTCTTCCCAACACCCAGGACTGATCTCCTTTAGGATGGACTGGTTGGACCTCCTTGCAGTCCAAGACATTCTCAAGAATCTTCTCCAAAATCAGCCCACATGTTTCAACACAGTTTCTTAAGTAAAATCTGTCTTTTCTCCACTAATGTTAGATGTCATCTTAGAAACACGTCTTTACTTGTTTGGATTTCTGTACTTCTACCACTGTCTCATGGTTCTGACTGTTTATTTGAGTCCCAGTACTACACTGATGGGCTTCCCTGATAGCTCAGTTGGTAAAGAGTCTGTCTGCAAAGCAGGAGACCCTGCTTCGATTCCTGGGTGAAGAGGATCCCCTGGAGAAGGGATAGGCTGACCCCACCCCAGCCTCGCCCCTGCAAATGCTTGGGCTTCCCTTGTGGCTCAGATGGTAAAGAATCCACCAGCAATGCGGTAGACTTGGGTTTGGTCCCTGGGTTGGAAGATCCTCTGAAGAAGGGAAAAGCTACCGACTTGAGTATTCTGGCTTCTATTGTTTTTTAGTATCATAAGTTTGTTTTTTCCTTCTCTGCTGCCAAATTAATCTTCTTTTTCATGATTGTTCTATTCCTTCTGACTTATTTTTCTATATGGATTGCAGAATCAGTTTTTCAATTTTCTCAAATTTTCTATTGTTTTATTCTGTATATTTTATGAAAATTTAGTATTATTCCTACGTATTTTATGTCTTTTACTGATTGATCTCTTCTATTGGAGGTGATTGGTATTCATAAAGGATAATGATTTCTGTATGTTAATTTTATAAATTAAATACTGAGCCAATTTATAAAGTCTCATTGTTTTCCATAGTTGCACTGTAAACCCTGCCTTTCTTTAAGTTGTACAATTGTATCACTTGCAAAGCATTGTCCAAGTAAAAATACTTGTTTTATCCCCTTAGCGATTTTCTAAGTTTTTTTTTTCTCTTATCCAATTATATGGCCAAATGTATGCAAAAGAATGGAACAGTGCTTAAATAAGAGGGATCAAATAATTCTTTAGATGTTTAGATTTTTGACCACTTTCTGTCTTCTTTGGCAAACGTCTCAGATTTTCTGTTTTTGCTAATTTGATATTTCTATAATATTATCAATTTTATCCATGCTTCATATTAATTTGCAATGTTTAGTAAAGTATATATTTTTATTCTTTTATTTTCTCTAACCAATCATTTCTTCATTATCATTTGTTATATTAGGCATTTGAACTTTTTCTGTTTATTTTTGATTGTGCTAGTTCAGTGGTTTCAGTTGGGGAAATTTTGACAATGCCCAGCCCAAGGGGACAATTGGCAATGTCCGCAGACAGTTTTGGTTGTTACAAAGGGCTGAGGGCAGTGGCTGCTGGCATCTAGTAGGTAGAGGCTAGGGATGCTGCTCAATATAATGAACAGGGTAGCACCTACGACAAAGAATTGTTTTTCCTGAGTACCAAGGTGCCAAGAAATCCTGGCAGGTAAAAGTGTATTCATGTATTTATATTATTTTATTTTTCAAAATTCTGCTTTTGTATGTATTTACTATTCCTGTCATTTCCTTTATAATTAGTTTTTGTTTTGATTATTCAAATGGTTTTCCTTCTGCTTTTGTTAACCTTTTAGCTAAAATCTAAATATAGATGCTTAATTCATTTATCTTCCTTAGTTGTTTCCTTACTTGAATATTTAACATGATGACATTTCTTTAAGCAATGTCTCAGCTATGTCCCATAGTCTCTGAAGCAGTGTATTTTCACTGTGGTTTTGAGATACAGTGTAATTTGGGTATTGATCTTTTTTTTGACTGAAGATATATGTAAGAGTAAAGGGGCTTCCCAGATGGCTCAGTGGTAAAGAATCCACCTGAAGTGCAGGAGTTGCAGGTTAGATCGTTTAGTCCTGAAGATCCCCTGGATAAGGAAATGATAACCTGCTCCAGTATTCTTGCCTGGAAATTCCCATGGACAGAAGGAGCCTCGCGGGCTACAGTCCATGAAGTCTCAAGGGTCAGACATGACCTAGCAACTAAACAACAACAGTACGTAAGAGTACTTTAAAATATTAGATGTCATTTTCCAGTTTCATTATTAATTTCTAGTTTTTTCATTATGTGATCAGAGACTGTTGCCTTAGCTCTTTCTCCTGTTTTGATTTTACCTACGTTTTGTGTGTAATCAAAAGTAAGTAAATTTTTGTGAATGTTCTATAGCCACTAGTAAAAAGAAAAGTTCCCTGTTAGGTTTTTACTTTGTTCTGTCTCAATTACAATGTGTTTAAATTTATGAATGCTGCTACTCTGTTATTTAGTGCCTATCTAATCTTAGCTCTTTAATCTATTAATACATGTATCTGTGCAAAAGCACTTCAGTCATGCCGGACTTTTGTTACCCTATGGGCTGTAACCACCCAGGCTCCTCTGTCCGTGGGATTCTCCAGGCAAGAATACTGGAGTGAGTTGCCATGCCCTCCTCCAGGGGATCTTCCCAATCTGGGGATTGAACCAGCATCTCTTAGGTCTCCTGCAGTGGCAGCCAGGTTCTTTACCACTAGCACCACTGGAGAAGCCCATTAATATGTAGTTTTGTTAAAAATCCATTTCATCACGTGTAGCGACAGTTCTTTTATAAGAACATTTGTTTGCCTTGAATTCAGTGTTGACTATTATTATAGTAATGACGTTCGTTCTCCTTTTGTTTGCTTTTGCTTGTTCTTCCATCTCAAATTTTCTGAAGAATTTATTTTAGGGATTATTCATCTATATAGTACAGAGTGAGTTTTGCAGCTTGCTGCCACTTGAAAGTATTTTTCTTTAGTATATGAGATTAGCCTATATGCATTTTATTCTTTTAAGATTTTTTTCATGCCAGTCAATAGCCAGACAATGTACCAGGTGCTAGGGACATAGCAGTGAGCAAAACAGACCATGCTGCCCACTTGTTGCTGTTATTAGGGAATATATATTTAATATTAATTGTATATTATTTCATATTATACTTTTCTGTCTTTAAAGGTGTTGTACTTTATTTTTGCTTACTGTGGGGTATGTGTGTGTGTGTACGTGTTGCTTCTGATAATTGGAAAGTTGGTATTCTTATGTTCTAAATTTTTATGTTCTGGAAGATTAGAACAGATCCTCTATTTGTTTCAACAGCATTTGCTTCTCTATAATCAATGATGGGATTAGTATTTTTACTCTTCTTTATTCTCCCCATCCTCCTTTCCTCCAGCTGATTTCAGCTAATGATGTCATCTTTCTTAGTGTTTTACTTTGAGCTATTAAATACTTATATCCCATTACTTATTTTAAAGAATTAAAAATATCTTTTAACCCTGGTTTTGAGGTGAGAAAATTACCATACTAATTCACTCTCTCACCTATGGTCAGGATATATAACATTTACATTCTCTCCTATCATTTTAATCCTTGCATATGTTTAAATTTGTTCCATAAATAAGTAGATTCAACTTTCCTTATCTTTTTACATAGTGTTTCCAAAAATGTATCTTTGCTGGATGAAACTGTTCCTCAAGAAGTACTCATGGACACAATATCCCCTGAATTCTTGAATGTTAAAAACTGTTTTATGTTAGTTTTTTTACTTGAACAATACTGTGGCTGGATGTTAAATACTTGGGATATTTTTTTTTCCCTGGAAGATTTTTGTGGATATTGCTCCACTGCTTTCTAGAACTGAATGTTGCTCTAAGGTCAACTTTATTTTTCCCTCCTTGTAATTGACTTGTTCCTGTTTCCTGACAGCTCCAAAGGATCCTTTCTTTGTCCTTGAGGTTAATTGCTTTAATGGAGAAGGCAACGGCAACCCACTCCAGTTTTCTTGCCTGGAAAATCTCAGGGACAGAGGAGCCTGGTGGGCTGCCGTCTATGGGGTCACACAGAGTCAGACACAACTGATGTGACTTAGCAGCAGCGGCAGTTGCTTTAAAGGGACATGCCTTAACAAATAAAAGATATGTCGTGTCCTTTTTGTGACCAAGAGTATAGTGATAATATAAAATGAGAAATTATAAGTAATATTTAAAAAATAGAAATAAGGAGCTCTGAGAAATTTGAGGTAGAATTTTTATTTCAGACAAAATATCAGGCTCAGTTTTTCATAGTATTTAAGCTGAACCTTAGGATTAGGACATGGGAAACTGGGAGGAAACAGGTTTTGGGTGGATGGAAAATTGTGTAGTACAATCACTGTGCACTAGGTTATACATTTCAGTAGATTTCAAGAAACTTGATGTCAGCAAATACTTCTGATATGTCTTTTTATCCCTTACAACTCCTAGCAAAATCTTTGCATATAATAGAAGTTAAGCTTATTTATTGTTGCATATAATCATCCTTCATTTTAGCAGGTAAACATATTTTAGTTGATCTTCAGAGTAAGAAATAATTTTATCATCATCAGATCATCTTAATTCAGTGAAAAGTTGAGATTCTTTAGTAGATGTAGGATATTAGGGAATTGCAGACAAGTCATCACAGCCTTATACTAATGTTGATTTTACTTTTTTTTTTTGAATGGCAATATTTTCGTTGCTGGGTTAGAAAAATCCAAAAAGCTCTCTAGTATATGGTCATTAGGTATAGGATTCATCACTCATTGTCCTTCTATTGAATAACAAACATATGGAAAACTCAAGCATGAATGCACCTGTTTTCCTCTCTTTCCTCTGAGCTTTCAGGACTCTAATGGACTTCCATAAGGATAGGGATATAACTTGCACAGGGTCTATGAAAAATTTATAAGACAGATTTCCTCATTGTGTTCTGTTCTGTCCACAATGCCAGATATTAAACTTCCATGAAAAGATTTTATTATTTCTGAGATCTCCACCCTTGCTCCCTACTGTCAAATACATGCCCTCCCTTTTATTTTCTTCACTCCCACTAAGCCCTCAGAAATTCACTGGGTTTCCCAACCTTAAACTTGTTTGCGATTTGAGTTCCATGGTCAGCAGAATTAACAGTCTGTCACACACTTGGAGAGCTCTTGCTAGAATAAGTTTCACATAATTAATAGTTTTGTCACAATCTGGCATTAAAAGAGCAGGCTGAATTGCAGTAACTTCTCCCTTCATCAGTTTCAGTGCAGGAGTTCAGGGATTACTCCTTTGTTCCTTAGTTGGAAGAATAAACTTATTGAAATCAGCAGTTCTAAGATAGTCAGTGTAAACAAAACAAGCCCATTAGCATGTTTTTTTTTAAACCATTAATTTTGAATAGTGTTAGAATGAATGAGTGCTATCATTTGTATACAAACCAAATAGAGAATGGAAAAGAACCAATATTTTATTCATCATACACATATTTATTGGGCTCAGTTGATACTTTGAGTTATGCACAATTTTGGATGCTTTACATGTGAAATACAAGTGTATTTTGCAAGTGCAAAAGACTGGGAAAGGTTCTGCACTGAGCAGGCTCTTCAGGATTGGAAGCTTGATCCACATGGCTTAAAAGCCTCTGCTCTTTCCAGGACACTGGGCTACCTTCGCAATTGAGTACTGTTTGTAGGCAATTTGCTTCCCATCAGAATTGGGAGAATTAGGTTAGAATAGGCTTGACTTGGGATGAGTCACAATACAACACTGCCCAAAGACTGCCTTTGATAGTATTTTTCAGAAGGATTACATGTGGGGTGGCCAGAGGAGTTCACTGAGTTAGAAACTTTGGAACTGTCAAGAACCTTTGGATCTCCTATAAGATAATAGAAAGCAAGATACTTTTAACAGAAAGACTTTGGATTTATTCCCAGCTCTACTTCCTTTAATAAGGTAACTCACTTCTTCCCCTGAGCCTCCAGCACTCTTTGCAGTGCTAATGGCAGGATTTTATGCACATAAAATGAGACAGTTGAAGAATTTCCATTTAATGAAACTTCTATTTCTTTTTTTAGTCTTCCCATATTATTCTCCAGGTAACAAAACTGAAGACTGGAGGAAAAAAAAAAATCAACTCACCCTTGGAGATAGAGATCATTAGAGAAACAACGAGACCTGATAGGTTAATGGACAAACTCATGACCCATCCATTACCTTCATTGTTAGTAGGAAGGAGAGCCATGCATCTCAAAGTCTGGGTTTCAGAGATCTGCCCTGTGAATGGAAAGAAACAACAACAAAGATATATTTTATTTACTACTGAATTCTAGAGGTATATTTTATGAGTATTTGGTGAGAATTATGTTTGTGACATTGAGCAGTGAATGAATCAAGTTCATCAGAGGGATTAGCTCTGTATATCCTAAGTCGTAGGCAGTACTGAGTTTAGTCTTTGTTTTCTTCTGGCCAATCATTCTTATTGTATGAACTGATTAATGTACACTTACTATATGATTGTTTCCTAGTTTTACATAACCTCCTTTCACTGTAACAGCCCTAGTTTAACTACATGAAAATACACATTTAGAGTGTTTATTTGGAGTTCTGCACAGTGCCTTATCTTCTCTCAATGCTATCGATGTTCTGTGACTCTTAATGTTTAAATATTAGCTTAGTAAAAAGGGGACTTGTCACTCTCCAAATAGTCATTTTCAGATTTTCTGTACAATGCAAGGTTTGTTCGGCATGACTGAAAGCTGCATCCATAATATATCAACAGCATTTAAAATAAAGAGAATTCAGAATTCCGTCAGAGATCGTTGCCAAGGTCTGAGAGAATGGGGTAGATGTTTTTTTCATAGATAAAATTAATCAAAGTTTTTATTCCAGGTGAACTTTCATTTTTTTTCACATTTAATCAAATTTAGAAATGTCTAGAGACTGTAAACCTGAACTACTTAATTCAGGTGCTTAAAGATTAGAAAGGGAAATTATTTTCTTAAGTAGGTCATCCTTAGTTTTATGTGTTTAGTTTTATGAACGCTTTCACTCTCATTTTGAAATTTTGAGCCCGTATCTGCTGTGTTTATTTTTCAACTCTATTTCCACAACCTGAGAGATCATCTTTCCTGATATGCTGAGTTAATCTTATTTGTCATGCCTCGCCTTTCATGACTTCCTTTTGTCCATTTTAAGATTATGTGTTGAGGCTTTTACCCTTATGCATGTGAAAAACAATATATAAAAGGGAAGAATGCTTTTATTTATTCCATCACAAATTTTAGGTCAAAATTAACTATGGGAGCTCAAGAATATGAAATAATAACCTTTTATTTTTCTATCCTGAGGATCTCCAGGTGCACCAGAATTATTGTTATTGAGAGTTTCTTACTGTTAGCTCTACATCAAAGACATTTTTTCTCTCTAATTGCCAGATTATAGAATTATTATTTCTTAAAGGTGTGTTTTACATATTTGTTTGTTAGGCAATGAACTACATATTTGAAGGCAATCTTTGCCCTCCAGTGATATAAAGTATGAAATATATCAGAATGATACAGAAAAAAAACCCTATAGACCAACATACTCTTGATTTGTAGAGGATGCTTAACTAGAATACAAGGGAGTAACAGCAAATACATGTCTGTGTAAGGGGCCATGGGTTCACTTATGTTTTACATCACATATTTGGGATAACCACACATTGCTATAGTCAACAATGAGCTTGCTAAAATATATATTCTGATTAAGTAAGTCTGGAAGTGAGTCTGGAATTCCTTAGTTTAGTTCTTAGGGATGTTGATCCTGCCGCATTGTTTATATAGCAAGATATTAGATAATAAGCTCCACCATGTACACAGCACTTTGAAATTTACAACATACCTTCTCACATAATATATCATCTAATTTTTACAGTTACTGAAAGCATGTAAAAGGAGATGTATTTATCTTACAGATGAGAGAACTAACGTGAATATGACTTTCTCCCAGCTTTTCAAGTGTGTGAACTGCTAGTTAGTAAATATAGGATAAGAACTCTATTCTTCAGACATTATGAACAGATCTCTTTCACTTACAGAATGTTCTAAAGCTGTATGATAATAATATGCTTTAGCTTATATCCTTTGATCATTCGAATTCTTTAAAATAGCATTTTTTTTCATTTTTCATAGGAATTTCTATTAACCTCACTTTGTGCTATTAAAAATTCCTCTTCTCAGCCTGAAAGATCGATTATTAATTTTCAAACTCTTGCATTGTATTTTTAGTAGTAAGTAATATTTGGCTTCTGACATGGTAATGCCATTCTAAAAACAGTTTTTAAATGTCTAAGAAATAAAAATCTGTAATTATCATCACCTACAGGATTATCTAATGAGCAGTTAAAAGGTGGCAGAAAACTACTGGAGCCAGAATATCTGCATACAAATTTAAAGTCTTTCATGTCCTATCTGAATGAGGTCAGTCAGTTATAAAAATAAATGTGAGGATTCCTTATCCTCAGTTGGAAGAAAATACCATTTTTCTTTTTTCCCACCAATTTTTATTCTTTACGTAGAGTCAATAAAGATTATACCAGTATAGTTTGTTAAGGTAGAAAGACATTTTATTAGAGTTCAAATTTCAATCTTCCATCAATTAACTATGTGTGTTTAACCCTCCAGTGCTCAGTTATTGGCAATTTCATTCATTTAGATTCATAAAATTTACTGTGTTTCAACCCTGTGCCCAACGCTAGACCACTTATGCTTGTGTAGGAAAGTCCATACTCTTGAAGAGCTCCCAGTTATGGGGTGGGAAATCTCACAGTATCTTAAGCCTTGTATAGCCTGAAAATGTTTGATACACTGAAAAACAAGGATTATACTGCCCAGGGAACTCCAAAAATTATTCTGAGAATTGNTGGAATTCCTTAGTTTAGTTCTTAGGGATGTTGATCCTGCCGCATTGTTTATATAGCAAGATATTAGATAATAAGCTCCACCATGTACACAGCACTTTGAAATTTACAACATACCTTCTCACATAATATATCATCTAATTTTTACAGTTACTGAAAGCATGTAAAAGGAGATGTATTTATCTTACAGATGAGAGAACTAACGTGAATATGACTTTCTCCCAGCTTTTCAAGTGTGTGAACTGCTAGTTAGTAAATATAGGATAAGAACTCTATTCTTCAGACATTATGAACAGATCTCTTTCACTTACAGAATGTTCTAAAGCTGTATGATAATAATATGCTTTAGCTTATATCCTTTGATCATTCGAATTCTTTAAAATAGCATTTTTTTTCATTTTTCATAGGAATTTCTATTAACCTCACTTTGTGCTATTAAAAATTCCTCTTCTCAGCCTGAAAGATCGATTATTAATTTTCAAACTCTTGCATTGTATTTTTAGTAGTAAGTAATATTTGGCTTCTGACATGGTAATGCCATTCTAAAAACAGTTTTTAAATGTCTAAGAAATAAAAATCTGTAATTATCATCACCTACAGGATTATCTAATGAGCAGTTAAAAGGTGGCAGAAAACTACTGGAGCCAGAATATCTGCATACAAATTTAAAGTCTTTCATGTCCTGTCTGAATGAGGTCAGTCAGTTATAAAAATAAATGTGAGGATTCCTTATCCTCAGTTGGAAGAAAATACCATTTTTCTTTTTTCCCACCAATTTTTATTCTTTACGTAGAGTCAATAAAGATTATACCAGTATAGTTTGTTAAGGTAGAAAGACATTTTATTAGAGTTCAAATTTCAATCTTCCATCAATTAACTATGTGTGTTTAACCCTCCAGTGCTCAGTTATTGGCAATTTCATTCATTTAGATTCATAAAATTTACTGTGTTTCAACCCTGTGCCCAACGCTAGACCACTTATGCTTGTGTAGGAAAGTCCATACTCTTGAAGAGCTCCCAGTTATGGGGTGGGAAATCTCACAGTATCTTAAGCCTTGTATAGCCTGAAAATGTTTGATACACTGAAAAACAAGGATTATACTGCCTAGGGAACTCCAAAAATTATTCTGAGAATTGAATGGGTTAACCTAAGTGATTGAAATCTGTTACAGAAAACTCAGGCTTTCATAATGTCTGGCTTCCCATCTTTCCTTTCTCATAAGCATACATAGAATTAGACAGTTGTACTAGATAATTACTTAAAAAAATGCAGCCAACACTAGAGTGTAAGTCAGTGGAGCAGGTGATCTTCTTTAATATAAATATTGATTTTTCTAGTGCCTTAAGTAAATATGGATTGTACATTTCCTTGGAGTATGACTTTCAATTCTTAGTATATTTTTTTTCCTAAAATAGTGACACTGATTTAGTTTGTATCTTTAATACTACAAGAATGTATATTTCCTGTTCCGAAGAAAAAAATACCTGAGGGCATTGTGATTGTGTTAAAGTTCCCAGTATTTTTAATGATTTTGACTGTGTTTGGTGTGTCAAGGTGATGAGCCTTGACAAGTTGACTTGGCATCCCTGCTAAGCAGATGGAATATAGCTGCGGTAAGAGCAGAGTCAGTTACATTTAATATATTTCAATTTCTACTGACTGTTAATGTATAACCAAGTGTATATATGCTTAGCAGAATGATGATGTCAGGACTTAGGGTTTCTGCTGTGCTAGTGAGTGATATATGGTTAATGTCATCTCATTTATTTTTTAATTTTCTAGGTTAAACAAAAACCACTTTAAAGTAACATGTGCTTTTTAAAGAAAACACAGAAAAGTAGAAAATAAAAACTAAAAGTTTGTTCATTAAAAAAGAGAGAGACAGACATAGAAAACAAATGTATGGACACCAAGGTGGGAAAAGGAGGGTGGGATAAATTGGGAGATTGGGTTTGACATATATACACTATTTAGGTATATAACAGGCTTCCCAGATGGCACTAGTGGTAAAGAACCCACCTGTCAATGCAGGAGATGTAAGAGATGTGGGTTTGATCCCTGGGTGGGAAAGATCCCCTGGAGGAGGCCATGGCAACCCACTCCAGTATTCTTGCCTGGAGAACCCCACGGACAGAGGAGCCTGGAGGGCCATAGTCCATAGGGTCACAAAGAGTTGAACATGACTGAAGCAACTTCACACACAGGTATAAAATAGATAACTAATGAGAACCTACTGTATAGCAAAGGGGAAAAAAAGGAACTATAGTCTGTAAGACATGTATTAATTTAACCTTAAAAATGCAGTCCAGTGTACATTGCTGNGAGCCTGGAGGGCCATAGTCCATAGGGTCACAAAGAGTTGAACATGACTGAAGCAACTTCACACACAGGTATAAAATAGATAACTAATGAGAACCTACTGTATAGCAAAGGGGAAAAAAAGGAACTATAGTCTGTAAGACATGTATTAATTTAACCTTAAAAATGCAGTCCAGTGTACATTGCTGCTGCTGCTGCTGCTAAGTCGCTTCACTCGTGTCCAACTCTGTGCGACCCCATAGACGGCAGCCCACCAGGCTCCCCTGTCCCTGGGATTCTCCAGGCAAGAACACTGGAGTGGGTTACCATTTCCTTCTCCAATGCATGAAAGGGAAAAGTGAAAGTGAAGTCACTCAGTCGTGTCCGACTCTGTGCAACCCCATGGACTGCAGCCTACCAGGCTCCTCTGTCCATGTGGATTTTCCAGGCAAGAGTACTGGAAAATCCCATGGACAGAGGAGCCTGGTAGGCTGCAGTCCACATTAGGTGCAAACAAATACTGTTTGATTCCACTTATATGAGGTGCCTAGAATAGTCAAATTCATTAAGTCACAAAGTACATCAGTAGATGCCAGGGGCCAGGGATGGAGGAGTGGGGAGCAGGAATGGAGAGTTATTGTTTAATGGGCTAGAGTTTCAGTTTAGGAAGGTGAAAAATTTGGGAGAGGGATGATGGTGAGAGTTGTACAACAATGTGAATGTACTTAGTGCCACTGGACTCTACAGATAAATATGGTTAAAATAATGTGCTTTGTATTATGTGACTTTTACCACAATAAAAATGTTAAAACCATTTTTACCTGCTCCAGCTATTTATAATTCTCTTAAAATGTTTCTCAATTTAATTTTTGCTGAAGTTGAATCCATTTTAAGTACCAGTTGAAAGTAATGACTATGTATCATGGACTACAAGAAGTAATTAACCTGTGTTTATCAATAATGGGTACTTGGGGATAAGTCTTCATTCCTAGGCTTTGCTTTGATTTCCAGTCAATTCCTCCTCCAGTTTCATACGTTTGTTACTTACCTCCTGTTCACTTACTGTGGTGTGGTGGATTTTTTTTTTTTTAACATAAACTCAGTGGAATCGTAGCTTTTCCAGGTAGAAGAAAACATTTTCTCCTTGGTAAACATAGCTTTCAATATTCCAATAATCAGATCAAGGGTAATAGAGGAAGCAGTCAGTATACATTTCAGATATTGACTCTGCTTACTTACTAGTCTCCTTCTAGAGAGAGAAAAATTGAACTGGCATCTTCATAAGAACAGAGCAAAGCATATTGCATAAGCAAAGGACAGAGGCACAGGATATGGGATTAAGTTTCTAAATGTGAGTAAGTACAAGAGTTATGCTTCCTGGGTTTTCTTTCTCTTTCCAGAATTGCTGCTAAGATAGTGATTTTATTGACTGCAGCAGGGGAAAACAGGGTGGTTGTAAGACTGGACCACATCTGCTTATTCATTCCTGTGTCATACGTGTCTGTGTCGGTGCGTGTGGTTTTTGTGTGCAGTATGCACAGGGGTGTATTTATTCATCTATGTCTGCAGTAATGACACTTTGTGATATTTTTGCCAAGGGCAGAATCCTGCTTTTTTTCTTATTTTAAGGACTTCCACATATTTATGTTTAAAATGAATGTTGTGACATAAAAATTAAGGCATACTGTGATTTTGGGGAAAAAATGTCTGCTGTTTTACTCAGGATTCATGTAGTACTGACATTGTGTGACACATTACTGTAACTGCCCATGAAACAAACATATACAAAATATGCATATTTTGTA
The DNA here is from genome assembly GCA_006410615.1 of Neotragus moschatus. Classification (NCBI taxonomy): domain Eukaryota; kingdom Metazoa; phylum Chordata; class Mammalia; order Artiodactyla; family Bovidae; genus Neotragus; species Neotragus moschatus. The sequence goes on from SJYA01000205.1 coordinate 216,570, forward strand.
TACATATACAAACCAAGGGAAAACATGCTCTACTACTTATGAACAATGGTTCATTTAGGCTTGGGAATAGGACATAAGAGGAGGGGCTGTAACAGAACGGGTCCCACATGGCAAGGTGGGAAGCATAGAGTTTTCTTTGAGATATTCAGAAACCATTTGAACCATTTTTTCTGCAATAAATTCACATAACAAATATTCACTCTTTTAAAGTATAATGAATTTTAGCATATTCACGAAGTTGTACAAGTAGGTCAGTTTTATCTCTCCCCACAAAAAACCCATACTCATTAACAGTCACCCCCCCATTCCATTTCCATCCTCTCTGCTGCCGCTGCTGCTGCTAAGTTGCTTCAGTCGTGTCCGGGGATTTTCCAGGCAAGAGTACTGGAGTGGGGTACCATTGCCTTCTCTGCTCTCAGCCGCTAGCAACTGCTATTTTAGTTTCTGTTCCTATGGATTTGCCTGTTCTGGACATTTCATATAAATGAAACATACAATATTAGGCCTTTTATGTTTGGCTTCTTTCTTTTTTTTAAATTTAAATTTGTTTATTTTAATTGGAGGCTGATTACTTCACAATATTGTATTGGTTTTGCCATACATCTACATGAATCCGCCACGGGTGTACCCGTGTTCCCCATCCTGAACCCCCCTCCCACCTCCCTCCCCATACCATCCCTCTGGGTCATCCCAGTGCACCAGCCCCGAGCATCCTATATCCTGCATAGTGTGTTCAAGGTTTGTCCTTGCTGTTGCATGTATCAGTATTTCATTCATGTTCATGGCTGAATAATATTTCACTGGATGCATGGTTGCATTAACCATTTTATTTATTCATTAATCAGTTGATAGACATCGTATCTGTTTCCAGTTTGAGGCTGTTATCAATAATGCTATTATGAACATTTATGCACAAGTTTTTGCGTGAGCATACGTTTTCAATTCTCTCAGGTATTGATGTAGGACTGGAATCGCTACTCACATGATTATAGCGTTTTTAACTATAGAAATTGCCAAACTGGTTTCCAAAGCAGCTACACTATTTTATGTTTCCACCAGCAGTATATCAGTGTTTTAATTTTTTTCATATTCACATTGGAGAATGAGTACGTTTTGCTTTCGAGGTAGAAAAGCTATAAACTTTTGAATCTATAAACTTTTCAAGGTTTGAGGTAAATTCGGTTTGGGACGAACTGACTTGCACACAGGATATAGAGAAGGACCTGTTAAGTGATTCACTATACTTTGCAACGTGAAACTTCAGCCTTGAGATTGTGGCTAAGCTTCATTTCTTTAGTTTCTCTAACTTGAATTTATGCAAGTGTGATCTGTGGTAATGGGTGGGCAGGTTCTAGTAAGAAATAAAAAGTCCTTGGACATCTAGATGCAGAAAATCAGAATCTTCTATGTGACATTAGGAATTTGTATTTTAACAAGTACTTCAACTGATTCATTTACATGCATGCATGCTCAGTCATTCAGCTGTGTCGGACTATTTTCGACCCTAACTGTAGCCCACCAAGTTCCTCAATCCTTGGGATTCTCTAGGCAAGAATACTGAGTGGGTTGCCATGTCTTCCTCCAGGGGATCTTCTCAACCCAGGGATCGAACGCGCGTCTTCTGAGTCTCCTGCGCTGCAGGTGAATTCTTTACCCTGAGCCACTGAGGAAGCCCATTCATTTACATGCTAGAGGTTAAAAACTGCTCTAACCTACTAGCATTAGAAGGGGTCATTGCAAGAACCTCACTGGCAGGTGTAACCATGATTACTCTGGCTATTATGTACATTTGAGAACTTACATTCAGATTTAATTTTTACCATGCCAGACACTTCACATGTTTTCTTTCATTTTGTTCTAGTTTTTTTTTTTAATTGTAAAAATGAGATATTTAAGCATTGTATGGTCAAGCACACATAACTAAAAGGTGACAGAATTGAGATTTGAACCCTAAAATATCTTTTCATTTTACAATCATATTAGTATAATTTTTATTTACTGTATATAACAAGGGTTACTGAGAAAAGGTAAGAAAAATGCCTTCTTTCAGTTGTGAGCTGGGCGGGGGGTGAGGGGGCACTTCCTGTTTGTTTTTAACTGACTAGAATAAGAATGTAAATTTAAAAGAAATGGAATTCTGCATCATTACTACCAGGATCGCCACCAGAATCATCCAGAAGCACTTGTCAAGCTCCTTTTGCTAAGCTGTGTCGTGCACTGCATCTTGAAAATACAGAAATGCTGTATTTGTTTGTCTGGTAGTAATAATGGATTTGGTAATTGGATTTCAGAAAACACTGCAACAACGCTCAGGATATCTTACAAAATCCTAACCCTGAGGCAGGCTCTCCGCGGTATATTTAGGATTGGGCAGGAGCCAAGGTGACCTTGATTTTGTTGCTAACCAAGCTGCTGTGGGTTTGCAGAATCATAATAAACTACGCTGTAGATATTTTATCTTTTTTCATCTAATGGGCTATGGGAAAGTGTCTTCTTGACACAATTTATTGCAGTAGACAGAAACATTTGGAAAAATAATTATTTTTGTCACTTCATAATAGTGAATAATATAACAACATTATATTATTTTAGTAGAAAATACAAAACAATATTGGAGGAGGGCATGCAACCCATTCCAGTACTCTTGCCTGGAGAATCCCATGGACAGAGGAGCCTGGCAGGCTGCAGTCCATGAAGTTGCCAAAAGTTGGACATGACTGAAGCAACTAAGCACACATGCATAAAATAATGTAGTATGCTGTTTTTTGCATTTTTTTCTATCGGAGTATACATTTGTAACTCTTTGGGGACACTAATTATCCTGGTTCAGTTTTATATTCCTCAATCCATTTTGGATATAATAGATAATTAAGGCAACCACATAATTTATCATTTAAACTTGAATAATTTTCAAGAAGTGCCATTAAGCATTTTGCCAGGATTTCAGGCAAAACCCAGGATTATACTCAGGAAACTATATGTATAGTCACCCTAGATTAATAAGTGCTTAAAGACATACAGTTTATTTATCACCCAATATGAGGGACCTCAGGGTCAGATCTCATGAACTGCAGCACAGCTGATACTAAAAACCACTGCCTATGATCCATTATTATATTCTTTACTTATATATTTTAACTGCAACTCGGTGACAGAAATAGCAGACAACTAAAGATTAATGTGGAAAAGAAAACCTGAGTAGAAGAGACTCTATGTGCTAATATTTACTTGTTAACTATTTCCTTTACCATTCCCAAAATAGAATGTTTTAAAATGGCATTCTGCTTCATTAAAAGGGCTTTGTGTTGTTTTTAAGTGTAGTCACTGTAAGTTTCCTAGGTAACCTGTAATGTTCGGCATTCAGGCGCCTTTGATAAGTAAAATGTGTTGAAAGTACAAAACTGCAAGAAGCTGGTTTTATCTTAGATCATTCCAAGATTCCTTTAATGTGATTTTATTATGCTGAAAAATTAATGTTCATGAGTCACTGTAGTAAGCTATCGACCCCTAGTCTAGGGGAAAGTATGGCAAGAGGTGTAGTGCAGAATATATAGGGAAGAAATAAAAATGGGCTATCCAACAGAAAAGGAAATAAAATGTCTGGAGGAGATCTTCCACTGTCCCATAATACAGATAAAGACTTTTAATTCAACATTTATTTTTCTGAACTCTAATGCATCGTTCATTTTGCAGAGATGATAAATGAAAGTGTGCTGAATTTCAGCCTATATTTGAAAAGAGCCAGTGTGAGCAGTCCTTTTGTGACAGTAGTAGTCAGACTGGTGGATTGAATACATCCTCCATTTTCCAATCTGTTGTATCAGGGTGAATTGAAAAGTTACAGACAACAGAATCATAAAAACATGTTTGAGCTTCTGCTTGTGTCATATACTGTGAAAGGGTTATGTATTGATAATAGCCTTTTATCTTTTATCATTGAGAAAAGAAAAGAACACATTTTTACCATTCAATTCCTATCTGCCAGCTCTAGCCCCCAGGGAACACCTCACTAGAACAATGTAAAATCTGATATGCGAGAACAAATACCAGTTATCATTCTTTCTCATTAAGTTCCAGATGTTGACCTTTTAGGACTGACATAAGAAATCCATAATCGAAGAATAATCAGGTCCAAGGATAAGAAAGCTGATTCTTCTCTGGACATTCTCATGAGCTCAGTTCTCAGCCAAAAAAATATTATCTGAGTCTCTCCAGTAGAGTTGATTATCAGGAATATTGTTTCAGGGGGCATTTTTGATTATAAGCGAAGGAGAAACCTGCTGTTCATTGGTTTTCCTTCACCTGCCAGTTATAATTTATTCCCATATTCACGTCCTATTCAATATGGCCGCGCCAGGTTTTTCAGTCTGATCTTCCACTTCGGTTCTTAATTTACTTTTCTTCTCTCCTGAGTTTCCTGAGTTTATGGGTAAGGCCTGAATATGCATCACGTTGGCATTTCTCTTCTTTTTTTTTCTGTGATTTCCTCTTCTTACTACTAATTTTATAATCAAAATTGAATTGAAATTATAAGGCATTTCAAATGCCTATCTTTTTCTTTTATTAAGAGATTTTTCTCTTGTTTTCTGTGTGTGTATGTGTGTGTTGCTTTTTTGTTTTATCTCTCCAAAGCTTTATACGATTTAATTTTACGATGTTTGAATAACAATTGTTCTTTTGTAATTATTTATCCTATCTTTATACTTCTAGTTATCACTGGAAATAAAGAATGCATCTCAAGTATCTCAGTAATGTTTTTCCTATATTTTATGGATCAGTAAATACTTGTTGACCTGAATTACATTTCACTTTTAGATTTCTAAGACTTGAACTGTATTTCTTTTTATATATTATCCATGCACATTGTTCTGCTAATTTGCTCCATCGTTAGATTTTCCTGAATCATGTCATCTAAAATTTAGTTATTTGAAGAACTATTTATGATGTTCTGAAGTGGTAGTCACACAGTCATGTCTGACTCTGTTACCTCATGGACTGAAGCCCTCCATGCTCCTCTGTCCATGGGATTCTCCAGGCAAGAATACTGGAGTGGGTTGCCATTCCCTTCTCCAGGGATGATGTTCTAAAGTGAAGTGAAGTTGCTCAGTCATGTCTGACTCTTTGCGATCCCATGGACTGCAGCCTACCAGGCTCCTCTGTCCTGGAATTCTCCAGGCAAGACTACTGGAGTGGTGGAGTGGGTTGCCATGTCCTTCTCCAGGGGATCTTCCCGACCCAGGGATCGAACCCAGGTCTCCTGCATTGCAGGCAGACACTTTACTGTCTGAGCTACCAGGGAAGCTACCAGGATGTTCTGAGGACCTAGACAATTGGTTTCTTTGCTCTTGGTGTCTCTTTCACTCTCTCATACCTCTGAGATGTTTGAGATGTGTCACAGTCTAAAGATACCAAATACCTCCTTGTACTGTCATGATGCCCACAAGGCACACTAGCATCTTTCATTTGAATAAAGCCTACAGCACATGAAACAAGCTCTATTAAACTTTAATTACTAGGAAAGCGTGACATTTAAATCTAGTTACCATTTTCCCATTGACTGATCTCTGGAACTTGGAAACTATTTAGAAGAAATAAAAATCACTAATTAGGTAAGAATTGGGGAGTTTGTGTTGGAAGTGGAGCTTTATCAGAGAAAAAAATGTTATCCTACCCAAATAAAGAGGGAGTCCAGAGAATTGCATGTTTGTAATAGAATCCAAGTAGCACCAAACGTATACATCAGCTGCCAGGTTTGACTGAGACTCAGTCGACCCAATCTTATTCCATTACCAATACTTGTTCATTCAAGTCATCTTCTCATAGAATCACATAAGTATGTTGATTTGCTCCGTTGTCTTTCGTGCTTGGGATACTGTATTTTCAGGTGCTTACAGTTGGACACATGTTCAGAGGACTTCACTGTGTCTCATTTCCCCCAATAGAGAGAGTGGTGATAGAGGAGCCACCTGGAAAATGGAAAGGAGAGGTTTCCCAAATTTTCTTCTTCAGTAAGCTACTGAAATATTGAATATCATGTTTACAATTGTCTTTTAATCTTTTAAAGAAGTTTTTGAAAACATGCTGGTCAGTAGATTTTTAGGCTATTGTTTATTCAATGAACGAATATATCATTCATCTAGAATTTAGTACAGCTAAATTACAGCATAGTTCATAGAAGGCAATTACCAACTTCTTGTTCACCCAGTAGATGAATGCTAGTTCCTGAGTAATTATGAGACAGTTATAATGTGAGAAGAATTTGGAGTAGGTGATAACAGAAGATGAAATGTGAACAATCCAGGTGGAAAGAAAGCATTAGGTAAAACATAAGGTTAAAAATAAATAGAGAATGGGGAAGTTTGGGGAAGAGTAAGTCATTTAGAATTTAAGGTTCAAAGAGAAGTGGAATGGTGAGGGAAAGGTGAAAGAAGATAGGCAGAAAACAGGTCATGGAGGGTCTTTCTTGCTGGACAGAGTAGATGGAATTTATTCAGTGGTGAGTCACTGAAGATTTCTGAGCTGAGGGAGTTTATGACCTGGCTTGCACTTTAGGAAGATTAAACTGTCAGCAGTATATGTGATGGATTAGAGTGAGTAGGTACGAGAGGCAGGGAAGGTAGTTGGGAAACAATTTCAATAGTGAAGATAAGAAGTAATGAGAGCCTGAACTGGAAAGCAGTTGTGGAATCTGTAAAGAATGAATGACTGTGAGTAATATGGAGAAGGTAGCGTCGGCACCAGAAAGGACAATGATGTCTGAAGGTTGGTTGGTACTCGTTTGTCATAATCAGAAAGAAGACTTTTACAGTTATCTGTCATAAACAGAAACACTGAGATTAGGTAAAGGTAAAGTGGAAGTGAGCTCAAATAGAAGTCTTCAAATGTAAACTGAGGCACTAGGTAGGTCACTGAATTGAGTGAGAATAGGCTCCAATAACCACTAGAGATATGTAGGGTCTATATTACAGAGCAGTGGTTCTAAAACTTGAGGGTGCACCAGAATCACCTGGAAGGCTTGTTAAAAAAACAGTCTAAGGTTAGACGGAGGTAGAATAATAAGAGAAAGGGGTAGAAAGATAGATAGGAACCAGGTCAGGAGGGTCTTTGATGCTGGACAGAGTAATCTTCCCATTCCCAGAGTTTCTTGTGAAAAGATTGTGTAAGTCTGTGTGTGGCTTGATACTTTGCATTTCTAATAGATTCCAAGGTGATGTTGATGTTTCTAGTCAACCACTTTGAGAGCCTCTATTACTCTGTGCCCCAGCTAAGTGCACCATAAAACACAGGAGAATCATCTGAGGAGCCTTAAAAGCATCCTAGCATCTGGGCTCATACCACATCTATTAAACAATTCAGAATGGCTTCTTTTTTAAAAGTTCATTCCTCATGTGATCCCAGTGGGTAGCCAGACTGAAAACCATAAGTCATATCTTCTGATTATTTAAGAAATCAAATATTTGAATATTATGTAAAGTTCTTTTCTACCTTTGCCCATTGTTAGTCAAAGTACCTTTTGGTGCAGCAGTGAATTTTATCATCCTGATTACCTGGCCCAGAAGATGCCATTGTCTCTTCTTGTATTCTCCACAATCACATACACCCTCCCACAAGATGAACTCACATTTAGTGATTTCCATTTATCTGTAATAACTTTTACTCTTTATATCTATTAATATTGTAGGTGTTCTGACATAGAATATTGGTTAGAACTCATGAAGATGTCACTAGTTTTATGTTACTTGTGTAATCAGACCTTGATCTTTTTAAAATAAAATTGGAGCAAGAACTAAACACATTGTGTATGTTTATAAAACTTTATAGGAAAGCCTTTTAGGAAAATATCTTCCATTTTGACTTTCAGTGTTTTGCTTAAAAAACATTACTACTAAGACCTGGGCTTCCCTGGTGGCTCAGAGATTAAAGCGTCTGCCTGGAATGCAGGTGACCCGGGTTCGATCCCTGGGTTGGGAAGATCCCCTGGAGAAGGAAATGGCACCCCACTCCAGTACTCTTGCCTAGAGAATCCCATGGAGGGAGGAGCCTGGTAGGCTACAGTCCACGGGGTTGTAAAGAGTCGGACACGACTGAGGGCTTTCACTTTCACTAAGGCTTAATTATATGTTATTCATAAAAGTATTTTTAAATGATGTTGAAAAGATTCAATTATCATTGAGACATGTCCCCAAATGCTGTACGGATCCATGTGTTCTCTTTGATTTCTCAGTTCGTAACAAGTAGAGAGCATTTACCCACAGTAACAAACTCCTGTACCCACCTCTCCTAGGTTAGGCTCCTTTGCTTTGATTTGATATTGTTGCCAGCTATTACCAACTGAAAAGGCTGACTATTGAAAACAAACTTGCATTGAGCATGAGAAAAGTTAATTCTTGAGCCTAGAAATAATAGTAGCAATGGCAAAAATATCAGCAGACACTCATGTAGTGCTCACTACATCAGGTACTGTTTTATGTGCATTACCCATGTTAACTCCTTTTTATCTTCAAAGTAAGCCTATAAGGGATGAGGAAACCAAGTCCAGGAGTTGTGATTTGCTCAGGGTCAGGAAGCGGGGTGGGGATCTGAATCCAAGTCTATCTGATTTAAAGCAAATTTTCCTAATCATTATCCTGCTATATTCTTAATGTATAGCAAGTTCCATTTGTAAATATGTTTTCCTTGACACACAGATTATAAAATAAACACTAGACACATCAAACTATCTGCTTCAATGGGTTCATCTTGTCACAACCATGACATTCAATTATTAAAACATTTCTCATCCAATGCAGTCAAGGAAAAAACATTATTGTGAAATGAAGTGATAGACTGGATGCCAGAGTTTATGTCCTCATTGGCTATACACTTTCTGTAGCAGATTTAATAAATACTGCATTTCTCTGGGCCTCAGTTTTTTCATCTCAAAATGATGGTTTTGAAGATTCTTTAAAGTTCCCAAATCTTATGGGTTAAACTTTATTTCAAATGTAAAATTTAAAAAAGACATGTGCATCTGGGAATCCTTTTCAACCCTATTTCTTTTTGCTATTTCCTAGAAAACGTTCTTGATGATTTACTTTAAAATGAAGATTTCCACAGAAGTTTCTAATTATCTGGCATTTTAAAACTATTCTTTAATATAGGGTTTGAAGACATCAATATATTAAGGAAAAATAAGGTTTTATATTTATATATAAACACATAGTACATATTGCGTTTTAGAGAACAATGTGTAAATTCATTTACTTCCCATCAAGAGAAATCTTCTTTTGCATATTCAATCTAAGAGCTCAGAAAATAATCTCTCTCTTATTGTTAAAGAGAATTAGCAGTAAAATAGGGCAGGCCAGGATTAACAAGGAATAAACTCCATTACATGGGGGTGTAGATAACAAATAGCTTGATGTGACACTGTCCAATTTATAAGATGTTAAGGTTAACAGTGATTTAGGGATGGTTCTTTGTGCCTGGAAAGAAAAGAAATAATCACCTAGAGGAAAGTTAATGGGAGGGGATGAATTACAGATTCTTTTGCAGGAAAAGATGATGTTTTTGTAGGTGGGGGGGGGGTCACAGGATCTAAAAATACACTGAGCTCTCTCTGTGACCATGGCCTGGAAATTAGTTTCAGGAAGGAAAGTAAATTTTCTTAAATTTATTCTGGACCCTGAGCTTCACTCTGTTCATAGGGTCTTGTATGGTGCCTTGTGGGCTTCCTAGGTGGCTCATTGGTAAAGAATCCACCTACCCATGAAGGAGACTTGGGTTTGATCCTTGGGTCAGGAAGATTCCCTCGAGGAAGGTATGGCAACCCACTCCAGTATTCTTGCCTGGGAAGAAGGAGTCAATTTAAGTCCTGTGAGCAAAGGTTAAAAATTCTGAAAGTATTAGATGAAGTTTTCAGAGCAACTGGAAAGCTGTTTTTATGTAGCTGAAGAATTCTGTCAAAGAGTTGGATTTGTTTTCATATATGACTTTAAAGAATAAAACAAGAAAAAAATGGCAGAAGTTCCTCTGTAGGGAAAGCGATTTTGAAGAAAATAAGAGAGGGCAATCTAAGCTATCCAAAGATGACCCTCAGCCATGTGGAGAGCCTTGTAATTGAAGGCCTGCAAAGAGAAAACAGGTTCAAATCAAACAGAGTGTCCCTTCGTTAAATAGTCTTTGATTTATTGTGGTTTTTTTTGACCTTTGAGGTCCATGGGACAATGACTCAGGCTGTTAAATTTAGGGCAGAATGCTATGGGTTATGGATAGTAAATAAAATCTTGATTGAGGAAACAACTTTTCTGATGAAATATTGCCATGTGAAGTCCATCAGTTGTAACATTAAGGGTTATCACCTTGCACTGAAGGCATGAGGATGAGGCAGGCTTTTTACAGTTCCTCGAAGATGACTATTATTCATTCCTCTCCTTTCTCTTCATCATTGGCTCAGGAAACCAGACTCCAAAATGGAGATTAGTAAGCTGTGATCTTGGGTAAGAAAACTCTCTTCGGTGGATTTTGGAGGAACTGAGAACATGAGGAATTTCTGCCAACAGTGCTGTCAGCTACTGAAGAGTAACTTCTTCATTCCTAATAGATCTGGGTTGCCGGTGAAGGTATACAAAGAAATTGAACTCATATAAATCAGTTCTAATTGGCAAATATTATTCTTTATAGAATGAAAGATCCTAAAATCATTCCTTTCCAACCATTCTTACATGGTCACAACTATCCACATTATTTAGCTTTGTCCTAACATTGACATTTAAGACAACTATTTGGCCATTTGACCCAACATCAAGCTGGAAAATCTAATGATTACGATTTGACATTTTAAATAAGTTTTAACAAGTCAGTCACCAACTCCCTTCCTCTGTGTTGGTTTTCACTCTCTTGTAAGTTACTTAGTCATAACAACCACTTGGAACACAGGAAAATGTGAATGAACTGGAAGTCAGTCTGTAGTTAGAACGTCCGTTCCTACTGTAATTACAAGTATGTAGACTGCATNATGATTACGATTTGACATTTTAAATAAGTTTTAACAAGTCAGTCACCAACTCCCTTCCTCTGTGTTGGTTTTCACTCTCTTGTAAGTTACTTAGTCATAACAACCACTTGGAACACAGGAAAATGTGAATGAACTGGAAGTCAGTCTGTAGTTAGAACGTCCGTTCCTACTGTAATTACAAGTATGTAGACTGCATGATGTGGAGAAGGCAATGGCACCCCACTCCAGTACTCTTGCCTGGAAAATCCCATGGACGGAGGAGCCTGGTAGGCTGCAGTCCATGGGGTTGCTAAGAGTCGGACACGACTGACTGACTTCACTTTCACTTTTCACTTTCATGCATTGGAGAAGGAAATGGCAACCCGCTTCAGTTTTCTTTCCTGGAGAATCCCAGGGACGGGGGAGCCTGGTGGGCTGCCGTCTATGGGGTCACATAGAGTCGGACATGACTGAAGCAGATTAGCAACAGCAGCAGCAGACTGCAGGATGATGGAGGCTCTGTTCAGTCACTTCCCCTCATTCTAGATCTTCCTTTAGCAAGAATATGTGACAGCACCATCACCAGTCCCAAAAAGAGCATTTGCAAATAAAAGAAGTCTGCTTATTCAAAGATTCGCTGTTACCTTTCATTATTAATCAGAAATGTGATTCTGGGTCCTCTCACTTATTGAATATGAAATACTGGGTAAATGTTTTCCCCTTTCTGATCCTTAATATTCTCATCAATAAAATGAATATGAAATTGATTTCACATGGTTATTGTGAAGAATAAACAAGAATTAGTAAATGCTTGTGAAGCAGAATGTGCAGTCATGTAGGAACTTAATTACTGTTGCAGCTCTGGTCTTCATTGAAGAAAATGCATCCTGTGGACTGATAAATGGCCTAAGTAAGAGTTTAACAGTCTTGTAACATGCATAATAATATTTGTGAATTACACTGATGGACAGGGAGGAAGGTAGCTGTTTGAGGAAATACGCTATTCTCTTTCTTTGACTAGGGTTTGTTCTGCCCTGTCTCCCCAGGAAGTTCTTCAATCCTGGGTTCAGTTCTTGGAGACTAGGCTGATCGTACTCACAGTCACATGACCACAGCCTCCACGTGACAATGGAAACTTCATTGGAATAAATGGGCCATGAACATCCGATTTGTTGAGAGGCACCACAGTCATATTCAGCATGAGAGAGTGCAGTTGTATCATATGGTCTCCAGGTAGATTTGAGCTGTGTTCTGTCCATTGGGCCACAGAGGGACATTGCTCTTTTCATACTTGAGAAATCAATTCTTAGTAGCATAAAATTCCTAACAGGTACCGTAAATTCCTTAGATGCAGAGGTTAAAATGTAGTAAAATGAAAACTAGACTGGATCTAAGACCTGGGTTTGCCCCTTTCTAAGCAATATGATCTGGGTAAATCACTACATATTGGAAGCTGTTTTATCATCATGAAAGTGGCATCATAATACTTACCTTAAAATGGCTTTGCAAATGAAATAAGATGGATATTTATGCACAAAGAAGTAAAATGAACATTTGTAAAACACAAGAGCTTAATAATTCCTGCCAGAGGATATTCATATTGGTTGTAGAGTTCCAAACACATAGAAGCTGTTCTCTTTCCAAAGGGTGGTTCCTCTTGATTTATGCAGAGCTTTTTACTGACTACAGACGCAGTTTCCAAAACGAGTGGGAGGCATAGTTACTGCTCTGGCTCTCTGGGAAAGTTGTGCTTTAGAGGAAGAAGGGAGAGTGACAGCATTTGGCATTTCCTTGCTAGAAGGGTAAGAACGATCTGTGTGGAACCCTCTTCTACAGAATTTTAACATTGATTAAGAATTGGCATGGAGAAGGAAATGGCAACCTACTCTAGTGTTCTTGCCTGGGAAATACCATGGACAAAGTCTGAGCCTGGTGGGCAACAGTCCATGGAGTCGCAAAGAGTCAGACACGACTTAGCAACTGAGTACACACAAGAATTGGCATATCATATGCTGGCAAGCTATGCTGTAGGAAGAACATGGGATAAAAACAGTTGGTATCATAGCATTTCTAGGACTGGCAGGGAGCACACAGTTCTGACAAGTACACTTACCACAGCAGACAGGTCATCAATGTCTATATTTCTCTTTATACTATACATCATTGATGCTAACTGTCTTATCCCCACAAAAGCCCAAGGACAAGCTTTGAGATCATTAATAGAGACGGCCAAGTTACCTTTTTTTCTTTTACTTGCTTTCCTTTTCTTTCCATTAAACTCTCCATTTCTGTAAATTTTTGTGTTGAAGTAAATGTGAGAGATGAAGTCTCCAGGATATCACAAAAGGAGGCACAGTATTTATGTCTCTTAAATGACAAATTCTGAAATGGTTTGAGTCCAGGCAGGATAAAAGGTTGGTATTAAATGTGACCTTTGATTTTAATGGTCTTGAACAGAAACCTCCGTTTTATGCTGTGGAAATTGCACTGTAAATTAGTGGCCCAGTTCACTGCATTTTCAAGCAGTGAGGGAAAGGGGCTGAGCAGACAGCAGCAAAAATTATTTCTTGTCACCTGCAGTCTTCGAAATAACAAGTTGTTTGAACTTAACCATTTTCTCCCGAACCATTTTTACATAACACAGTGAAATACATTTTTATCTGAAAACAACTAACTGAGCTAATCAGACTTTGACATTGATGGCCCATTTCTTCCCAACTCCAGTCCTCAGTTTCCAGGTCTACAAAAGGACAATCTACCTGATTAGCATCTTTGTTTCCAACACCAAATCCTAGGACTATAACCTTCCTGTTCTTATTGGCCAGGAAAGAAGGACTGTTAATCATGAGAGCAACCCAGCAGCTTGCAACCCAAAAGTGGTGCCAAGAGTATTCATTTGCCTGAGATCTCAGTGTTTAAAGGTAGGCATTGCTGTGCAAGTCTATATCAACTGACAGTCTTGCAACATGAAGAGGATGCATTTACAAAATAAAGTTAGGCAAAACAGAAGTTAAATTGCAAATACATATTGCTCAAGTTACACAATGGGCTATTTAGGGGAACACCGTAGGCTGTTTAATGTTCCTGTATCTAACGTGGGAGACTTCACTTTGCAGCAAGAGTCTAAACTTTTGTGTTTTCTCATTTCCTTTGAAATCTGCAATTATGTAGGATTTATTGTGTTCTTTGGAAAGAAAAAAAATTTTTGTGTTGTGATTTTTTTAAAGCACTTAGAAATAGCCATGCAGTGGATCTTATACTGTTTTTAGCATTTCTTTTTGAAGTAGATTTTGTGGCATCAACAACTTAGCTGTCACTGATTTCTTACATCTAGAATTGATCTTTTGTCCCAAAGACACTCAATCCACTGTCTTCTCCTTTTCAGTTAATAGTTACTCTGCATTTCTAGTTGGTTAAAAAACCAACCAACCACAATTCGAGTCTTAAAACCATCGTTAATTCCTCTTTTTTCTTTTATGCCCCACATATAATCTGTTAGAAAACTCTCACAGTTTTAGTTTTTCAACTCTAAACATAATCTGATTAATTATCAGTTTGTCTGCAGTTCCCAATCTAATCCAAACTATTAGCACTTTTCCTCTGGAGTACTGTAGTAGCCGACTCACTGATCTTCCCGCTTCTACCACTGCCTCCTTGATGAAAGTGAAATTTGCTCAGTCTTGTCTGACTCTTTGTGACCCCATGGACTATACAGTAATTCTCTAGGCTAGAATACTGGAATGGGTAGCCTTTCCCTTCTCCAGGAGATTTTCCCAACCCAGGAATTGAACCCAGGTCTCTGCATTGTGGACAGATTACTTACCCACTGAGCCACAAGGGAAGCCCAAGAATACTGCATTGGGTATCCTATCCCTTCTCCAGGGCATCTTCTCAACCCAGGAATTGAACCAGGGTCTCCTGTGTTACAGGCAGATTCTTTACCAACTGAGTTATCAGGGTCTAATCCAAACAGCAGCCTACATACCCTTTCAAAATACATGAAACATCAATGTGTGTCTCGGCATTAAACCCTGCAGTGGCTCCCCTTTCTACTGGATGGCACAGGTCTTTGCAATGCCTTAGAGAATCTGTTGCCTTGCAGTATTTATGCCCTCATCTCTTTATTGCTCTCTTCTTTGCTGATTTCTCTCCAGCTATGCTGGGCATCATTTCTGGGCTTTGGTCTCATCCACCTTAATGGATCTATCAATCTATTAAAATTATAGCACCCCCTCAACATATCCTGACACTTTACTCCCATTTATATTTTCTGATAATTGAATAGCACTTCTTTCTTCAAATGTGTGTGTGTGTGTGTGTGTGTTTCAGTTGTCTCTGACTCTTTGTGACCCATGGTCTGTGGAACTCCTGGCTCCTCTGTCCATGGAATTTTCCAGGAAAGAATATAGGAATAGATTGCCATTTCCTACTCCAGGGGATCTTCCCAAACCAGAGATTGAACCCTAGCGTCTTGCTTCTTGTGCATTAGCAGGCAGATTCTTTACCACTAGCGCCACCTAGGAAGACCTCAAGTATAATACTTATTACATTTTTGGGCTTCCTTCCACTTTGTACCCAAATATAAACTCCATGAGGACAATTTTTTATCTCTTCTTTGCTATATCCCAATATGTGGAACAGTGCTTGGTTCATAAATAATAACCTTTAATTATTTGGTTAATTCTTTGATAGATAGCAAGGTTAAGCAATTCATCTGTGTTCAACTTCATAAAGTCCTGGATGGTTATGCAACTGTTCATTCATTTTTTATCTCTTCTTTGTTATAACCCAATATGTGGAACAGTGCTTGGTTCATAAATAATAACCTTTAATTATTTGGTTAATTCTTTGATAGATACCAAGGTTAAGCAATTTATCTGTGTTCAGCTTCACAAAGTCCTGTATGGTTATATAATTGTTCATTCTTCCATCTGTTTTCTGAGCCTATAATGTTGAATTTTCCAAAATTTTATTAACATGAAAATACACAAAGTAATTCTCTTTCTAGAACTTTTCCCAAAGCCTCTTTTACTACCAGGTCTTTCCATTCTGATTTGTGGGGACTTGAACTACTCCCAGCTCTATGTGAGTTCCAAGAATGATTTCTAGTGGTTCTTTCCCTTGACATGGATAGTTTCCTCTTACACATGTGCAGGTCAGTAGCCATCCAAATATTTAAGGGGCTGTGCAGAAGTTGGGTTTTCTTCCTCCCCTGTGGTACTTTGCCCTGGAGTATAGCCAATTAGTTCCTCAAACTCCAATTTGTTTTCTCAATTCAGTTTTGTGGGCTGCCCAAGTACTTTTCTATGCTGCCGCCTAGAAATTTCTTCCTGGAGCAGTGGTAATGTTCACCACATTTGTTTCCTTCTTTCATAGATAGCAGCTGTTCACTGCATGTTTTCCAGGGTCTGAAAACCGTTGCCTGGTTTTGGTTGTTTAAAGTCAGGAAGCTAAGTCTAGTCACTGATACCCCAACATGACCAAAACAGAAACTCAGTGGGAAACTCCTGAAGCCAAATCATTTTTTATTTCCTCCAAGCAGAAGAGTATATAAGTCAATCAGGTAACTAATGGCATAGAACAGTATCACTAGTTTTCATGTTTCATGTAGGACCTACAAGTTATCAGCATAAAAGCAATAAATTATAAGTCAAAGGGTTTGATTTTTAACTTCAGTTACAATTGTTTGACCTTGGGCAATTCACTTGGAGTTTTAATTCCATCATCTGTTTACATGGGGAAAAGAAATGCTGCTGCTTTATCACAAATTACATCAAGGATTAAATGTGGTCACGGATAAAATTCCTATCTCTAAAATCCTGTCCTTGTATGAGGGGATATTCTTATACTCATCATTATCTGTCAGACTGGAAAACTTAGAATGATAGTACATTTCTCCTTAATTCATTCTGTGCTTTCTTATCCTGATAACTCATGTAGACAAAAATATGTTCTATTTTGATATGATGCATGTCAGGTAGGATTAATTTTCACAGTAATATAACAACAGAAATTCATAATACTAGTGGTTTAAACCAAGATAGTTTATTCTATTACATAAAAATGGTCTGTAGGGATACAATCATAACTGACATAGGATTTTCAGGGGACACTGGAGACCCAGGTTCCTATTCTCCTGCTTTTCCATCCTCAGTGACAGCATTCATTACCTCTTGTTTCAAGATGGCTGCTGAAATTCTAGCCATTACATCTACATTCCACAATGGCAGAAGGAAGATGCAAAGAATGACGAAAGGTTTTCCTTCAAGCCTAAGCAGCTAATTTTAAATCAACTTTTGTGAGTCCAACAACATAGTTTTGTTAATATTCTATTAACCCTAATTTAGAGAGATGGGCACATATGAATATAAGGAAGGCTTGTCACAGATGTCTTCTTATTTCTATAGTATCAGTCAATTCAGTTCAATCTCTCAGTCTTGTCTGAGTCTTTGTGACCCTACAAACTGTAGCACACCAGGTTTCCCTGTCCATCACCGACTCCCGGAGCTTGCCCAAACTCATGTCCATCGAGTCGGTGATGCCATCCAACCATCTCATCCTCAATCATACCTTTCTCCTCCTGCCTTCAATCTTTTCCAGCATCGGGGTCTGTTGCAACGAGTCAGTTCTTAGCATCAGGTGGCCAAAGTATTGGCGTTTCAGCTTCAACATCAGTCCTTCTGATGAATATTCAGGACTGATCTCCTTTAGGATGGACTGCTTGGATCTCCTTGCAGTCCAAGGGACTCTCAAGAGTCTTCTCCAACACCACAGTTCAAAAGCATCAATTCTTTGGTGCTCAGCTTTCTTTATAGTCCAACTCTCACATCCATACATGACCACTGGAAAAACCATAGCCTTGACTACATGGACCTTTGTCAGCAAAGTAATGTCTCAGCTTTTTAATATGCTATCTAGTTTTATCATAGCTTTTCTTCCAGGGAGCAAGTGTCTTTTAATTTTATGGCTGCAGTCACCATCTGCAGTGATTCTGGAGCCCCCCATGTAAATTCTGTCACTGTTTCCATTGTTTCCCCATCTGTTTGCCATGAAGTGATGGGACCAGATGTCATGATCTTAGTTTATTTAATGTTGAGTTTTAAGCCAGCTTTTTCACTCTCCTCTTTCACTTTTATCAAGAGGATCTTTAGCTCCTTGTCTCTTTTTGTCATTAGGATGATATCATCTGCAAATCTGAGGTTATTGACATTTTTCCCAGCAGTCTTGATTCCCGCTTGTGCTTCATCAAGGCTGGCCTTTCGCATGATGTTCTCTGCATATTAGTTAAATAAACAGGGAGACAATATACAGCCTTGAGGTACTCCTTTCCCAATTTGGAGCCAGTCCATTTTTCTGTGACCGGTTTCTATAGTGTATCTATTTGAAAATACATATTTTATTACCAGAGAGAAAAATAAGAATTGGTATTGAGAGACAACCTTCAGTTTGCCATAGAATTTTTCTTTAGCAAGAAGTGATTCTCTGAATTAGTTCAGGGTAAGGTACTACAGAAGACATACCGTATATGTCCACAGTGAGACACTCATAGGCAAATAGCTAAGTTAAGATGGCTCAAAGAATGTTCTGAAGGTGTTCACTGAAGAGATTTCTCTCAAAATTTTGACCTGTTGTGTTGAAGGTTTGTGGGGTCCTTTCTATGGAATATCACAATGCACACTGACCTCATCTTAGGAAAAATAGCTGTTCTATAAATTTTAGTACATCTGAGCATTTTAATAGATCCGATTCCTTTTCCCATTGATACATGATAACTTCAAAAATTTTGTTTTCATTCCATGATGATTTTTAATAAGAACTCTGTAAAAATATATCTTTAAGAGTTTCTTGATTTTCTCCGTCTTTATCAGTAGCTAATGAACTGTAAAGGACTGCCTAAATGCACTCAGATTTTTTTTCTATTTAAAGGAAGTCTGAGATCGTGCAGTAAATCCTTTTGTGAAGCAGGAATGTTTTGCAGTAATTACTGTGGAACTTATCTGGCTGTAAGTGGGATTTTCCGATGTTTAGCTTTGTGAATGTAGTTTGCACCGAGTATCCTGCAGGCACCTCAACTTCAGCATGTCTAAAATGGTGTCAGGGAGCCCAGTTAGGAGACTGTTGCTGTAAGTCTTGACACCGCTTTCTCTCTACTCCCAATTCATCAGCTACTGTGATGCCAGAGAAATAATTCCTAAAAAACCAATCCACTCATTTCACTGCTCTGTTGAAAACCTCTGCTGGATCCCTGTTGCCTGCTGAATAAATGCCAAGCCCGTTAGCAGAGCATTGACGGTCCTTGACATTTTGGCCCCAACTGCTTTTCCTGCCATTCCCTCCACGTGGCATATGCTCCAGGAGGATATGCTGGACCGTATGCTGGATATACTGGATATGCTTCACTTCCTCCACTGTCCAAATACATCGAACATTTCATCCTTCTGAATGCATGCTTTTGGCCACGCCTGGATTGCTCTGTGTCTAATACCTTTTCTACCTAAAGAATTTCTCCTTTTGTAAGACTCAGCTCAGATATCTCCACTCCAACTCCACAAAGAAAGACAGTCACCTGTCTCTTTATTTTCATAACAGTCTGGCTCATATCTGAGAGCATTCATTACATTTTATTGGAATTATTGTTATATCTTTGTCTCTATGACTAGGCTTTAAGTTTAGAAGCTGTGACGTAATAAATCTTTCTTTGTTGGGTGTGGGTAGCATTTGAATGTACACTCAATCCCAGATACTGTATACTTTGCAAGTAATATATTGTTAATACAATTATAAGGTATAGCTAAAGTAACTATACTTTAACTCTCAATACAATTATAAGGTATAATTTCCATTTCACTGATGAATAAATGAATGTTCACAGATGCTAAGGAGCTTTTTCTGCCCATACTGCCAATAATGTTTATAGCTTAGATTTAAACCTATGTCTGTTGCTGAAGGCTAGGTGTTTTATCTTAATATAAAATTCTCTGTCTTCAGAGTTTAGCACTGTGATTGATATCTAAAACATGTAAAATGTACAAGATTGGGTGTAGGTTGTCTCCAAAACCTATATCTACACAGAGGATAAGATTTTCCACCACTGAGGTTAATTCATGGGAAATAGAAGGGGAAACAGTGGAAACAGTATCAGACTTTATTTTGGGGGGCTCCAAAATCACTGCAGATGGTGACTGCAGCCATGAAATTAAAAGACGCTTACTCCTTGGAAGAAAAGTTATGACCAACCTAGACAGCATATTCAAAAGCAGAGATATTACTNTTCCTGACCCAGGGATCAAACCTGGGTCTCCTGCATTGCAGGCAGATTTTTTACCATCTGAGCCACCAGGGAAGCCCTACCCTCTCAATTATGGGCTTCCCAGGTGGCACTAGTGCTAGGTAAAGAACCCGCCTGCCAATGCAGGAGACATAAGAGATACGGGTCTGATCCCTGAGTCAAGAAGATCCCCTGGAGGAGAGCATGACAACCCACTCCAGTATTATTACCTGGAGAAACCTATGGACAGAGGAGCCTGGCGGGCCACAGTCCATAGGGTCGCCAATTGTTGGACACAACCGAAGCAGCTTAGCACACAAGCACTCACCTATTTAGGGAAACATTAATCTGTTACTTCATCCCCACTCCAGGTGTTTATTTTAGCAGCAGTTAGGCAGGTTTTCAACATGAAGAAAGAAAATTTATGGACTGGCTCTTCATCACCTATCCTACCTTGTTGAAAAAACTTTTTTGTAAAGTATTCAGTAAAAGGTTAATGATATGTGATATTTGTGATACGATTTGGAAACACGTAATGTATAGGGTGCTATTAAAAATGGACCAAAAGACATAAACAAAGAAGTGCATCCATATTTCTTGTGGATCTCCTAAGAGTGATCTCAACCTGATGGATATAAACATGAAAGATATTTATGTTTTGTTTTGCTTTGTTCTTCCTGGCTTTACTTTTAACTTTATTGACTCTCCCTTTCCTGCTTGTTAATGACAAGCTGGATATATTCTGATTCTCTCACCTCTTGATCCACTTTAGCATAAATCTCTAATCCCATGTCTTATTTCAGCCTACTACTATTCTTTAGGAAACTAAAACTAACGTCCTTAGCTTTGTGGAATGAATAAAAAGAGGGCTCTCTGTGGCAGCTTCTCCTATTATTCTGGTCCTGAAGCCTTTGGCTTTTCAGGGGAGGAAAAGAGGATAGAGAAAACAGAAATCTCTTTTTGACCAGACACATGAAGATGATGGAGTAATATCTGTGGCATTGCCCTGGTTCTGTTTGCTTCTAGGGTTTCAGTTGAGGCAGTGTTCTCCATATCAGCCGTGTGCATGGTTTTCCTAGAGTAGAGTTCAGTTTCCTGGAATCCTCTCAGAGGGGCAACCATGTCAGTTGAAGACCCCGCCAGTGGCACACAATCATAACCACTTGAGTGGGTAGAGCATCCCATTTTTCACCAATAGCCAAGTGGGTCTTCAGCATGTAGCGACAAGCAGAATCCGGGAGTCTTTTTCTTCATCTACCAAGGGATGAGGAGATGGATGGAGTGGGCGTATCACCATCTTTCCCTCCTTTCCACACTACGTCAAGGTCTGCTCCACGGTCTTTTCTCG
Organism: Neotragus moschatus; assembly: GCA_006410615.1. Classification (NCBI taxonomy): domain Eukaryota; kingdom Metazoa; phylum Chordata; class Mammalia; order Artiodactyla; family Bovidae; genus Neotragus; species Neotragus moschatus. The sequence continues at coordinate 238,161 of SJYA01000205.1, forward strand.
CAGACACTCTGATTTCAAAGTCTCCACAGCAGAAGTGAGCACATTTTCTGTTTTCTCTTAGCCCTCAAACTTCAGATGACTCAAGTCATATTCCTCTAAGAACACTTCCTACTTCAGCTACACTGTCAAGACAGAGATACTTATTTGCTCAATTTAGCAAGCATCCAGTCAGAGAATAGCATGCCAGTCTTTTCTTGGCAGGAACTCAAGTTTGATGAAAGAGAAAGGGGATGTATTCTNAAGTGGGTCTTCAGCATGTAGCGACAAGCAGAATCCGGGAGTCTTTTTCTTCATCTACCAAGGGATGAGGAGATGGATGGAGTGGGCGTATCACCATCTTTCCCTCCTTTCCACACTACGTCAAGGTCTGCTCCACGGTCTTTTCTCGCAGACACTCTGATTTCAAAGTCTCCACAGCAGAAGTGAGCACATTTTCTGTTTTCTCTTAGCCCTCAAACTTCAGATGACTCAAGTCATATTCCTCTAAGAACACTTCCTACTTCAGCTACACTGTCAAGACAGAGATACTTATTTGCTCAATTTAGCAAGCATCCAGTCAGAGAATAGCATGCCAGTCTTTTCTTGGCAGGAACTCAAGTTTGATGAAAGAGAAAGGGGATGTATTCTCCTTTTCCTCACCCACAAGGAGGGGAGGGAATTGACTGTCTTCATGAATCCTGAGTTTCTCAAAAGGCCTAACTCCAAGAAAACCCTTTCCTATTGATAAGGAAGGAAAAGGTAAGATGGTGGTTGGTGGTCATTCTTTTATCTCTTAGTATGTGCTATAAGATAGGGTATGTGACTCTAATTCTGGAATGCTTATTTAGAATGTGGGGTATTTAGTGCTGCATATTTTAATCTTGGATTTAACTACAATTTTGGGACCACACAAAAATATACTCAACAGCTTGTTACACTTTGATTTTCTAAATTCCCTTAAATTAGCTATTTTTCTTATGAATGTCATAAGTCCTTCAGAAAGATAATGCAGTATATTCCTGCCACTATCCACTCTTAAGGGCTTCTGTCGTGGCTCAGTGGTAAAGAGCCTACCAGTGTAGGAGATACACATTCGATCCCTGGGTCAGGAAGATCCCCTGGAGAAGGAAATGGCAACCTGCTCCAGTATTCTTGCTTGTGAAATTTCATGGATGGAGGAGCCCGGCAAGCTACAGTCCATGGGACTGCAGAGAGTCAGACACGACTGACTGACTGAGCAACAACAATCCACTCTTAGGCTGCGTCTGCTTTAGGAACTAGGAGCAGGCCGAGCTTAGGAGAGCAGAAGAAAATAGTAATCATCTCTAACCAAGAAAATGAAGGCGCTAGTGAAGCCAAGTTGTATGCACTTCTGAGGAGCTATAGGCAGTCCCAGTGCAAATCTGAAGAAGGATGTCTTCCTTATACTTTGCTACTTGGGCAAATGGCTCCAGTCTGAGTTTACAGCTTATTAAAAGGTACCATGTTTACCTGGTAGGGGCATTTCTCTTCATAATTCTGATTCCAGGAAACTGTGATTAATTTTTAATACTTTAAAGCTGAGATGCTCAATAAATACTAAACATATATGACCATTTAAATTTAAATATTAATTAAATCATATTCAAACTGAAAATTTAGTTGCTCAGTAATAATAACCACATTGCAAGTACTTAGTAATCACAAGTGGCTTGTGGATTCAGTATTGGACAATGTAGAAATTGAGCATTTCCATCATTAAAGAAAGTTCTGTTGGAGAACATTGCATGTCGAGATTCTTACATGATATATGATAAGGAAAATGGAATTTTCTTCCATCTGTGTGCTCACGTATGCTAGTGTTAGGCCGAAAGACAAACAAGGGTTGACATGGACTACAGGGATACCTTTTCAAGAATTTTTTCCAGCTCAATGTTTGGCTTTTGTTTGGCACCTCAACTAATTGAGAAGTGAAACTTCCCATCTATCAGGAGTTGATAATTTGGATCAAGCAATTATAAACAATAAATTCATCAAATTTCCTTTATTTAACCTTCCATGAATTACTCAAATCAATCAACTGACATGATTCTTTTCAGCCACATGAAGTCCTGACCTTTACTTACTAAAAGTACAACTGTACCAAAGTACTAAGAGTGTTCAGGGAGGGCTCAGAAACTCCCAAGACTGATACCATAGTTAAGAATATAAGCAGACTCCTTTATCAGACATGCTTAAGCTGTTTTAAATGCACCACATACTCATGTTCTTAGGCGTATAGACAGTCAGTATTTACAGAACAGTTCAACTTGGTCTTCCAAATCTTAATTTTGTTGACACTTTCCAGTAAAGCTCTATATAAATGAAAATGAACTTGTACCTCATTAGTTAGTTTCACATAATTCTAATTACTTTTCACAAGAGAAGATCTTATTTAGAAAGATAATCAGTCTTGGTCAAGGTGAAAACAGGTTATAGGACAAATCCGTATAAAGTTACTTGTTAGGAAAAAAATTCCCAATTAGTCCTACTAATCATCTAGACTGGAAAAAGACTTCTTGAAAATCTAGTGTACATGTACACACACACATACATATGCAGAGGTAAACTTTTGAAAAGATTTTTTGAAAATGTAGCATTTTAAAATTGAAGTTAATTTATAATGTTGTGTTAGTTTCAAATGAATAGTAAAGTGATATTCTTTTCCAGATTCTTTTCCATAGATCGGTTATTACGAGGTATTGAGTATAGTTCCCTCTTCTATACAGTAGGTCCTTGTTGCTTTCCTGTTTTGGATGTAGTAGTGTGTACATGTTAATCCCAATCTTCTAATTCATCTATCCTCAAAAAAACATTTTTTAAAAAGATCCAACCTGTCCTGACTAAATCTTTTTTCCCTAATACATGGACCAGTTTAAAAAATAAACGTGTCTGAATCAATGAAAATATTTTAGCGTTGTGTTGTCACCACTGAGCACCATTTCATTGCTGAAGGAAACACTGAAAATACAGAAGATAAAAATAAAACCATTGTAAAGTTTTAATAGCATTTTTGTATTTGTCTATCAGCTTTGCACAGATAACTGCTCACCATATTATAGCATTATGTATGTCATGTGGTTTTTTTTAGAATTTATTTTCTTGGCATATAAAATAATAGAGAATTGAATGTTCAAGCCAATTTTCATATCATTTGTTGAGTAAGGACTTAAAGAGAATCATGTTTCACTTTGCTTTATACCTGAAACTAACACAACACTGTAAAATAACCATATGTCAATAAAAAATTTTAATTAAAAAATAGAGGATTGTGTTATATTACTTTATGATGTAGACATTTCAGACTTTCAAAATTCGTGTGAATTTGTTAATGATAAAACCCCTACTGGGAATAGTTTTGTGAGACTGTATAATTAAAATTCCTCTAATTTTACTACCATGTATTAAAAATTCAAGTGCCAACTCTAGAGGAACCTCAGTGACAGAGCCCTGTATGTGCAGAAAGTAACTTTGATATATCTACTTTCATCATCTAAATGAAATAAGTGCAACATTTGGACAGCATACGTGATTCAAAAACAATTAAGTTATTGACTTTAGAGGAATGTTCATATATAAGAGATTATTAGGAATAGAACTTATAAAAGAATATATTTTTAATAATTATTTATTCTTGGTAAATAGAAGAGAAGAATGTTGCTCCCTAAAGATTCTAAGTGTATATTCCTATCTTAAAAATCAATATGTATGAACATGAGGCCGTTATTAACAAAGTCATTAATTACAGTTCTGCTTATTCTGTTGTGAAGGATATTCACTCATTTACTCTCTCTGACTGACAGGAAGTAATGACTCCAATAAGCTAATGAGGCATCAAGTTAAATAAATACAACTTTAAGTTATTAAAAATGTAAACATGATTTTAATGAGTTTTTATGCTAATATTTCTTTAATTATTGATCAATGTTGACGATATACAGAGACGGGATGACTATGAGACTGGCTTCCATGTCCAGCTCTATGTTTTAACAAGATTTGTGGTTGGAGTTGAGCTGTATCATCTTTCTCAGTCTTAGTTTTTGAGCTTACCCCTTGGAAATAACAGACACTGACATTTTATTTTTGAAAAAGGCAAGTGTTCTTTTAAGGCATGAAAACGAAATTAAACTAAATTCGTGGTCTGTAAAAAATCTAGATATATTCTGTTATCCTCATTCCCTATTCCATTTTAATGGCTAAGAGAGAGGGATTATGTTTTGTTCAGGATCACACAGCATATTAGTGGGAGAGTTAGTGAGCATATTCGTGCTCACCAAGCATTTGTTCATGCCGTAATGTACATTTGTAAGCCTTTGATGATTGCTGGTATGTGAATATGCTACAAGAGTTAGCATATACATACAGTGAACATAATTTGAAAATTTATTTGGCTTTCTATATTGAAATTTCGTTCTTAGTATCTAACATACTAATATGTATCTCCTGGGTCTAGTATTTTTTCCAGATTAAACTGGAGAGGAAAAAAAATTAGTTCATAGTGGTGTTTTTCATTCCTGCTTGATTATATTCTTGTTTTCATTATGACTTTGATATCTTTATATTTTAAAACATGAGTAATTTCCATTGCTTTCTTGATTGGTCTCTTTACCACTGCTGTTTTTTCAGTTCAGTCGCTCAGTCGTGTCCCACTCTTTGCGACCCCATGAATCACAGCACGCCAGGCCTCCCTGTCCATCACCAGCTCCCGGAGTTCACTCAGACTCACGTCCATCGAGTCCGTGATGCCATCCAGCCATCTCATCCTCTGTCGTCCCCTTCTCCTCCTTCCCCTAATCCCTCCCAGCATCAGAGTCTTTTCCAGTGAGTCAGCTCTTTGCATGAGGTGGCCAAAGTACTGGAGCTTCAGCTTTAGCATCATTCCTTCCAAAGAAATCCAGGGTTGATCTCCTTCAGAATGGACTAGTTGGATCTCCTTGCAGTCCAAGGGA
>SJYA01000205.1:244218-456854 GCA_006410615.1 Neotragus moschatus
CAGCTCTTTGCATGAGGTGGCCAAAGTACTGGAGCTTCAGCTTTAGCATCATTCCTTCCAAAGAAATCCAGGGTTGATCTCCTTCAGAATGGACTAGTTGGATCTCCTTGCAGTCCAAGGGACTCTCAAGAGCCTTCTCCAACACCACAGTTCAAAAGCATCAATTCTTCAGCACTAAGCCTTCTTCACAGTCCAACTCTCACATCCTTACATGACCACAGGAAAAACCATAGCGTTGACTAGATGGCCCTTAGTCGGCAAAGTAATGTCTCTGCTTTTTAATATGCTGTCTGGGTTGGTCATAACTTTTCTTCCAAGGAGTAAGCGTCTTTTAATTTCATGGCTGCAGTCACCATCTGCAGTGATTTTGGAGCCCCCCAAAATAAAGTCTGACAATGTTTCCACTGTTTCCCCATCTATTTCCCATGAAGTGATGGGACCGGATGCCATGATCTTTGTTTTCTGAATGTTGAGCTTTAAGCCAACTTTTTCACTCTCCTCTTTCACTTTCATCAAGAGTCTCTTTAGTTCCTCCTCACTTTCTGCCATAAGGGTGGTGTTATCTGCATATCTGAGGTTATTGATATTTCTCCCAGCAATCTTGATTCCAGCTTGTGTTTCTTCCAGTCCAGCATTTCTCATGATGTACTCTGCATATAAGTTAAATAAGCAGCGTGACAAAGCAGCCTTGACATACTCCTTTTCTTATCTGGAACTGGTCTGTTGTTTTTTAGAGTCAGCAAAACAAACCTTTTATCTATAAGAAATGAACTGGGTAGCACTTCAGTCAGTATATGTATACAGTTGGCCTTTGACATATGAATCATTGTGGTCATCAACAGAGAAAATACCCTTCATTCCACCAGGATTGTGATGCTTTTATTCCTGAGTTTTCCTGGCCTGAGAGTACCTGATACAACTGCTTTATTTTCACTGTTTTGAGACAGGGAGGGAAAGGGAGCAGGTAGATCTCACAGATAGGTTATCTTTTTTCTTCTCCTTTCTAGATTGACAAAGAATGTTGTTTATGGTGTCTTTTAATAGCCACTTACAGCATTTAGCTTTCCCAAAATGATCAAATATTTCTCCTTTATTTCCCAAACTTTATGTACTGACTCTCAAAGCAATCACTGCTTAGGTGGGCTTTCTATATTCTGTGGCATGCTTCTGAAGAATGGTAGCATCTATATCTGACCTTCATCTGTCTATCTGTCTGCTGACTTCAGAAAGCTACTGGGTATTTTTAGAGAATATTATTATTATTATTTTACCTTAACCCCCTATCTCCCAAACCATGGGGAAAAAAAAAAAAAGCATAAGACATGTCAAATATAGAAGACGTCTGATCTAGTCTGATCTATGTCTTGTATGAAATGCTAGCCTTGGGTGAAATAAATTGGCAACCCACTCCAGTATTCTTGCCTGGAGAATCCCATGGTCAAAGAGTCTGGTAGGCTACAGTCCACGGGGTCGCAAAGAGTCGGACACCACTGAGCAACTTCACTTCACTATGAATAGATCAAGGCTGACTGCACTTACTACTCAGTTTTCTTTTCCAGTCTTATTAGCATTTGATTTTAGAATCTTAGGTCCTATACCTGGAAAAGATCTTAAAGATTATTTTGTTCCTTTTATTCTACTTCCCCAATTTACAGATCAAGCAATTGAGACCAAGAGAAGTGGAGTAGCATCTCACTTTCAGGTAGCATTGTAATTGACTTCATCTGTTTCCCATTTGTTCACGTATCTTGCACATATTTCCCTTGATACTGTGCCAGGACAAGCTTCATTAGTTTAAAAGTTAAGTGGACTCTAATTTATCTAAAAAGCATGTATGAAAGATTTTCTACTTTACATAAGTTGGAAATAGTCTGTTAATGAACTGTTGCCCGGTAAAGAAGAAATTACCCTAAAAGATAAGAATTGTGCCTTGTGCTACTTGAAGTGTCAAAAGAGGGGTTAAGTAAAACAACATGAAATTTCTTTTTGGAAATGTGAACTAGCATCTGAATCATATTTAAGTGTTTATTAGAAATGGTTAGGGTTTTTCCAAAACATTTCTCAGTTGCTTACATATGTTTGGGCAGTTGAGTGATGATATCGGTTATTGTAAGCTTAGGAATTTGGGCAACATCAGATTTAAAGAGCTGATTTTTTTGAACTTTTATTATATCACTGATATTTGTTTCAACTCAGATTATCTTTTCAGTGTCCTTAGCATTCTGAGTTCATAGGCTATTATACCTAGAATAGCTGTTAGAGATAGTCTTGCCTCCTCCCTTTTCTCATCCCATTTTGCAGATGATGTAAGCAAAGTTACAAGATATAACCTGAACATTTACAAATTGAGTAAACATTATTTACTGATTTTGTTTTTTTATCCATTTTCTCAGTGGTTTCCACCCTCAATCTAATATGCAGCTTCATTTATAATCAGGTTATAGACTAAAGAATAAATATTAAGTAAATAAAGTAATGGAAAAACTATATTGTCAGTTTTAAAGGCCATTAATTCCCTAGTGACCATCAGTGAACATTTTACTTCTCATTAGGTGCATAAATGCATTGTAGTGTTAAAAAAGTTGAACATTCTCTATTTATGTGAATAATTTGCTTAGCATATCTTTTTTATCATAATGCAAGATGCTCAACTCTTTGTCTTTGAAATTGCTGTATGTTTTAGAATTACCTCTAGGTTCTTCTTGCTTTTCAAATTTTGCAACAAAGCCTTGGAATGAAGAAATTTGTTGACAGCAAATATGTAGATATTATGAGAATTAAAATTAAAAAGAAAAAAAAATGTAGCTTTGTAGATTGGCATTCAGAAGACTCTGAAGGAATCTGTAAAGAGAATAATCTCCTTTCCTGATGCTGTTCTGATTGGACAGTAATGAAAACTGTAGCTTTCCATCCACTGTTTTCTAATTCAAGGGCTATTAACCCTTATAATCTCTATGGTGCTTACCTGAAAGTAGTCTATAAAAACTTGGAAAGAAAGGAAATAGAACAAAGAAGTAGTGCTCCCAAATTATGTTATATCCAAAGTTAAATATCATATAATTCAGACTTCATTGCATCCTTAATATGAAAAATTACAACATATTAAACATTTTTAAAGATCAGTAAAGGAAAACATATTACAAATATTTAAAACTGGTTGCCTGATCCTGAAGTTCATAGTAACTGTCCAGAGTTTCTTATCTAGGTGCTGAGAATAATTGTTGTTGTTGTTGTTCAGTTGCCCAGTTGTGTCTGACTCTTCGCCACTGAATAGATTGCAGCATGCCAGGCTTCCTTGTCCTTTGCCATATCCCAAAGTTTTCCCAAGTTCATGTCGATCTCACTGGTGATACTATCCAGCCATCTCATCCTCTGACACCTTCTTCTCCTTCTGCCCTCAATCTTTCCCAGGATCAGGGACTTTTCCAATGAGAAGAATACAGAATTATAAAGCAAATATATCACTAAAAATATTTTTTCTTTCATACTAGGACTTTCTGGAAAGATATATAGAAATTTGCACATGGACTTTCAAAGTGAAGACTATACTTGGCCAATTCACAGCAAGCAATGAGTAGGCATTTATTATTGTCATTTTTAATGATTAGTTACAGGATAAATATTTTTAGAAAGTTAACTTTCCTTAGATTTCTCCTAATTGTATATTTTATCATACAAAACTGGAAACTCTAAGGAACGAAAATCTGATCTCTAGTCTTAAGCAGGGAGAAGGCAATGGCAACACACTCCAGCACTCTTGCCTGGAAAATCCCATGGACGGAGGAGCCTCATAGGCTGCAGTCCATAGGGTCGCTAAGAGTCAGACACAGCTGAGTGACTTCACTTTCACTTTTCACTTTCATGCATTGGATAAGGAAATGGCAACCCACAACAGTGTTCTTGCCTGGGGAACCCCAGGGACGGGGGAGCCTGATGGGCTGCCGTCTATGGGATCGCACAGAATCAGACACGACTGAAGTGACTAAGCAGCAGCAGTAGTGATAACTTTATTGCGAAAACAGATGCTTGTCTTTACGAATATGGCCTCTAAAAAAATTAATCTATAATTTATTCTATATCCTAGTTAGTGTTTGAGAAAGAGTGCTTAAGACTGTCATGTTGTCACAGAAAATTAAATGACTGAAAAGGGGGTAAAGAATGCTATAAAATGCTGTCAAGTCTACTTTGATGGTTTACACTTAGAATATTATTTTTGAAGGAAAGGAAGAAATGTGAAGCTTAGAATATTTTTGTTATTAATTCCGTCTGTATTTGACATTCTTCAGGAAACTTGAAGCTAAATACTTTCATGTGTGGATGGGATTATTTTTTTCTTCTGGCCAGTGTGAAAATTCTACTGTCCCATTGAGTATTCTTACCTAATAAGCTCCAAATATTGGCTAAAAAAGAAAGGTGACATTTTACCTCAATTGTTTATGAAGATTTCTCACTCCCGAGGTTCTATATCTTGTTCTAACATGCTCATTCAAAATCTGTGCCTAAAGGCATTATAAAACATGGTATTCATCCAAGCCTTTAAACAAGAAATCTCAAATTTTTTCTTTTAGGTACAATCTTTGAAATAACCTTTTAAAATTGATTGACTCTGATTTTTTTTCTCTTTGATCATTGAAATGCTATCTACTTTTGTTGAAATAAAGTCTTTATGAAAAGTTAATCTTAAGGCCAATCATATATTGTGAGAGAATAATTTGTTTTCCTTCTGCTGAGAGTGAGAATTCAATATGCCTTTTTTGGAATAGATAAGATATTGATGGACCCTGGGGCTGGGTGTGGGAGAGCCAGTATCCGTACTAACTCTATTGTTGGAGAAGGAAATAACAACCCATTCCAGTATTCTTGCCTAGAGTATCCTGTGGACAGGGGAGCCTGATGGGCTGCTGTCCATAGGGTCGCACAGAGTCAGACACGACTGAAGCGACTTAGCATCATGCATGCATTGGAGAAGGAAATGGCAACCCACCCCAGTATTCTTGCCTGAAGAATCCCAGGGACTGAGGAGCCTGGTGGGCTGCCGTCTATGGGATCGCACAGAGTCGGACACGACTGAAGCGACTTAGCAGCAGCAGCAGGTCTGTTGTTTAGTTGCTCAGTCTTGTCCGACTCTTTGAGACGCCATGGACTGCAGCATACCAGGCTTCCCTGTACTTCATTATCTCCTGGAGTTGGCTCAAACTCATATCCATTGAGTCAGTGATGCCACCTAACCATCTCATCCTCTGTCGTTCCCTTCTCCTCCTGACCTCAGTCTTCCCAGCATCAGGGTCTGTTCTAGTGAGTAGGTTCTTTGCATCAGGTGGCCAACGTGGGCAAAGTATTGGAGCTTCAGCTTCAGCATCAGTCCTTCTAATGAATATTCAGGATTGATTTCCTTTAGGATGACTGGTTTGATGATCTCCTTGCAGTTCAAGGAACTCTCAAGAGTCTTCTCCAACACCACAGTTCAAAAGCATCAATTCTTCAGCTCTCAGCCTTCTTTATGGTCCAACTCTCACATGACTAATGGAAAAACTATAACTTTGAATATACAAACCTTTGTCAGCAAAGTGATGTCTCTTCTTTTTGATGCACTGCCTAGGTTTGTCATAACTTTTCATCCAAGGAGCAAGTGTCTTTTATTTCCATCATTGCAGTCACCATCCGCAGTGATTTTGGAGCCCAAGAAGATAAACTCTCTATTTCCACTGTTTCTCCATCTACTTACCATGAAGTGATGGGACCAGATGCTATGATCTTTGGTGTTTGAATATTGAGTTTTAAGCCAGTTTTTTCACTCTCCTCTTTGACCCGCATTATGAGGCTCTAATTCCTTTTCACTTTCTGCCATAAGGGAAGTGTCATCTGTGTATCTGAGGTTAGTGATATTTCTTCTGGCAATCTTGATTCCAGCTTGTGCTTCATCCACCCTGGCATTTTGCATGATGTACTCTGCATGTAAGTTAAATAATCAGGGTGACAATATGTAGCCTTTCTATACCAGTTTTGAACCAGCTTTTGTTCCATGTTGAGTTCTAACTGTTGCTTCTTGACCTGCATACAGGTTTTATAAGAAGTAGGTAAGGTTGTCTGGTATTTGCATCACTTTAAAAAATGTCCACAGTTTGTTGTGATCCACACAGTCAAAGGCTTTAGCATAGTCAATAAAACGAAAGTAGATTTTTTTTCTACAATTCGCTTGCTTTTTCTATGATTCCCATGGATGTTGGCAATTTGATCTCTTGTTCCTCTGCCTTTTCTAAATCCATCTTGTATATCTGCAAGTTCTCAGTTCATGTATTGTTGAAGCCTCACTTGGAGAATTTTAAGTATTACTTTGCTAGTGTATGAAATGAGTGCAGTTGTGTGGTAGTTTGAACATTCTTTGGCTTAACTCCTCTTTGGGTTTGAAATGAAAACTGAACTTTTCCAGCCCTGTGGCCACTGCTGAGTTTTCCAAACTTGCTGGCATATTGAATGCAGCACTTTCACAGCATCATCTCTTAGAATTTGGAATAGCTCAACTGGAATTTCATCACCTCTACTAGCTTTGTTCGTAGTAATGCTTCCTAAGGCCCATGTGACTTCACACTCCAGGATGTCTGGCTTTAGGTGAGTGATCACACCATCTTGGTTATCCAAGTCATTAATACCTTCTTAGTACAGTCCTTCTATGTATTCTTGACATCTCTTCTTAATATCTTCTGCTTCTGTTTGACTCATACGTTTTCTGACCTTTATTGTGCCCATCTTTGCATGAAATGTTCCCTTGGTATCGCTAATTTCCTTGAACATATCTCTAGTGTCTTAGCCACTGGACCACCAGGGAAGTCCCAGTGCAGTATTTACACAGTGATATATTATGTATTCATGGATATATTTTGTGGACAAAAAATAGCTGCGGGTATTCTGTAAAGACCTACTGAATCTTCACTTAGTACCACAATATAAAATTAGATATGCTGTTTTCATTTTCAAAATGAAACTCTAGGAAATAATTTTCCATTCAGGACCTTATTCCTTTCTAAAATCAAATGGTCTCCCCTTTAAATTTTAAAATGCTGGTATTTAAATGCTGTGATTTAAATTTTTAAATGCTGTGATTCTGGTATTCCATGAAAAGAAAAATGCACAATATAAATGTGAAAGGATAGATCATTGCTGCTGCTGATGCTAAATCGCTGCAGTCGTGTCCAACTCCTAGAGACCCCATGGACTGCAGCCTACCAGGCTCCTCCATCCATGGGATTTTCCAGGCAAGAGTACTGGAGAGATCATTGCTAGTAACATTAAAAATGTCTTTTGAGTGAGAAGAAATTTCTTTTGAGTGAAAAGAACTTTGTTTCCCTTATTTTTTAATATTTAATTTTGTTCAGGGAGTTATGTGTGTAAGTATGAGAGGCAATGAGAGAGAGAAAGAAGAGAATTTCTCTTTCTACTTAAAAGCCCATAATCAATAGTTCCATTCTGGTCAGTTTGTAAGAAAATCACAAAATCAGTAATCAAATGATTCTCTTTACTAAGTGAAAGTTTGAGGATCAACACTTTAAGCTCTAAACAGACCAGCTCTTCATTTAGCATGTAAGATTTTGTATTAAATGAGATTAAATGTAACCTCCAGAGTTTGTCCTTAAAATTTATACTAGAACTGAGACAACTATTGGAGAAGGCAATGGCACCCCACTCCAGTACTCTTGCCTTGAAAATCCCATGGACAGAGGAGCCTGGTAGGCGGCAGTCCATGGGGTCGCTAGGAGTCAGACAGGACTGAGCAACTTCACTTTCACTTTTCACTTTCATGCATTGGAGAAGGATATGGCAACCCACTCCAGTGTTCTTGCCTGGAGAATCCCAGGGACGGGGAGCCTGGTGGGCTGCCGTCTATGGGGTCACACAGAGTCGGACACGACTGAAGTGACTTAGCAGAAACAACTATTACTGTCTACTCTGTGTGCTTAGAAGCATACAGTATTTATTTCATGTCCATGTGAAAAAACACAGAGTATGAATAGTGCCAAAATTTTTTCAGAACAATTTTATTATTTTCTGCAGAAGCTTTCACCTATCTTGTGTGTTTCTCTTTATCCCTGTTATTTGTTTACAGCTTCATTATTTTACATATGCAAATACTAGTATACTTCTTCATGAGTCACAAATGCTGGAAGAACTGGAGAAGAAAAGATAGACCTCCAAAAAAAATGACTGGGGTGTCACTACAAGAATCTTGTCTAATTTCACAAAATCTATTGATCCATGTGAAATTCCACAAGATCTGCGCTTCCTCTTGGGCTCATTCTTATGAAAGCCCAAAGAAATGGACAGAGATAATGAGTGTTTCTTTGAAGAGGTCATCATTCTTCAGAGTAGAGTAATCAGCATAAATGCACAGACATGCTGCATTTTAATTCATAAGACCTTTTTGCTGATATCATCATATTTGTATTCTGATGTGTTTAATGGGTTGGGGGAGCCAGTAGTGACCCAGCTGAAATTTTGGAAGAGTATTTCAAAAAGGGAGTCAGAGTTAAAATTGGTAAGAATCTCATCATCAGTATAAATTTGGTCATGTGAAAAACATGTTATAGCTCTGTTAAAATGCTTAAATTTTTCTTCTAAAATGTGATTGCTTAAAAAAATATTTCCAGTGAGCAAATCACTTGCCCTTTAAAATAGTTTTTTAAATATATGGGGATTTTTGAAACATAAAAAAACCTCATGTCAGATGCAAGCTGTAAACGGTATTTTGTTTGCTTGCTACTGAGGAGATATTATTGTAGCAAATACTATGTGATATATCATATAGCACATATTATATGATACCAAACCCAAGTGCCAAGAGCCCAAGATAGAGAGAGGCACCTCTAGGTAATTTAACTCCAGTAATTCTTAGAGTGGGCAGTGAAAACCCGGTATAGCCTGAACTTTAGGCTTTTCATAAGTTAAAAATATTTCTATGTGAAATTTTATGACTTTGAAAAAAATTGAAATTAAATCAAACATATTCATGGGTCATGATTGCATGGTTAACCCATATTCTCCCCAAAGCCATATATGGTTCTATTTATCTTCTAACAAAAATGTAAAGTAAGAATAATCATTCAGTGTTACATATAAGAAGGCTGAGGCTAATAAAAATTAAGAAGCTGACTTTTACCCAGGTAGTAAACAGCAGAGGCAGCAAGGAAACCTGGTGTTTGATACCAAAGCCCTGGGTTTTCCTGTGTTTCATTTTACCTCTCAGAAAATGTGTCTTAATCCAAATATCATCTCTTAGAAATAATTCTTTCTAAAAGCTTATTTTTAAAGTGTATTTCTTAACTGTCTGATACAGTTTTTGAAATAAAAATGAAGAAAAAAATAGAAATAGGAATTATGGGACCTATAATCTTCTATTTCTCAGTGTACCAACCGAAGCCTGTTCCAACCAAGTCACCATCTCTGGTGGATCAGTGGTAAAAAATCCATCTGCCCATACAGGAGACCTGGGTTGGAAAGATTCCATGGAGAAGGAAATGGCTATCCACTCCACTATTCTTGCCTGGGAAATCCCATGGGCAGAGAAGCCTGGTAGCCTACAGTCCGTAGGATTCCAAGAGTGAGACATGATTTAGAGACTAAACAGTCAACAACAAACCATCACTCCACCTAGTGGTGAATAGTGAATAGAATAGTGAAGTTGCTCAGTCGTGTCCGACTCTTTGCGACCCCGTGGACTGTAGCCTGCTAGGATTCTCCGTCCATGGGATTCTCCAGGCAAGAATACTGGAGTGGGTTACCATTTCCTTCTTCAGGGGATCTTCCCGACCCAGCGATAGAACTCGGGTCTCCCGCATTGGAGGCAGACGCTTTAACCACCGCATTCTCTAACTGGATGGAGGTCATTAGTATGTCTAGCTGGAGAAGGCAATGGCACCCCACTCCAGTGCTCTTGCCTGGAAAGTCCCATGGATGGGGAGCCTGGTGGGCTGCCATCTATGGGGTCGCACAGAGTCGGACACGACTGAAGTGACTTAGCAGTAGCAGTAGTATGTCTAGTGGAGAAGGCAATGGTACCCGACTCCAGTACTCTTGCCTGGAAAATCCCATGGATGGAGGAGCCTGGTAGGCTGCAGTCCATGGGGTCGCTATGAGTCGGACATGACTGAGCGACTTCACTTTCACTTTTTACTTTCACGCATTGGAGAAGGAAATGGCAACCCACAACAGTGTTCTTGCCTGGGAGAATCCCAGGGACGGAGGAGCCTGGTGGGCTGCCGTCTATGGGGTCGCACAGAGTCGGACACGACTGAAGCGACTTAGCAGCAGCAGCAGTATGTCTAAAAAACACCTGAAAGAAAAGCATGAGTATACTTTCAGTCTCTAATCACATACTAACCTTGGAAAGGCCAGAAGAGTCTTCTCCTTAATGTATTGGATTGAGTGGAGCATGGAAGTTGTATGCTTAGAATTCATGACATTTGACTATGTTTTAGGGCAGGCTATCTCACTAGTGATTCTCCAGACTCTAGATTTCAATTTGTAGAATCGTATGATTGCTGGGATATTATAATATTGTAAGTTGAATATTGTATGTACAAAATATTTTCTTCCCATTCTATTCCCCTTTGTCTACTAAGTAACCATGCATTTTTCAGGGGTCAAATACAGCTTCTTTCAGGAAGCTCTTCTTGACTTAGATCTTTATGCAAGAGGGGATTTTAATACTCAACTCTCTGCCTCATAATGTTGTGAACTCTGACTACCAGGGCTGTCTGTTAATCTATATATCATTATTTGATTAGAACATGGACATAATTTAAATGTTAGCTGAAAGAATATGTGAATTACATAATAGTTTCAGTGGCTACCCAGACATTAAATACCAAATACACTATTTTACCAACCTCACATTAACCTTCCTTTTCTCTACCTACTCTGACTGATTTACATATAAAATATATGTTGAACATGAGAATACAGGCAAAGATACTATTGTAGTTTTATTTTCCTGTTTATGAGAAAGAATAAAAATGATGCACAATATGAATTTTTGCTCATAGACTGTGTATAAACGTCAGAAACTAAAACTTATCAAGTCTAGCAAAATATCTCCTTCGTGTATTGTTCTTCTCTCCCACACAGTGGTTTTAAATACAGCTTTTCAAAAGGTGAATGCCAGAAATTTGCGTGCTGAGTCTATTAAAGAAAATAGTCAGATTCTATTCAGACTGAATACAAGCTAAATTGGTGAAATGCTGTGACACTTTGCCACTTGGCTTCAGTTAGAACAGCATCAGTGTTGGGGCTGGCTTTCAATGCTGGGTCTTTTTCCTTTTATAAAATGGTTTAGAAAAATTCCAAGTTTCCTTTCAACCCCATCTCTAATAATCCAGACTTCTATTAAGGATAAAAAATATTTAAAATACCAATCTGCAAAATATATGAAAAAAGAAGTGTGTTTGAGCATTGGGCACATTTCTGAGGAAAGCAAAGGCAAATATTAACAGCTCATCAATAATTAAACCCCAAACTTTGAGAGTAAAGTTATAGGTAGATAAAAAGAATTTGAGCTTTAATGGAAAAGGAAACATGACTCCAATTAGACAATGAATTTTCAATTGTTTTTTAATCTGTCAACCCATTTTTTTCCATGGGGCATGCAAGTAAAAAAATAAAGCAGATCAAATTATTTCCCTTTCAGATAAAGTAGCATTCAAAAAAGTAAAATTCAAGAGAAATTGAGCTGAAGGTTTTTGTAGTCAGTGACCTGAATATAAAATTTTTTATTTGTTTGATAGTTTCTAAAAATGGCTTGATTAGAAAAAATAAATGTAAAAAAATAAGTATAGGTTTCTTGCTATTGAGCTTAATGGGTGCAGAAACATATATATAGGAAAATTATTTACAGTATACACTAAATAGCATTTCATGACTGAGTAATATTCCATTCATTGTATAAATACATCACATCATTATCCATTCATCCTTTGGTGGACATTTAAGGTTCTTGCATGTCTTGGCTAATATAAATAGTGCTGTGGTGAACTTTGGGGTGCATGTATCTTTTCTATTTAAGGTTTTAAGGTTTTCTCTGGATATATGTCCAAGAGTGAGATTGCAGGATTATATCGTAGCTCTGTTTTTAGTTTTTGAATACCTCCATCCTTTTCTCCATAGTGGCTGTATCACTTTACATTCCCACCAATAATGTAGGAGGGTTACTTTTTATCCACACCCTCTCCAGCATTTATTATTGTTGACTTTGATGATGGCCATTCTGATTGCTGTGAGGTAAAACTTCATTGTTATTTGCATTTCTTTAACTATTAGTGATTTTGAATATTTTTTTTCATATGCCTGTTGGCTATCTGTATGTCTTCTTTGGAGAAATGTCTATTTAAGATCTTCCCACTTTTTGATTCATTTATTTGTTCATTTGTTTTTGCTCTTGTATGAGCTCTTTGTATATCTTGCAGATTAATCTCTTGCCTGTCACACCATTTGCAAATATTTTCTCCCATTCTGTAGGTCTGTGCTTTCATTTGTTTATTGGTTTCCTTTCCTGTGCAAAAGTTTCTAAGTTTAATTAGGTCTCATTTGCTTATTTTTGTTTTTATTTCCATTACTCTAGGAGACAAATCCAAATACTCATTTCTGTGATTTATGTCAAAGAGTGTTCTGCCTTTGTTTTCCTCTAGGAGTTTTATAGTGTCCGGTCTTAGAGAAAATTGCTCAGTTGTGTCCGACTCTTTGCAACACCATAGACTATACAGTTCATGGAATTCTCCAGGCCAGAATACTGGAGTGGGTAGCAGTTCCCTTCTCCAGGGGATCTTCCCAACCCAGGGATCGAACCCAGGTCTCCTGCATTGCAGGCAGCTGAGCCAACAGGGAAGCCCAAGAATGCTGGAGTGGGTAGTGTATCCCTTCTCCAGTGGATCTTCCCTACCCTGGAATCAAACCCTTCCCTACCCTAGAATCAAACCCTTTTCTACCCAAGAATGCAGGGGTCTCCTGCATTGCGGGAGGATTCTTTACCAACTGCGCTACCAGGGAAGCCCCTCTGGTCCTATATTTAGGCCTTTAATCTATTTTGAGTTTATTTTTGTGTGTGGTGTTAGAAAAGTTTGAACTTTTTACATGTAGCTGTCCAGTTTTCCAAATATCTCTTATTGAAGAGACTTTTTTCCATTATGTGTTCTATTATCCTTTGTCATGGATTAATTGACCATCAGCTGTGTTAATACTATAGGTTTGTAGTATAGGTTTGAAGTCAGGCAGGCTGATTTCCCTAGCTCCATTTTTCTTTCTTAAGATTGCTTTGGCTATCTGGGATCTATTGTGTTCCATACAAATGGTATCAGCACAAAAAGAATGAAATAACACTATTTGTAGCAACACTGATGGACCTAGAAATTATCATACTACATGGAATATGCCAGAGAGTGTAAGACAAATATCATATGATATTACTTATATATGAAAGCTAAAAAAAAGATGATAAGATGAACTTATATACAAACACAGAAATAGACTCACTGACATAGAAAACAAATTTCTGGTTGCCAAAGGAGAGAGGAAGGGATAAATTAGGAGTTTGGGATTAACATATACATACTAGTACGTATAAAATAGATAACCAACAAGAACTGTACTCAATATATTGTAATAACCTATAAGAAAAAATAATCTGAAAAAATAGACATTATGCACATAAAATTGATTCGCTTTATTGTATACCTGAAACTAACACAGCATTGTAAATCAACCATATTTCAATTTTTTAAAAGACAAAAATGTTAAAAAGTAACAGAAAATTATGTAATATTTTGTATGACATAGTGGATGTATATTGACATGAGCTGCATAGAAATTGTGGCATTTAAAGGTATATCAAAAGAATGGGCCGTTTAACATCAAAAATGAAACATTAGGACTGTACTTATAGTCCTCAAGGCCCAAATGCCATTTGTTTGCTTTGCTTACTATATATTAATGGCTTTTATCAAGTTAAAATATATTTTAATTTTTGCATAATTGGTTCTTAATTCAAGAAAGAGTATCTCTTATAGATACCCTACATGGACTCTTCCTTTTGTAAGCTAATACAGACTGTGAAAAGAATGCTGTTTCACACTCATGTTTATTCTATCATATTATAGGCTCCCTGAGAATGTATACTCCTGTTTACTGTTTTAAAGTACATTTCCCTCTTTTCCAGATATTTATGGAAGGAAAAACTATATGTCCTTTTAGGCAATTATTCTATTAATTGCTAGCTGTAACTTTTAAGATTTAGGTATAAAACAAAGAAATTTAAAAATGCAAATGGTTGACTTTTGAATTTTGTTTGTATGCTGGTTCAAAGAGCTAAGTATCTTAGCTCTATAAGATATCTGTACTAGGGTTGATGAACCATTGCAAAGACTGTTTCATTAACCTTTTGAAGACATTGGGAAAAGGCTATATTCATTCATTCATTCTGTCATTCATTCACAAACATTTATAGAGAAGCTCCCAGGTGCAGGCACTGCTAAGATTCAAGGAGAAATAGGAGAAATACCTTGATCACAAATAAGTTGTACTTAGTAAGATCATATTTGCAAACGTATGTTGATATACAAAATATGCAATAAAAGCAAACATTATGTTGAAAGCCATAGATACATTTCTGTTGTTGGAATCAGAAGAGGATGAGCTGATTTTCAGATGATAAGATGAGATGATTTTATGAAGGGAGTTAAATTTAAATTATGTCTTTAAGAATAATTGAGAATTGGTTTACAAATATAGGTGGGAGGGCTTGCCACATATAAAAGTGCAGCAGAAACAACAAATGAAATATTATGATGGGATCTATTGGTGATGAAAAGTATATAACAAATGACCTATGAAGATAGACGCATACAGATGACATGATTTAGCAGTCTTATGGTAAAGACATAGAACATGAATTATCCACACATATATGAGTCTTTTCTTTTTCTGTATTTGTAGCCAAAAACTATACAAATGGGAAGATAGGTAAATAAATGTTCATGCTTGCAAAATCGTTTCCTTGCTCTACCATTTTTGTTGGGTTTGAGAAGATGCTTTAATTAAGTGACTTGTCACCTTTTAGTGTGCAAAAGAAAATCATTCTAGGATTAACTCATGAGTCCTGGATTATAAATTAATCAAATTAAAAATGTGCATTGATAGGACCATTAGAAAGTAGGATGGCTGTAAACTTACAGCCAACTCACTTAAATGCTGGATGGGCCAGTTCCTATTTTACCCAGTATTCCCTTTTTACACAAATGCCAGTCCACTTGGAAAAATATAATCTGATTTCCATTCACGATCCCTATTCAATCCATCAGTCAAGTTTACTGTTTTTATCCTGTTTGCATTTGAATGATCACCTCTTTCTGCCTTCTGCCTCCTGTTTTGCCAATGCTCATCTGGCAATCATAAGAGCAATCATCTGGTGAAATCATAGCAGCAAAATCTCACTACCTACAATCAAAATGGCTAAAAACAATGTGCTCACTGTAACAGATAAGCACAGTGATATTAACTGCACTTCAAATAGTAACTGAAGAACACTGGTCTAACTGTGCTTCAAATAGTAACTGAAGAACACTGGTCAAAGTCATTTGATTAATGGAAAATATGCACAATTGTAAGTGAAATCCTGTTTCACCTCATCATTCTTAATGATAAAAGCACAGAAATCATAACCAGAGCCTCATGGTATAATGAAGAAGATCCCCAGACAGAAGACTGTATTCCATTCCTGACTCTGCTGTTACCTATAAGCGTGATCTTGACTGTGTAATTTTCCTCCCATTGGTAGTTTTTGTTATGATTTAGTCGCTAAGTCATGTCTGACTCTTGCAACCCATGGACTGTAGCCCGCCAGGCTTCCCTGTCCATGGGATTTCCCAGGCAAGAGTATTGTTGTGTGTTACCATTTTCTTCTTCTCCTGGGCATCTTTCTGACACAGGGATCAAACCCATGTCTCCTGCATTGTGGGTAGATTCTTTACCACTGAGCCACAAGGGAAGCCCTGAACCTTTATTTCTTTATTTGTAAAATGGAGAATCAGACTACATATTACAAGCCCTAAATTTCAAGGGCTCTGTTAATCAGAAGAACAGAAGTTAAAACTTTCTTTGTTTTATGAAGCCAAAAAATATGCTTATCATCTCTTTGTCTGAGTGATAATTTATTTGAAGCATGATAGAGGTAAATTATATTATTCAATAACCTAAGACTTTAGAAAAGAAAAGCAAAAAGCAATCCAAGCCCTCTCTCTTCATTCCTATTTAGTGGTGAATATGTTTACTTTGAATTATCCTTCTGAGGAGTCATTATCACAGCAAGAAGCATTGCAGCAAAGATGTTTAAAAAAAAACAACCCACAGCTCTAGCTTTTTAGATGTATCAGAACTGTTTGTCTAGCAGATTACTCTTTAGGCTGTTGAAATGAAAGTGGCTGGTGTTATGGTGCATGCAGGCTTGATTGAGACTGAGCAGAGCACATCTGTGAGAGGTGGTTTTAGAGCACTGCTAAGGGATATAATATCAAGTCTCAATCTACTCGCACCTGCTGGGTACCTGCATTATACCAGGATTCTTTTGCTTCGCCTTTTTTTCTTTCACTTTTTCAGATTAAGAAAAGGATTTGTGGTGTCTGCTATGCCTCACAGCAATAGAACAGCAATCCCACATCTCAGGTGCTCTGTAGACATGGTGCCTTCTGGCCTGTATTTTTCTTTCATTGACCATTACAGTAGTTCCTCACTGAGAAATGTTTCAGGCACTGAGCACTGTAATCACTGCCAAGAAGATGTTTAAACGAAAGTGTAATTTAAACTCAATGAACAAGTAACACAAGCAAATTCTGGGGTTGTTTCTCCTTAATGATTGTGGGGATAGTTACAGAGCATCCCTTTGGTGACGCATGGGCTTCCCTGGGGGCTCAGATGGTAAAGAGTCCACCTGAAATGCAAGAGACCTGAGTTTGATCCCTAATCGGGAAGATCCCCGGAGAAGGGAAAGGCTACCCACTCCAGTATTCTTGCCTAGAGAATTCCGTGGACAGAAGAGTATGGCAGGCCATGGGCTGGCAAAGACTCGGACTCGATTGAGTGACTAAGAACACATTTCTTGGTGACACGTTACCCCCTAGAAAAATCCTTTATTGCACGTGTGTGCCTGCTAAGTCGCTTCAGTCGTGTCCAACTCTTTGCGACCCTAGGGACTACAACCCTGCCAATCTTTTCTGTCCATGGAATTTTCCAGGCAAGAACACTGGAGTAGATTGCCATCCCTTCTCCAAGGGATCTGACATAGAGATTGAACTCAGGCCTCCCACATTGCAGGCAAATTCTTTACAATTTGAGCCACCAGGGAAACCCTATTGTACTGGCTATATTCTTTTTTTAGTTTTTAAATTTTATACAATTTTCAAGGTGATTTCCATTTACAGTTATTGTAACGTATTGGCTACATTTGCTGTGTTAAGCAATACATCTTTGAGCCTGTCTTACATCTAATAATCTGTACCTCCCACTCCTTCACCCCTCTGATTCCCCTACCCCCTCTTCACTGGTAACCACTAGTTTGTTCTCTCTATCTGAGAATCTGCTTCTTTTTTGTTTTAGTCACTAGTTTTTGTATTTTTTTTAGATTCCACATATAAGTAATATACAGTACTTGTCGTTCTCTGTCTGACTTATTTTACTTAGCATCAGTTCAGTTCAGTTGCTCAGTCATGTCCAATTCTTTGCATCCCCATGGACTGTAACATGCCAGGCTTCCCTGACCATCACCAACTCCTGGAGCTTGCTCAAACTCACGTCCATGCAATCAATGATGCCATCCAACCATTCTATCCTCTGTCGTCCCCTTCTCCTGCTGCCTTCAATCTTTCCCAGCATCAGGGTCTGTTCCAATGAGTTAGTTCTTTGCAGCAGGTGGCCGAAGTATTGAAGGTTAGTTTCAGCATCAGTCCTTCCAATGAATATTCAGGATGATTTCCTTTAGGATGGACTGGTTTGATCTCCTTGTTGTCCAAGGGACTCTCAAGAGTCTTCTCCAACACCACAGTTCAAAACCATCAATTCTTCAACACTCAGCCTTCTTTATGATCCAACTCTCACATCCATATATGACTATAGGAAACCATACCTTTGACTAGCTGGACTTTTGTCGGCAAAGTAATGTCTTTGCTTTTTAATAAACTGTCTAGGTTTGTCATAGATTTTATTCCAACGAATAAATGTCTTTTAATTTCATGACTGCAGTTCCCATCTTCAGTGATTTTGGAGCCCAAGAAGATAAAGTCTGTCACTGTTTCCTCATCTATTATTTGCTATGAAATGATGGGACCAGATGCCATGATCTTAGTTTTTTGAATGTTGAGTTTTAAGCCAGTTTTTTCACTCTCCTCTTTCACTTTCATCAAGAGGCTCTCACTTAGCATAATGCCCTGTAAGGCCACCTGTGTTGCTACAAATGGCAGAATTTTTACATGTATATATGTACCACATCTTCTTTATCCATTCATTTGCTGATGAACGCTTAGGTTGCTCCCATATCTTGTCTACTGCAAATACTGCTCTGAACACTGGGGTGCATGTATCTTTTGAATTAGTGTTTTGCAGCTTTTTTTAGGATATATGTCCTGGAGTGTAATTTCTAGGTCATATTGTAGTTCTAGTTTTAGTTCTTTGAGAAACTGCCATACTGTTTTTCACAGTGGCTGCAGCAATTTACATTCTCATCAATAGTTTACAAGAGTTTCCTTTTCTACACATCCTAACCAACATTTGCTACCTGTTTTTTTTTTGATGTTGGTCATTCTCACAGGCATGAAGTGATTTCTTGGTGTGGTTTGATTTGCATTTGCTTGTAATTAGTGATGTTGAGCATCTTTTCATGTGCCTGTTGACCACCTGCCGTTCCTCTTTGGAAACGTATCTATTTAGTTCTGCCTATTTTTCAGTCAGGTTGTTTGCTTTTTTTTTTTTTTTTGATGTTGAGTTGCATGAGCTGTTTATATACGTTGGATATTAATCCCTTGTTGGTTATATAATTTGCAAAAATTTTTGCCCATTCAGTAGGTTGTCTTTTCATTTTGTTGATGGTTTCCTTTGCTGTGTTAAAGCTTTTAATTATGCCCCATTTCTTTACTTTTGTTTTTATTTATTTTACTTTAGGAGACAAATCCAAAAAAAATATTCCTATAATGTATGTCAAAGAGTGTCCTGCCTATGTTTGTCTGCAAGTTTTATAGTATCTGGTGTTAGATTTAGGTCTTTAATCCATTTTGAGTTTATTTTTGCACGTGGTGATAGAGAACCTACTCCAGAAACTATAAGACACTGATGAAAGAAATTGAAGGTGGCACAAACAGATGGAAAGATATACTGTGTTCTTGAATTGGAAGAATCAATATTGTTAAGATGAACATACTACCCAAGGCAATCTACAGAGTCAGTGCAATCTCTGTTAAAATATCAATGACACTTTAAACAGAATCAGAACAAATAATTTTAAAGTTTTCATGAAAACACAAAAGACCTGGAATAGCCAAAATAATCTTGAGAAGGAAGAAGACAGCTGGGAGAATCAGGCTCCCTGACTTCAGATTTTCTACAAATCTACAGTGATCAGAACAGTATGGTACTAGCACAAAAATAGACATATAGATCAATGAAACAAGATAGAGAGCTCAGAAATAAGCCCATGCTCTTATTGTTTTCAGTCATTAAGTTATGTCTGAGTCTTTACAACCCCATGGACTGTAGCATGCCAGGCTTCCCTGTCCTTCACTATCTCCTGGATTTTGCTCAGATTCATATCTATTGAGTCACTGATGCTATCTAACCATCTCATTCCAAGCTCATGCCCTAATGGTTAATTAATCTATGGCAAAAGAGGCAGGAATATACAGTGGAGAAAAGACAGTCTCTTTAATTGGTTCTGAGAATACAGGACACCTGTGTAAAAGAGTGAAAACAACTGCACTCATTATTAGAGATCTGAGAGCCACATTTTGTTAGTGCATTTGTTTCACTTGTCTAAATTTTTTTTTCCGTCTTAATTTAAATTCTTGTTTCAAGCAGTAACACAAACATAGTGGAAAGTAAGTCTGTATTCTCCAACCACGGCAAGTCTCTTCCCAGGAGGCAAACATATTATCAGTTTCTAGTATATACTTCAAAAGACTTTCTAAACATAACACAATCAAATAACTGTTTGTGTGTATGTGCACATTGAACACAAATGGTAGAGTGTACAAATTCATATCTGTTTGCATTTTAAGTGTGTGTATTTAATACAGATGGTAATATGTACAAATGTGCGTTTATAGATTTCTTCTTTTATCGAACTGTGTGTGCATTTTAGAAATCTTTCTAAAGGAGTCCTTAATTAACTGCTTTATTGTCTTCAGCAGCTTTATAATATTGCATTGTATCACTATGCCAGGATTTATTTAACCAATTCCTCACTGAAGGACATTTCTATTTTTCAGTATTTTGATGTTAGAAACATCTTTATCCTGAATACAATCTTGAACTTACTCCATTTTGAATATGTACTATTATATCGCAGGTCATATTCCCAGAAAAGAGTCAGTGGGTAGGTATGTGCATTATAACATGAGACTTGATTCCCATTTCCTAGTAGTATACTTTTGGCTGCATCCTACTAATTTTAATATTTTGTGTTTTGTTATTATTCAGTTAGAAGTATTTTTAGTATCCTTTGTGATTTCTTCCATGGCCCGTGGGTTCTTTATAATTCCAAGCATTCAAGGATTTTTAAGATGCATAATTTTATTAATTTAATTTTGTTTTTGTCAGTGATCATACTCTGTAAAGTATTAGTCTTTTGTCTTTTTATAAGGGCCAGCATTTGCTTAGTGAATATTCTATATGCATTCAAAAAATATTCATTCCACTGTTGTTTGGAATAGTGTTCTACCATATTGATTAAGTCAAGTGATTTGACAGTCCTCAGAGTTTTTTGTATCTTTACTGAGTTTTGCTGTGTGTCTTCTAACAGTTGTTGAGAGAAATATTAAAACCTTTAACTATGTTTGTATATTTATTTGTTACCTCTTTTCCTTCTGTTGCTTTTTGCTTCATATATTTTGAGATATTATTATTACTATTTTTGATTCGACTCTTTGCAGCCTCATGAACTGCAGCTCACCAAGCTTCCCTGTCCTTCACTGTCTCCTGGATTTTGCTCAAATCCATTGAGTCAGTGATGCCATCCAACCATCTCATCCTCTGTTGTCCCCTTCTCCTGCTCTCAATCTTTCCCAGCATCAGGGTCTTTTCTAATGAGTCAGCTCTTTGCATCAGGTGGCCAAAGTATTGGAACTTCAGCTTCAGCATCAGTCCTTCCAGTGAATATTTAAGGTTGATTTCCTTTAGGATTGACTGTTTTCATCTCCTTACTGTCCAAGGACAGCTACATAAGTAGAGTTATCATGTCTGGATCCTGATGCCCTGAACCTTGATTATTGTGAAATGTTCCTTTTTACCTCTGGTAGTACTCCTTGTCTTGAAGCATGTTTCGTCTGATCCTACTATAGCCAAATCTATGCTTGGGCTTCCCAGATGGCACAGTCGTAAAGAATCTGACACAGGAGACATGAGTTCAGTTCCTGGGTTAGGAAGATTTCCTGGAGTGGGAAATGGCAACCGACTTCAGTATTCTTGACTGGAAAATCCCATGGACAGAGAAACCTGGTGGTCTACAGTCCATGGGGTCACAAAAAGTTGGACACAACTGAGTAACTGAGCATGCATGAGTCTGTGCTTACTGTTGACTTGGGTATATGTTCTTCACACTCTTACTTTCGACCTCTATGAGACTTATGGTTGTCACTTCTAGATTATATATTGCCGAGTTTTGCATTTTTGATCAGACAGCCTTTATCAGGCTCTGCCTTCCACTGGAGTGGATGCTCTTTTTGCAATGAACGTGGTGATCACTATGATTGGGTTTAAACTACCACCTTGCTGTTTGTTTTCTATTTATCTTAACTCACTTTTATTTTTCCATTTTTCTTCTTATTTATTTTTGTTTAATTAATGCTTTTTATGACTCATTGTAATTCCTGTGTTGCCTTCTTAGTTCTACCCTTTTGTATTTGTAGTTCTTTCTGTAGAAAGTACAGCAGTGATTCTTTATGATAGGTGACTCAGAATTAATGTTAAACACCTCACATATACTATAAGAACCTTAAAATAATATATTTAAATTAAACCTCTCTTCCTTCTGCATTTTTGTGTGTATGTTTTTATGTTATACCCCTCTCAGTGCAATGCTATTTATGCTTTAAAATATTAAAAGAAGAAAAAGTATGTTCTTTTATATTTATCAACATGTTTATGATTGCCAGTGGTATTTATCCTTTCCTATGTAACATAGTTTCCATCCAGTATAATTTCCTTTCAGTCCAAATAGTATCTTTTAGCATTTATTATTACTTGAAGTGAGCGAAAGTTGCTCAGTCATGTCTGACTCTGTGATCTCATGAACAGCAGCCTGCCAGGCTCCTCTGTCAATGGAATTCTTCAAGCGAGAGTACTGGAGTGGGTTCCCTTCTCCAGGGAATCTTCCCAAAGCAGGGATCTCCCACAGTGCAGGTGGATTCTTTATAGGTGAGCCACCAGGAAAGCCCAAGAATACTGGAATGGGTAGCCTATCCCTTCTCCAGGGGTTCTTCCCCACCCAGGAATCAAACCAGGGTCTCTTGCATTGCAGGCAGATTCTTTACCAGCTGAGCTACTAGGGAAGTCCAAAAGTACAGCAAATGTTGCTCAGTCATGTCCAACTCTTTTCGGCTCCATGGACTATACAGACCATGGAATTGTCCAGGCCAGAATACTGGGATGGGTAGCCATTGCCTTCTCTGGGGATCTCCCCAACCCCAAACCCATTACGATGCAAGTCTTCTAAAAATTAATTCATTCATTTTGTTTGTTTGAAAATATGTTTACTTACCAGCCTTGGAGGATATTTGTACTGGATATAGAATTATAGGTTCAGTTTGTTCTTTATTTCAGCATTTTAATGACTTCCCTCCGTTGTCCTCTAGCTGCCATTGTTTGCCTGTGTTTCACGCGTCTTTGTACCTTCTTTGTTTCATTTTAACTTTTTCTCTATCTTTCAGAAGTTTGGTTATAATGTGCTTGGAGCATAGTTTTGATTTATTTCTCCTGCTCAGAGTGTACTAAAGTTCTTTGATGTGGATCAGAAAAAAATTTATTTTTACCATATTTGATAAATTTTACCCATTTTTTCCTATTTAATCCTACTTCTTTTTCTTTAACATAGCTAGATAGTTTAACGGGACTGTCAGTGGTTACTGGTTCTGTTTTATGTTTGGGAGGATTTAAATATTTATCTGTCTGTTTTAGCCTGGATAATTTCCCTTACTCTGTCTTCAGGTTCATTGATACTTTTATTTTCTAGTTTGTAATCTGTCGATAAATACATCCAGGGTTTTCCTCTTAAATATTGTTCTTTTCAATTCTAGACAGTTTGTTTCTTTCTTTTATTCATCACTTTCAATTTCCACTGATACTTTTTATTTGTTTACTCATTATGTCCTTTTTCTTTAAGTTGTGTAACATATTAATAGGAGCTATTTTAAAATCCTGTCTATTAATTCTAACATCAGTCATCTTGTGGTCTTTTCTGTTGATTGCTTAATTATGGATTACATTCCCTTGCTTGTATCCAAGTTTTATAATTTTTATTGTGTGTTTGATATTTGTATAATATGAGTGTGTTTTTTTTCCCCTGACATTTAGATTAAAAAATAATAGATTTTCTTGACCCTGTAGGTGTGTGTGTGTGTGTGTGTGTGTGTGTATGTTTAGGTCTTGATTATTTTGCGTC
Organism: Neotragus moschatus; assembly: GCA_006410615.1. Classification (NCBI taxonomy): domain Eukaryota; kingdom Metazoa; phylum Chordata; class Mammalia; order Artiodactyla; family Bovidae; genus Neotragus; species Neotragus moschatus. The sequence continues at coordinate 268,112 of SJYA01000205.1, forward strand.
TGTCTTTAGTCTGGGGTTGAAGGAAAACCTTATTTAGAGTCATGTGGTCTTTTGAGGTCTTCAACAAATGTCAAATGTGTTTATTGAAGTCTCTCCTTTCTGCCTTGTGTTGAAGTTCGTCATATTCCAGCCCTGCCTGACTGTGGTATGTTTATTCAGTTCTCAAACTTGCAGTAGCTATTCTATGCTAGCTTGAGGAATCTCATTCTGAGCATATGCAGTCAATCCATAAACACAGGACCCTCAGGAAATTCCCATACAGACTCCTACCCTTAATGCCACCAGTCTTCTTTTCTTTGGCACCTTTCTGCAGAAATTGAAGTCCCCATAGCAGTTCCAGACTCCAGTTTCTAATACCATAGCTCAAAAAAACAACTGGCTATACTTCAACTTCACCTTTCCATATCAAGGTTGAAAAGTGCCCCTTGAAGAAAGCCGGGGTTGTAAATCAGCTATACATCAAAAAAATAAATTTTAAAAAGAAAAAAAAAAAAAAAGCCAGAGTTAATATGGTGCATACCTCAATGCATTTTCCTTCTCTCGAAGAAAACCCTGCAATTCTAGTTGACAAGTGCTTGGAAACTGTTTTCCCATCTACTTTGTCCAGTTTTATAATTATTTATAAAAGGAAATTAAGTTTGATATTGATTATTGTGACTTCATTGAAGTTGACAGATTAAATTTTTTAAATTGGGAAATTTCATGTTTTAAAAAACATATTTCTATGCTTAGTTAACATTTCTGGGGTCCTTTAGAGTATTCAAAGTGACTTTCTAAAAGATTTAACACTGTTTAACTTGAAATAGGGGAATTTGGAAACATTCCTACCTTCATCCTTATCCCCAGAAAGGAAGACAGAGATTGAGGCACCAGAGGCACACAACCTCTTACATAAATGTGTTGAGGATATTCAGTATACCCTCTGACTTGATTTTCACACGCAGTCATAAAGGGGTATTTNTTGAAATAGGGGAATTTGGAAACATTCCTACCTTCATCCTTATCCCCAGAAAGGAAGACAGAGATTGAGGCACCAGAGGCACACAACCTCTTACATAAATGTGTTGAGGATATTCAGTATACCCTCTGACTTGATTTTCACACGCAGTCATAAAGGGGTATTTGGTTACATACTGTGTACATGGTCACTTCATAACAATTAATGACGTCTTTAACTGGAGAATTGCGTTGTTCCCCCCAATGCATGCTTTCTGTCTCTAGAACATTCAGACTTCTGGAAATAATCTGGTGAGAACAGTAAACTGCAACGTGATATATTCTGTTAGGGCTCCCCTGGTATCTCAGTTGGTAAATAATCCACCTGCAATGCAGGAGACCCCAGTTCAATTGCTGGGTCAGGAAGATCCCCTGGAGAAGGGAAAGGCTACCTACTGCTATATTTTGGCCTGGAGAATTCCATGGGCTGTATAGTCCATGGGGTCACAAAGAGTCAGACCAACTGAGCGACTGTCACTTCCACTTTCGTATTCCCTTATCCACTGGTCTTCTAATTCTCACTGCTCACTCCACCGCTAGACTTGCAGGCTTCTGGCTAAAGGGTAAGTCAAATGATGGCTNCAGACAGCCTTTATCAGGCTCTGCCTTCCACTGGAGTGGATGCTCTTTTTGCAATGAACGTGGTGATCACTATGATTGGGTTTAAACTACCACCTTGCTGTTTGTTTTCTATTTATCTTAACTCACTTTTATTTTTCCATTTTTCTTCTTATTTATTTTTGTTTAATTAATGCTTTTTATGACTCATTGTAATTCCTGTGTTGCCTTCTTAGTTCTACCCTTTTGTATTTGTAGTTCTTTCTGTAGAAAGTACAGCAGTGATTCTTTATGATAGGTGACTCAGAATTAATGTTAAACACCTCACATATACTATAAGAACCTTAAAATAATATATTTAAATTAAACCTCTCTTCCTTCTGCATTTTTGTGTGTATGTTTTTATGTTATACCCCTCTCAGTGCAATGCTATTTATGCTTTAAAATATTAAAAGAAGAAAAAGTATGTTCTTTTATATTTATCAACATGTTTATGATTGCCAGTGGTATTTATCCTTTCCTATGTAACATAGTTTCCATCCAGTATAATTTCCTTTCAGTCCAAATAGTATCTTTTAGCATTTATTATTACTTGAAGTGAGCGAAAGTTGCTCAGTCATGTCTGACTCTGTGATCTCATGAACAGCAGCCTGCCAGGCTCCTCTGTCAATGGAATTCTTCAAGCGAGAGTACTGGAGTGGGTTCCCTTCTCCAGGGAATCTTCCCAAAGCAGGGATCTCCCACAGTGCAGGTGGATTCTTTATAGGTGAGCCACCAGGAAAGCCCAAGAATACTGGAATGGGTAGCTTATCCCTTCTCCAGGGGTTCTTCCCCACCCAGGAATCAAACCAGGGTCTCTTGCATTGCAGGCAGATTCTTTACCAGCTGAGCTACTAGGGAAGTCCAAAAGTACAGCAAATGTTGCTCAGTCATGTCCAACTCTTTTCCGCTCCATGGACTATACAGACCATGGAATTGTCCAGGCCAGAATACTGGGATGGGTAGCCATTGCCTTCTCTGGGGATCTCCCCAACCCCAAACCCATTACGATGCAAGTCTTCTAAAAATTAATTCATTCATTTTGTTTGTTTGAAAATATGTTTACTTACCAGCCTTGGAGGATATTTGTACTGGATATAGAATTATAGGTTCAGTTTGTTCTTTATTTCAGCATTTTAATGACTTCCCTCCGTTGTCCTCTAGCTGCCATTGTTTGCCTGTGTTTCACGCGTCTTTGTACCTTCTTTGTTTCATTTTAACTTTTTCTCTATCTTTCAGAAGTTTGGTTATAATGTGCTTGGAGCATAGTTTTGATTTATTTCTCCTGCTCAGAGTGTACTAAAGTTCTTTGATGTGGATCAGAAAAAAATTTATTTTTACCATATTTGATAAATTTTACCCATTTTTTCCTATTTAATCCTACTTCTTTTTCTTTAACATAGCTAGATAGTTTAACGGGACTGTCAGTGGTTACTGGTTCTGTTTTATGTTTGGGAGGATTTAAATATTTATCTGTCTGTTTTAGCCTGGATAATTTCCCTTACTCTGTCTTCAGGTTCATTGATACTTTTATTTTCTAGTTTGTAATCTGTCGATAAATACATCCAGGGTTTTCCTCTTAAATATTGTTCTTTTCAATTCTAGACAGTTTGTTTCTTTCTTTTATTCATCACTTTCAATTTCCACTGATACTTTTTATTTGTTTACTCATTATGTCCTTTTTCTTTAAGTCGTGTAACATATTAATAGGAGCTATTTTAAAATCCTGTCTATTAATTCTAACATCAGTCATCTTGTGGTCTTTTCTGTTGATTGCTTAATTATGGATTACATTCCCTTGCTTGTATCCAAGTTTTATAATTTTTATTGTGTGTTTGATATTTGTATAATATGAGTGTGTTTTTTTTCCCCTGACATTTAGATTAAAAAATAATAGATTTTCTTGACCCTGTAGGTGTGTGTGTGTGTGTGTGTGTGTGTGTATGTTTAGGTCTTGATTATTTTGCGTCTGTCTTTAGTCTGGGGTTGAAGGAAAACCTTATTTAGAGTCATGTGGTCTTTTGAGGTCTTCAACAAATGTCAAATGTGTTTATTGAAGTCTCTCCTTTCTGCCTTGTGTTGAAGTTCGTCATATTCCAGCCCTGCCTGACTGTGGTATGTTTATTCAGTTCTCAAACTTGCAGTAGCTATTCTATGCTAGCTTGAGGAATCTCATTCTGAGCATATGCAGTCAATCCATAAACACAGGACCCTCAGGAAATTCCCATACAGACTCCTACCCTTAATGCCACCAGTCTTCTTTTCTTTGGCACCTTTCTGCAGAAATTGAAGTCCCCATAGCAGTTCCAGACTCCAGTTTCTAATACCATAGCTCAAAAAAACAACTGGCTATACTTCAACTTCACCTTTCCGTATCAAGGTTGAAAAGTGCCCCTTGAAGAAAGCCGGGGTTGTAAATCAGCTATACATCAAAAAAATAAATTTTAAAAAGAAAAAAAAAAAAAAAGCCAGAGTTAATATGGTGCGTACCTCAATGCATTTTCCTTCTCTCGAAGAAAACCCTGCAATTCTAGTTGACAAGTGCTTGGAAACTGTTTTCCCATCTACTTTGTCCAGTTTTATAATTATTTATAAAAGGAAATTAAGTTTGATATTGATTATTGTGACTTCATTGAAGTTGACAGATTAAATTTTTTAAATTGGGAAATTTCATGTTTTAAAAAACATATTTCTATGCTTAGTTAACATTTCTGGGGTCCTTTAGAGTATTCAAAGTGACTTTCTAAAAGATTTAACACTGTTTAACTTGAAATAGGGGAATTTGGAAACATTCCTACCTTCATCCTTATCCCCAGAAAGGAAGACAGAGATTGAGACACCAGAGGCACACAACCTCTTACATAAATGTGTTGAGGGTATTCAGTATACCCTCTGACTTGATTTTCAGACACAGTCATAAAGGGGTATTTGGTCACATACTGTGTACATGATCACTTCATAACAATTAATGATGTCTTTAACTGGAGAATTGCGTTGTTCCCCCCAATGCATGCTTTCTGTCTCTAGAACATTCAGACTTTTGGAAATAATCTGGTGAGAACAGTAAACTGCAACGTGATATATTCCGTTAGGGCTCCCCTGGTATCTCAGTTGGTAAATAATCCACCTGCAATGCAGGAGACCCCAGTTCGATTGCTGGGTCAGGAAGATCCCCTGGAGAAGGGAAAGGCTACCTACTCCTATATTTTGGCCTGGAGAATTCCATGGGCTGTATAGTCCATGGGGTCGCAAAGAGTCAGACCAACTGAGCGACTGTCACTTCACTTTCGTATTCCCTTATCCACTGGTCTTCTCCTAATTCTCACTGCTCACTCCACCGCTAGACTTGCAGGCTTCTGGCTAAAGGGTAAGTCAAATGATGGCTATGCTGTATCACACCTCATTAGAAAGTAATATCATCACATTATTTGTCTCAGATTAATGTCAAAGACATCCTCCACTAGAAAAAGAGAATTGGTCACATTTATCTGTGTGCTNCTAATTCTCACTGCTCACTCCACCGCTAGACTTGCAGGCTTCTGGCTAAAGGGTAAGTCAAATGATGGCTATGCTGTATCACACCTCATTAGAAAGTAATATCATCACATTATTTGTCTCAGATTAATGTCAAAGACATCCTCCACTAGAAAAAGAGAATTGGTCACATTTATCTGTGTGCTCTGTAAGTAGGTGACCAGATTGAACCTTAAGCAGTATAACCTTGACTAGCTTCTTATAAGGAAGAGAAACTCAGGACACGTAATTAAGATTCCATAAGGAAAGTGGTTTTTCTCAACCTATTGCTCAGGGGAACCCATTCTCATTTGTGATATCAAATATCACCTGAAAATTGTAATGAGAAAGCAAAGAAAGTAATATACCAGATCCTGTGTTTAGCATAACCTTGTCTTTTTTTTTTTTCCTTTTTGATTTTTGTTGTTGTTGATATGGACCATTTTTTTAAGCCTTCATTGAATTTGTTACAATACTGCATCTGTTTTACATTTTGGTTTTTTGGCTGGGAGGCCATGTGGTATCTTAGCCCCTGCACAAGGGATCGAACCTATACCTGCTGCATTGGAAAGTAAAGTCTCAACCTCTGGACAGCAGGAAAGTCCCAAGCATACCTACATTTTCTTGTTTAATAATCATAACCTTACAGTGAAAGTATGATTAGTGTTAACTTACAGATGATAAAACTGAACTTTAAGGAAATTAAGTAACTTGTCCAAGTTTAAAAATCAGGGAGATGACTATTTGTGTCTATATGCCTCCAAAATTAGTTTCAAGTACACTACAGTGTTCATTATTTTATGATGATATCAATTTACCCTGTTTCCTTATAAGATTTCACAAAGAAAGTATTAACAAAGAACTTTCAGTTTTAGAGAAATTAACTCAGGAGTTTTCCAGTAAAAAATATATACCTCAAAAGTATATAAAGATTCCCTTATCGGCAGTTTTTTCAGTTATAAAATTAGACTTGTTCTAGTCAAAGCAATTCAGTTTTTTAAAAATGCTTTGTTTAAGCTAATGTATTTCAGCATTTTCTTTGCCTCTTGTCAGGATGGGAAACAATAGTTCTCTTGCTTGATTTAATATCATTATGTCTGACAACACAGTTAACAAAGCAACTGTTAATATTCCAAAGATTTTCAAGCTCTGTGCATCTAAAAGTCACTTATGAAATTAGCAAACCAGAAGCTTCACAGCCAAATATCCAAAGCTTAAGACTAAAGGAACTGTGAGTCTCTGGAATTGTTGGATGCAAACTCTGTAGCAAGAATCATCAAGTACTTGAGTCCTTCTTTATAAGCAACCCAGCAAGCAAAGTTTACAGCAAACAGGAAACATGTGCTTGAACATTAAGAAGAGTTTAGATTTTGATTTACAATTGGAAAGGAAAACATCAAAATAAGAGAGTTCCTTGTGTCTAGCATATGTTTGAAAAATCAGTAATTTTTACATTTCATAAAGAGACTAGATAGTCATAATTACCTATATAATAGCAAAGTTTATTTTCTCATATTACCTTTTCTTTTGCATTTTGTTTTCTTAATAACAATATATCACTACCATTTCTCTTTGGTAAGTAGACAGTATCTTTTAAATAACAAAATTTTATCTTGATTGCTTAATTTCAAGAAGTTATGTGACTATTTAATATGAATGATAAATCTATAGAAGGTTTAAGTCAAAAAAACATTTTAGGTTGCCTGTTCAACAAAAAACACTTTTTTTATTTAGGGGAACAAGGAGCCTAAGAAGGAAAATGATCATCCCAATGTGAACACAAATTACAGATATACNGATTGCTTAATTTCAAGAAGTTATGTGACTATTTAATATGAATGATAAATCTATAGAAGGTTTAAGTCAAAAAAACATTTTAGGTTGCCTGTTCAACAAAAAACACTTTTTTTATTTAGGGGAACAAGGAGCCTAAGAAGGAAAATGATCATCCCAATGTGAACACAAATTACAGATATACAGGAATAAAAATCCAGGCCTCAGGATGTCTTTTCATCATATTATTTTGTTGGAGCAGATTTTTTTTTTTTAATTCCAAGGACTGTTGAGAATTTGAGGGAAATATAACATAGCAATTACCTTCATAAAATTTATCCCGATAATCTTCAGTTGTGAAGGAGAAAACAAGGTGAAGAGTTAGAAGGTGACAGGAGGATGTGCTGGATTATGTAAGTAATCAGGGGAGGTCTCTGAGATAGTCAGACGTGAGCAGTGACTTCAAGGAAATGAGGGAGCAAGCCAGTGAATATGTTNCAGGAATAAAAATCCAGGCCTCAGGATGTCTTTTCATCATATTATTTTGTTGGAGCAGATTTTTTTTTTAATTCCAAGGACTGTTGAGAATTTGAGGGAATATAACATAGCAGTTACCTTCATAAAACTTATCCCAATAATCTTCAGTTGTGAAGGAGAAAACAAGGTGAAGACTTAGAAGGTGACAGGAGGATGTGCTGGATTATGTAAGTAATCAGGAGAGGTCTCTGAGATAGTCAGACGTGAGCAGTGACTTCAAGGAAATGAGGGAGCAAGCCAGTGAATATGTTATTGAAGAGTTTCTAAGAAGAAGGAGTATTAATTGTGTAGGACTTCCCTGGTGGCTCAGACGGTAAAGCATCTGTCTACAATGCGGGAGACCTGTGTTCAATCCCTGGGTTGGGAAGATTCCCTAGAGAAGGAAATGGCAACCCACTCCAGTACTCTTGGCTAGAAAATCCCGTGGACAGAGGAGCCTAGTGTCCATGGGGTCACAAAGAGTTGGACACAACTGAGCGACTTCACTTTCACGTTCACTTTGAGATGGTTTGTGCTTCTTATTTTTGAGAAACAACAAAGATACCAGTGGCTGAAGTGCAGTGAGTATTCATTAATTCAGTGCACTTTCATCCCATGGATTATTGGAGCTAGAGCGGTGAGAGAGAAATGGGGCTGTACAAAGAACCAGATGAAGATGAGTCAGAACTGTGGTACCATTTAATTATATTAATCATACGGAATTATACAAGTTATGGATTCCTACTGGAGCTGGAAAGCATGCATTTTAAGATGCATTTAGTAAAGCTAGAAGGAGCAAAAAGTGGTTGTTGTTAAATCACATAACATTCTTTTCTTCTAAAAAAATGTATTCTAAGCAATTGTCACCATGAAATGTAGAAATTTTTATGTTTTAAGTTATGAAGTCAGAGTCTTCTATATAAAAGAAATGATTTCAAGTAATTGTATGGGTCTTCAAATAGCTTGTACATAGGTTATATAATTTGATCTTTGTAGCCCCATGAGTCTGTAGTAAACAAACATATCTTCATTTTTTTGATAAAGGAGTTGACGTTCAAAGAGGTGAACTGATTTGCCAAGAAACAGATCATAGCCAGCACCCCAATGTCTTCCCCTTGCTTCATCTCACTAATTACTGTCCATGAACAGTCCTGAATTCTACAGTAGATTGAGTTTACCTGCTTCTGAGCTTTATATAATTGAAATAAACTGTATGAAACTGGTTTATTTTTCTCCACATTATGTTGGTGAGAATCATCCATATTATTATAGTTGTAGCTTGTTTATTCTCATTGTTCTGTAGTATCTTATTGTCAGAATATATTACATACCCAGGCATTTGGATTGTCTCCACTTGGGGTTGTTATGAATAGTGCTACTATGACCATTCTTGTACATGTCTTTGGGGGGATAGTTAAAGATAGTAATAGATTGATTGATTAATAAATACATAGGTAGACAGGTTTCATTGGGGTATAAATCCAGAAACAGAATTGTCAATCATAGGATATACTTACATATATCAATACTGCCAAATAGCTTATCAGTGGTTTTACCAATTTACTCTACCATCAGTTACATATGAGAGACGCAGTTGCACCACATCGTTTTCAACACTTGGCATTATCTGTTATCTCATTTTAGCTGTATTTGAGTGTAACCCATGGTGGATTTTTCCAACTTTATTGAGATAGAGTGGGCAATTAAAAGTTTTACAGCTTGATGATTTGATATGCATATACATTGTGAAATACTCGTCACATCAAACTAATTAGCATATCCATAGCTATCATTTTCTTTCTTTCTTTTTAATTTGTTGTGATGACACTGTCTTATGATCCTGCAATCCCCCTTGGGAATGTATCCAAAGAGAATGAAATCAGGATCTTAAATATCTACACTCCAAAATTTATTTCAGTATTACTCACAGTAACCAAGATGAGAAAACAACTTAAGTGCTGGTCAACAGATAATAGATAAAGAAAAGTGATGGATGGATGATAAATAGATAATAGATAGGGCGAACAGCATATATATTAAATTCAACTTTAAAAAGAAAGAAATCTGCCCTTTGCTACAACTGATCAGATATTGGGAAAAATGAAATAAAGCAGATCCAGAAAGACAAATATGTGGAATTTAGATATTTGGAATCTAAAATAGTCAAAGTCATACAAGCAGGGAGTAGCATGTTGCTAACTGGGGGGAGGGAAAAATGGGGAGATGTTGGTAAAAGGGTACAAAATTTTGGTTTATGCAAGGTGAATTAGTTCTGGAGACTAATGAACAAGAATGTGATTATAGTTAACCACTTTATATTGTATATTTGGAATTTGCTAAAAGGGCAGGTATTAAGTATTTTCACCAAGTTTTTAAATATGAGAATTATTGCCCTTACTTTATAGATGATAAAACAAAGATATATCAAAATTAAATAGCACAATCAAAATCATGCGACTAAAGAAAGAGTTAATACTGTTATTCAGTTCATCTTATCACATAACCTTTGTGGTTTCCTTAACATATTTTTATTATTTACTTCAACAAGAATAAATGGAGTGTTACATATGCTGAACTTCTAATAAGGACTGTGTCTTTGTGAGCAAAAGCTCTCAGTGTTTAGGACAGGAACAAGAAAAACCATTATGCTAGAAGACAAAGTGCATTAAATATTATACTAAAAAAAAAAGTAAAACAATGAGAAACTAAGGAAAGGAAGAGCATTTCTCTTTATTTTGCCAAATAGAGAAGTAGAGGGGGCAGCTTGAACTGAGTACAGTTAGAGGGTTAGAAAGTGTGGACATGTTGAGGAATTAGTGTGTGATGAAAACACCGTTGGCAGTGGTAGTCAACCATGAGAGAAATACATTTTAGCCTTACAGCCATCAAATTCCCTAAACTTCTGTCTCCTTGTTCCTCATGATACATTTAAAGGAGAATACCATTCAAATGGAGGGGCAACAGGCACAGTTAGAGGCCGGCTAAGAAGGAAGGGAGGGTCTCATCTTGTGTTGTGGCAGAGCCTGAGACTCGTAGGAAAAGCCAGAACCTGAGCAGGATGTCAGTGATCTAAGTACAGAGAGAAGAACAGGAAGAAACACAGAAGAGGGATCAAGCTGGAGGATGAAACTATGAGGATGGGGATCAGAGAGAAGAGTTCTGGAGAGAGGAGTTGAGGATTGGATGGATAGGCACAGACTGAAAAGGACCCTGAGTGGTGGCCTTGATCTTAACTAGTGTTTCGCTCTCCACTCATCGTCTGGAATGAAATGGGTGGGTGTTCCAAGACAATGCTAGGGTGAATAGGCAATTGGAATATGAAAAGAATTGGACATGTAATGATTTATACAATGCTAGGACAAAAAGAGTTGTGTAAATGCTGCTAATAAGGTGAGTGCTCAAAATTAATTTCAAAGCACTATCAAAGGTCATATTCATATTCTACTGAAATCAAGGTCAGTTTAAGCTAAACAACTTAAAGATTTGGAAAGGTTTTAAAGTAATAAATGTGACAAACCTAGCATTTCACAGATTTACACACATGGTGTGCATATGGAGATGTTTTTGTTTCATCGACAACCGTTTATTCTATGAGCCTTCTATGTACCTAGGTGGAACTGAACACTCAGGACTATAGATGTAAACAAATATTATTCATAAGATAAGCACAAGTAGCAGTTAGTTTTACAAAAGGAAAAAGAACCCTCTTTATACTAATTATTTACTCTGCTTCAATTATATTCACTTACGTATTATCTATTGAGAAAGTCTAGGATTTTATCACCTTGGCTCAAAACCTGCCTGTCTCCATTACACATTAGATCTATTGTCATTCTGAACATAATTTTTATAACCTTAGAGCTTCTTCTGAATGTGCATGACTGCCCAAGTCTTTGTTAAAATCTTTCAGCTCAGTCGTGTCCGACTCTTTGTGACCCCATGGACTGCAGCACACCTGGATTCCCTGTCCATCACCAATTCCTGGTACTTACTGAAACTCATTCCATCGAGTCAGTGATGCCATCCAACAATTTCACCATCTGCCACCCCTTTTTCCTCCAGCCTTCAATCTTTTCCAGCATCAGGGTCTGTTCCAAAGAGTCAGGTGGCCAAAGTAATGAAGGTTCAGCTTCAGCATCAGTCCTTCCAATGAATATTCAGGACTGATTTCCCTTAGGATGGACTGGTTGGATCTCCTTGTAGTCCAAAGGACTGTCAAGAGTCTTCTCCAACACCACAATTCAAAAGCATCAATTCTTCGGTGCTCAGCTTTCTTTACAGTCCAACTCTCACATCCATACATGACTACTGGAAAAACCATAGCCTTGACTAGATAGACCTTTGTTGGCAAAGTAATGTCTCTGCTTTTTAATATGCTGTCTGGGTTGGTCATAACTTTTCTTCCAAGGAGTAAGCGTCTTTTAATTTCATGGCTGCAGTCACCATCTACAGTGATTTTGGAGCCTAAGAAAAGAAAGTCTGTCACTGTTTCCCCATCTATTTGCCATGAAGTGATGGGGCTGGATGCCATGATCTTCGTTTTCTGAATGTTGAGCTTTAAGCCAACTTTTTCACTCTCCTCTTTCACTTTCATCAAGAGGCTCTTTAGTTCTTCTTCATTTTCTGCCATAAGTGTGGTGTCATCTGCATACCTGAGGCTATTGATATTTCCCCTGGCAATCTTGATTCCAGCTTGTGATTCATCCAGCTCATGATGTTCTCTGCATAGAAGTTAAATAAGCAGGGTGACAATATACAGCCTTGACGTACTCCTTTTCCTATTTGGAACCAGTCTGTTGTTCCATGTCCAGTTCTAACTATTGCTTCCTGACCTGCATACAGATTTCTCAAGAGGTGGATCAGGTGGTCTGGTATTCCTATCACTTTCAGAATTTTCCACACTTTATTGTGATCTACACAATCAAAGGCTTTGGTGTAGTCAATAAAGCAGAAATAGATGTTTTTCTGGAACTCTCTTGCTTTTTCAATGATTCAGTGGATGTTGGTAATTTGATCTCTGGTTCCTCTGCCTTTTCTAAATCCAGCTTGAACATCTGGAAATTCATGATTCATGTACTTTTGAAGCCTAGCTGGAGAATTTTGAGTATTACTTTGCTAGCATTTGAGTATTACTTTGCTAGCATGTGAGATCGGAGAAGACAATGGCACCCCACTCCAGTACTCTTTCCTGGCAAATTCCATGGACGGAGGAGCCTGGTAGGCTGCAATCCATGGCATCGCTAGGAGTTGGACACGACTGAGTGACTTCACTTTCACTTTTCACTTTTATGCATTGGAAAAGGAAATGGCAAGCCACTCCAGTGTTCTTGCCTGGAGAATCTCAGAGACAGGTGAGCCTGGTGGGCTGCCAACTATAGTGTCACACAGGGTCGGACACGACTGAAGCGAGTTAGCAGCAGCAGCAGCAGCATGTGAGATGAGTGCAGTTGTGCAGTAGTTTGAACATTCTTTGGCATTGCCTTTTTTTGTGATTGGGATATAAACCGAAGCTGAAGTTAAAGGCTTTCAATGATTTTTAAAAATACATGTACGCGTTATTTGTTTTAGTTATGGTGGGAACAATCTGTGTAGGATAAAGCTTAATTTATGGTATAAGGTCCTGGATGCTGGAACATATATAATCATGTATGAAAGAAACAGGGCTTCCCACGTGACTCGGGTGGTAAAGAATCTGCCTGCAATGCAGGAGACCCCTGTTCGATTCTTGGGTCGGGAAGATGCGTGGGAGAAGGGATACACTTACCCACTTCAATATTTTTGGGCTTCTCTGTCGGCTCAGATGTTAAAGAATCCACCTGCAATACCAGAGACACGCGTTTGATCTCTGAGTCAGGAAGATCCTCTGGAGAAGAGAATGGCTATCATCTCCAGCATTCTTGCCGGGAGAATCCGATGGACAGAGGAGGCTGGCAGGCTGCAGTGCATGGGGTTTTCAAGAGTCTGACATGACTGAGCGACTAAGCGCATACACACACATGACAAAACACAGAACTAAATGTCTAGTTACATGATTGATTCTATTTTTCTTGCCATAAGAAAAATAATTAAGAATAATAGTGCATTGGAGTTTTGTTTTGTTTTTAATTCTGTAAGTACATCATGCTTTCAGAGCCATCATCTTATTTTCCTTAAAATAACTTACAATTGAAAATATGAAATTCAAAGAAGTTTAACCACTTACCTAAAGTCCCACAGCTAATATGTATGTGTCTGGAAGCAAAACCCCAATTTTCCTATTTCAAGTATAAGACTCTTGATTTCTCATTACACTAATAGTGTGGTAATCACAAGAATGTAAATTCTTTGATGCCCAACTTTATATTGAAATGAAAATTGTGAGCATATTGTAAAGGTTGCACTTAGAGTGACTGCCCAAATCGGCTCAGTGTTCTTAAGGCTTTCCTCCCCATTTGTAGGAGATTGGCTCTGCCCCCATAGAAGTGCCTGCATGAAGCTTTTGCCATTTTTTTTTTTTCCCTCCTGAAATGTTCCCCCACCCTGCCACCAGCCAGATATTATCACTGCCTCATTTCTGAATTTTGACTCTGAATCGCCTCTTTAAAATTTTAAATGAGATCCACTTGACTTTTTACATCTGATTATGACCTGGAGTGCTCTGTCTGGGATCTCCATTTGCCAACTCAGAGTTTTAAAGCTCAATCTGTGCCACAGGCTTAATTACTGGCTCATGCCCCAGGATTTTAGTCCCTGCCCAATTGGAGTTTTGCTTTTCTAGAAGCTGACTTTAAACAGTTGTGAAACTAAATGGAAACCTTGGAGTTCACTATTTATTAAATAAGAGTATATATGAAAGACAACATTGTAACTATACCAGGTGGGCGTGGGTTTAATGATAGCTTGCCTCCGCTCAACAGCTTGGTACCTAAAGCAGGCTTGGCAAAGTAGGAAGGAAGCATTGTGTGGCACTGGAAAAAAGTACTGAACTGGTAGCCAGAGTCCAGGTTCTAGCCCAGGGTCTGGATCTGCCCGTAATATCTTACAACTCATAAAACAATTATTTCACCATCACGGGCTTCCATTACTTTGTTAAATAAAGGCAGCAAATTGAACTAAGCAGCTTTCTATCTCCATATTTTCATATTTTGGTGAAATAAATAGGTATTACATGTATGTTAAGATGTATTTACACACAATTCCTTGCCCCCTATATTACTCCTAATTCCTATTATAAAGTCTGAGATCTTATATGTAGAACTTATTCAGTGAGTTTTAAAGAGTCCCTTAGCATCTAGGGTTCATTAGTATTGAACAAAAGCTTTGCAATTATTTGGATTTGTTTTTTAAAAGTAGAGCTAGTAAAATCTGTAGTGAACTTTTAGCTTTTTCTAACTCTTTATAACCTAGTATTAGAAGGAAGCCAGGACTTTTAATTTATCTTATAAATTTAATTTGAATCACTTTGATTCCCTTTTTTGATAGTTGTTAAACTCTGTCCTAATAATATTGAGACAGTCATAAGAGAGCCCACTGTCCAGAGCACAGGACGNTAAAAGTAGAGCTAGTAAAATCTGTAGTGAACTTTTAGCTTTTTCTAACTCTTTATAACCTAGTATTAGAAGGAAGCCAGGACTTTTAATTTATCTTATAAATTTAATTTGAATCACTTTGATTCCCTTTTTTGATAGTTGTTAAACTCTGTCCTAATAATATTGAGACAGTCATAAGAGAGCCCACTGTCCAGAGCACAGGACGATAATTTAGGATGTTTTGTGTTGCCAGACAGGGAATACACTACAGTTTCGTTTTCCCCCTCAGTTTCTCTAGTCACTTCATTGCTCTGATTCTTTCTTATTTTATTTTTTCTTTTTTAATTATTTATAATTCACCTACCTTAAAATGCGTGTTTTTACAATATATTCTTCAATTCTTTCCCACAAAATCGTGCAGTCTAATCCCAGGATACTTTTTGTCTCTCCAACCAAGCTGTCATTTCCCATTTANACTTACCAATGATTTACTAAGTAATTTTGAGAAAATAATTTATTACTTCAAAGTAAGTTATCTCTGGAAATGTAGTTGATTATAAATTCCGTCTATTTCACTGAAATAGTATGAAGATTAGCCACTGTAAGAAGGTTGGATTTCTCAAATCTGTCAGATCAATGCAAAGTGCCTTTTCCATTTTCCCTTGGAAATCAGACACTGTGTTACTGTGTTAGGTCCTGGAGAAAGGCTGTCAGGCATGGTATTGAACAAAGTATTAGNGATTATAAATTCCGTCTATTTCACTGAAATAGTATGAAGATTAGCCACTGTAAGAAGGTTGGATTTCTCAAATCTGTCAGATCAATGCAAAGTGCCTTTTCCATTTTCCCTTGGAAATCAGACACTGTGTTACTGTGTTAGGTCCTGGAGAAAGGCTGTCAGGCATGGTATTGAACAAAGTATTAGAGACAATGAAAATTGAATTTGGAGGGAAAATAGTCTATTCAAATACTATGTACTAAGACACGAAAGAAGTGGATAAATCAGGAGTCATGACTTTGTAAAGCTACTATTGAGAAGATAACTAATGGCAAGTTATTTGATGTTTTTATTTCGGTTAACTTGAAAGAAAACTAAATGACTTGTTTTTTCCAAAATTATCTTTTGGCCCCAACAATACTAAAAGACAAAAAACAGAGACGTAGTAAAAATGTACCTTTTATACTCCTGATTGTTTTCATTACAGAAAATATAATAGCAGCCTCTCTCTCTCTCTCTTTCTCTCCATCTTTTCAGTGTGGGATCTCTGCCAGCCTGTGACAACTTATTCCCCCAAACCACTGTAACTCATTCAATGCAGCTTTTTTTCTGACTTTGAATTTAATCTTCAATAAAGCCCTCCCACTCTCTGTGACACAATCTTCTTCCGTCTCTCTCTCTCTTCCTCTCTCTCTCTCTCATGCACACAAATACTCCTTCTGATCTCTTTCTAAATGAAGGTACAGATCTTTTTGTTCCTGATGTCTCCTAACTCTTTATAATAAATATTTACAGCACACTGGGTGCATCCCTTTGGCAATGCATTGCTTCTGAACCAGCACTTAAAGTTCTTCTACAGTTCCAAAGGGATTCTATGTGACATTAATTAAGGTGTGAAATTGCTTCCTGTTAATTGCCCACGCTCTTCCATGATCTGCTATTAAGACAATTAAGTTTCTTTAATGGTACATTAACTAACAGGGCAATCTAACCTTTCCACTTCTTGGAAATTACAGAGCGCCAAGGAAAATTTGATTAAATTGGTAGTAATAAAAAGATTAGTCATATTTCATTCCTCTTTGATGGAAACTGATATAACATGAGGGCTCTTTATCAAGTGTCATTTATGAGTTTTATTAGAAACTGGAATTATCTTGCCTCCATTTGGAAAACAGAATCTGTCAGCAACAATTACAGTTGCCTTCCTCTCAAGTTTCTCAACTCTTCAGAGAAATACTGACTCTCGAGAATTTACACCTAGTTCTTCCATAATTATCAAAACTTTCAACTTTTTAATGACTTATAAGAATCAAGCAGTAATATAAAAGTAAAAATCAGTAGCAGTTGTACTATATACTGTGTGCAAAATTACTATTTGCTAAGTACAAATTTCAAAACGTTTGAAAGATTTTTTGTTGTTTTCAACATTCCTCCTAACAAGAGTATCATTTGCTAGTCAGTGACACTTTGGGAGGAAACATTAAGATTAAGAATATTATCCCAATTTTAAACATCAGGAAACTGTGTTTAAGAGCAATTACATAGCTCACCCAGGTCCATATAGCTGCTGCTTCTGCTGCTAAGTCAGTTCAGTCGTGTCTGACTCTGTGCAGCCCCATAGATGGCAGCCCACCAGGCTCCCCTGTCCCTGGGATTCTCCAGGCAAGAACACTGGAGTGGGTTGCCATTTCCTTCTCCAGTGCATGTAAGTGAAAAGTGAAAATGAAGTCACTCAGTTGTGTCTGACCCTTAACGACCCCATGGACTGCAGCCTACCAGGCTCCTCCATCCATGGGAGTTTCCAGGCAAGAATTCAGGAGTAGGGTGCCATTTCCTTCTCTGGGTCCATATAACTAGAAAGAGGCAAAACTGAGCCACCAGGGAAGTCAAGATTAGAGTTGTTATCTCTAGCAAATACTGGTAGAGCATCCAGAAAGCTGTTGGATGAGGACTGACCATACATTCAATAGTGACTTCACAGGACTGATTTCAGAGGAGTTGTGGAAATGTCTAATTAGAGTTGATAGAAGTTATAACAAGAGTTAAAGGAAAGAAGAAAGTAATATTAAATGACACTTCTGAGGAGTCTTGATATAAAAGGAAAACAGAGAAATGGAGCACAAGGTGGAGAGAAACATGGTGGCCATGTGTTGGGGTTTGTTTGTTTAAAGCTGTTTAGCATATTTATAGACTGATAGGGGAGAAGGGGAAATTGGTATTATAGGAGAGAGGGTCACTGAGTAATACTGCCCAGAGGGGAAGGGATCAAGTACACAAGTGGCAAAGTTAGGACTTGATTTAAACAGAAACAGGAAGAGTTCAAGCATTTTTAACAAGCAGGAAGCCAGGATACGCACAAGCAGATGTGTGCAGGTTGGTGTAACTTTTCTGGTGGGAATATGAACGCTTTCTCTTGTGCATTTATTTTCTAAGTGAATTCAGAGTGTGGTTACTGACAAAAGGGAAGGAAAGAGGGAGAGATAAATGGAGAAGGAGAAAAAGAGAAAAGAAAAGAAGAGAAAGCAAGCCTATTTCCTGAGTCTGAGGGTGTGAGGCAGTTTTCAGAGTTTGAGGAGGAAGGGGAGATATGGAATGGTCACCTAGGAAGACTGGGAGAGGGACTTCACTGGAGAAATGAAGAAGGATTCCACAAAGTACTGAGCACCCCCATGAGGTTTGGGGTCAAGATTTCTTTTTTAAAATATTTATTTGGCTACACTGGGTCTTAGTTGCGGCCTGCAGGATCTTTAGTTGTGGCACATGGGACTTTTAAGTTACATACAGGATCTAGTTCCCTGACCAGGGATCAAACCCCAGCCCTCTACACTGGAGGCATGGAGTCTTAGCCCCTGGACCACCAGAGAAGTCCCTGGGATCAAGATTTTGACTGAGACCAAGCAACTAAGTTTTTTCTCCAAACTCATTAAGCTGTTAGACTATAAGCTTAGAACAGGAACTCTGGAGCTAATCACACATGAATTTGAAGCTGATTCTGTTTATGTCAGTGAATGGCTTTAAACAAACTACCCTTTCTGCTCTTCAGTTTCCTTAACTGAGAAAGGGATTGATTAAACTGTCTGTTAAGGTCATTTAAAATAATCTTACTGTATCTAAAGTGCAGATACCGAGTAAGTGCTCAATTAATATTAGCTTAGACTCAGCAGTAAAGAATCCCCCTGCCAATATAGAAGACACAGGAGATGCAGGTTCTATCCCTGGGTCTGGAAGATCCCTTGGAGGAGGAAATGCCAACCCACTCCAGTCTTCTTGCCTGGGAAATCCCATGGGTAAGAAGAGCCTGGTGGGCTATAGTCCCTATGGTCACAAAGAGTCAAACCTGACTTAGTGACTAAAACAACAAATGGTTAAGAAGACAGCAGTTTCTTAGAGGAATACCCCTTGGATGGTACCTGGAACCTGGCTTATTGTAGTTTGATTTGTAAATAACAGCAACCCCTGGGATTTCACTTTTAAGAAAGATATTATTTTAGTTTGTTTTTCAAGAGAAATGTATGATAACTAAAATAAAACCCAACTATTGAATATTAAGTGTTTCAAACAGGGAATCTGAGCTATTATAATGGCAAGGGACACCTGCTGATTCTGATAACTCATTTACAGCAGAGATACAAGTGAAAGAATATAATAGAAAAATACTAAGTGGAAAGTCAGTCCTGGAAAGACCTGTACCTAAACTTACAGAGAGAAGATGAAGTGAGATATGTTTGGTCTTTTTCTTTTCAAATGGCACAATCTTGCATTTAAAAATAAAGCAAAATTTAAATAGAACAAATGCCATATGTTACCATAAGGTTGGTAGCTTATGGTCTTGTTATGACCAAATTGATAACAGGACTGCAGGACTTTCTATAGAAGTATGGCCACGATCTCTCAGGAAGCTGTGAAAATGACAGCCTTCACTACACCAAGTCACTTAGTTATGAGTGTCAGTCATGCAGGTGTGTCCTCTTCATACTGAAGGGGTGAACTAAGGTTTCCTAATGGATGCCATGTCTTAAAACAATATGTAATGTGAGTTATGTTATTAGAAACCCTCACTTGTCCCTGTGTCTGCAAATAAGGAAAAGTATTCTCTCATGAAATCTCTGCCTCATTTTTATTCTGAAACCTGGGATAAACCCCTCTGCTTTGGTGTACTATTAATCAAGAAAAGTCAAAACATGAATAAAACGAAACATTCAGAAGAATAGAAGGAGGAAGAGCAAGGGTGGGGGAGGGAGAAGGGAAAGAAGAAGAAATTTAAACATATATGAGAAAAGAGGAAAAATAGAAAACTGATTTGAAGAAAGAGTTCTAAAGAGCCATACAGAAATACTTCCCTTTTCAAAGCATTATCTCCTTTTACCACTTATCCAAAACTAGAGCTTTCCTGGTGGCTCAGCAGTAAATCTGCCTACCAGTGTGGGAGATGTGGGTTCAAGCCTTGGGTTAGGAAGATCCCCTGGAGAAGGAAATGGCATCCCACTCCAGTATTCTTGCCTGGGACATTTAAGGCTATAGTCCATGGGATCACAAAGAATTGGATATGGCTTAGCAACTAAAACAAAAGCAACGACATTATGATATCACATGTGTTAGAGGAACCATAATGCTTATCTCAAAAACATTATGTGGGGTGAAAAAAGAGCAAGTATATTTTATCATACTTGAAAAAGCAAGAAATATGATCAAGACAACCCAGAAGAGCCATGTGATGGAGAAGTAACATTGTTAATCAAGCAGCTATTATATTAGGATACTAAGCATTCTTGAAATTTGGATATTGAAACTTGTAAAAATAGGATGAAGTTAAATTAGTAAGTAACACCAAAAAAATCAATTCTGTACCAACAGATGACCATTAAATCATGCCCACTAAAAATAAAGCCTGTATCACAAATGAAGCCTGTAGGATTCAGAATGATACATGATTAGATAGGAACATCCCAAGTTTCCCATAGATAATTTGTTTCCAGTTGTTAAATCTAAGGTAGCACTGAGTCTTAGTTTCTGTGAAACAGATTTGGGGAGCTGGGAGGACAAGAAAGATAGTAAGTTAGATTTTTTTGTTTTATTCACTTTATTCTCAATTTAGAAATATCAAAATAACTGGAATATCAAACTGCTCTCATAGCTGTAGTGGATAGAATATATAAAGCAAAGCACTTTGGAAGAAAGTATTCAAAGTCAGATAGATTTTTAAAAATTCTAAGGCCTACACTAATAAATATGTTTTATAATGAAATAATATCTTATTGTAATAGAAAGTGATGGAAAAGTCCTTTGAACTACTGCACATTAAAATCAGGAATCAATTATTGGGAAGAAAAAACTTGACTTACACAGGACAGGAGAATTTGAGAAGCACAGTTTAGGAGCTATAGAATTTATGTAACTCTTGAATATCAGCATCTAGATGGTTCCCTAGAAATGTTTCTTAAAGGTTTTTCACAATTGCTTAGTAATAGATAATTAGAAATTAATACCAGAACTTAAAATTCTAGTACTAATAGCTATAAAAAACTGTGATTAATTTTTAGTGTACAGTCAAATATATAGGCTTCTTATATGTAGAACTAGTAATTCTTGGTTTATCACTTACTGTTTATTCTTCTTATGCTCCCCACAAAACAAAAGGATAGCCCTTGTCAGTATGTTAGTTAGCTTAACCAGGAGAGCCCCACCTTTCAATTANCATCTCCCAGAGTTTGCCCAAATTCACATCCATTGAATTGTGATGCCATCCAACTGTCTCAACATTGTCACCCTCTTCTTCTGCATCCTTCAGTCTTTCCCATATCAGGGTCTTTTCCACGGAGTCAGCTCTTCGCATCAGGTGGCCAAAAGTATTGGAGCTTTAACTTCAGCATCAGTCACGGTTGATTTCTTTTAAGATTGATTAGTTTGATCTCCTTGCTTTCCAAGGGACTTTCAAGAGTCTTCTCCAGTACCACAGTTTGAAAGCATCAGTTCTTCTGCACTCTGCTTTCTTCACTGTCCAGCTCTCACATTTGTACATGACTACTGGAAGGACCATAGCCTTGACTATGTGGGCATTTGTCAGCAAAGTGATGTCTTTGCTTTTTAACACACTGTCTAGGTTTGTCATCGCTTTCCTGCCAAAAAGCAATCATCTTCTAATTCCATGGCTGCAGTCACCATCCGCAGTGATTTTAGATCCCAGGAAGAGGAAATCTGTCACTGCTTCCACCTTTTCCCCTTCTATTTGCCATAAAGTGATGGGATTGGATACTGAGATCTTAGTTTTTTCTTAATAAGCTGGTTCTTTTAAATCAGCTTTTTCACTCTCTTCCTTCACCCTCATCAAGAGACTCTTTAGTTTCTCTTTGCTTTCTGCCATTAGAGTGGTATCATCTGCATATCTGAGGTTGTTGCTATTTCTCCCAGCAATCTAGGTTCCAGCTTTTAACTCACCCAGCCAGCATTTGGCATGATGTGCTCTGCATATAAGTTAAATAAACAGGGTGACAATAAACAGCCTATTGTACTCCTTTCTCAATCCTGAACCAGTCAGTTTTTCCATACAGGGTTCTAACTGTTGCTTCTTGACCCACATACAGGTTTCTCAGGAGACAAGTAAGATGGTCTGGTATTCCCATCTCTTTTAAGAGTTTTCCACAGTTTGTTATGATCCACACAGTCAAAGGCTTTAGTGTAGTCAATGAAACAGAGGTAGATGTTTTTCTGGAATTCCCTTGCTTTCTCTGTGATCCAGCAAATATTGGCAATTTGATCTCTGGTTCCTCTGCCTTTTCTAAACCCGGTGTGAACATCTGGAAGGTCTCTTCATGTAATCCTGAAGCCTAGCTTGGAGGATTTTGAGGCTAACTATACTAGCATGGGAGATGAATGTANCCCTTGCTTTCTCTGTGATCCAGCAAATATTGGCAATTTGATCTCTGGTTCCTCTGCCTTTTCTAAACCCGGTGTGAACATCTGGAAGGTCTCTTCATGTAATCCTGAAGCCTAGCTTGGAGGATTTTGAGGCTAACTATACTAGCATGGGAGATGAATGTAACTGTCTGGTGGTGTGAACATTTTTTAGTACTGCCCTTCTTGGGAATTGGGATGAGGATTGACCTTTTCCAGTCTTGTGGCCACTGCTGGGCTTTCCAAATCTGCATATTTGATAGCATCATCTTTTAGGATTTTAAATAGCCCTGCTGGAATTTCATCACCTGAATATGGACTGGTAAATCAATCTGAAAGTATTAAAAAAAATTTTTTTTAAATATACAATGTATTTGGGGCATGCAAATTTTAGAGATTATCGTTGTGATTATTAGGTACATTACAGTAATTTTTGTTTATATTTTGGACATATAATGTACTTTATAGTACAGTTATGCTTTGTTTTCTTCTTGTATTCTGTGTCATTATTTTATTATGTACCTTTCAGGCAGAATAGCACAGTTATGGAGTGTTGATACAACTATCAAAGGAAGTTATATTGGGAGAAGTGTTTTGTCATTTCTTTCTTGGCTTTCTAATTAGATCATATTCATTTAATTACCTTTTAATTCTAAAATTTGATTGAGATTTATACCGCTTGTTTGGCATCTGAGAGCCTGAAAGTAACAATGAAAATTGAAGCCCAAGAAATTAGCTTAAACCTATTTGTTTTATTACTCTTAATTTTTCAGCTAGTTTGAACAGTTTGTTTCAAATCTGGAATTTTACTACCTCATTTAATGGAAAAATAGGAACATTTGTGGTTGAATTGTCCTTAAAAAAGAGCAAGTTGCACACTTTGCTGTGACACTGGTGACTTACTGTTTCAGAAACATTGAAAAAGTTTAGATGCCAACTTGGAAAACTCTGGGGACTTGTTACTTGGATGCCCAGCAGGATTACATTATTAGTTAAGTTGTCTGCAATGATAATTATATTGGCAACCTTTTGTGTTGTCACAACTTAGGTATTTTATATGTAAGTGGGAAATAGCAAAAAATGATATAAGTTGAAAACAAATGTCTTGGGTAGAGTCTATGACAGAAGGAAACTTTTAAAAGAAATTACAACACTAAGAAATTCAAGCACAAAAATTAGAAAATATATTATTTAATGGAAATTAAGAGTAATATTCTTTGTGTCTCTAAACTGAAGTTTAGAAATTTGCATGCCAAAAATCTATCATTTATAATGTATTAGATTTTTTTTTTTTTCATTCTTTGAGACTGATTTAGCAGTCCATAGTTAGCAGTCTATAGTCTTTGTGACCCCATGGACTATAGGCCGCCAGGCTCCTCTGTCCATGGAATTTTCTGGGCAGGAAATACTGGAGTAGATTCCCATTTCCTTCTCCAGGATCTTTCTGACCCAGGGATCAATTGTGTCTCCTGCATTGGCTGTGCTGTGCGCTTAGTCACTCAGTTGTGTCCGACTCTTTGTGACCCTATGGACTGTACCCCCCCAGGCTCCTTTGTCCGTGGGGATTCTCCAGGCAAGAATACTGGAGTGGGTTGCCATGCCCTCCTCCAGGGGATCTTCCCAACCCAGGGATCAAGCCCATGTCTCCCGCATTACAGGAGGATTCTTTACCATCTGAGCCACCAGGGAAGCATTAGTAGGTGGATACTTTACCGCTTCCACCACCTGGGAAGCCCCAGGTCGGGTTTGGGGATTTTCACAGCTGATTAGGTGACAGAGTAGGGAAAAACTGCTTTATGGCATTATATAAATTGCTTTCCAATCCAATCACTTCATTACATCTTCTGGGTTCCCATGTGCACTAACCAGTTATAAACACATGGTTATATATTTTGCACACATAAACATATTATTTAGTTTGGGGGATTTTGACACTTTCCCTATAACAGAAATATATACAAGAGACATTAGGCTTGAAGAATTTCAAGATGTCAATAGAATCTTACACAAGGATCTTCTGCCTTTTGTAAAAGAAAAGCAGACCCTTGAGTGACCTACTGGTACTATCTGAAAATTATAGGATCTATTCTTTCTAAACTAATTTCCTCAGTACACTTTGCTAGTGAGGCCAAAGGTAGTTAGTCCTTTGTGGATATTGGCGGGGTCATTCAGTACAATAACTAAAATATTTTAAAATTTCATTCTAAAATCTATATAATACTTGTACGTGATATACTGAATCAACACATGCTTTTATATGTATTTTATACTAACCACAGTGTGGTCCAGATTTTGCTGGCATCAGCATTACCTGGGCACTTAATAAAAATGCAGAATCTAAGCCCTCTATAGATCTTCTGAATCAGAATTTGCATTTTAATAATACCCCTATGTGATTCAAATGCACATGAACATTTAAGAAGCCCTCCTACTGAGATGTTGCAAGAAACCTATCTCCTCATCACTGAAGTAGTCTGAGGAGAAACTTACTTGTCTCTTAACCCTCTTAATTTAGTTTTGGATTTAGAGTGTATCTTCAGTAAAAACTGTTTATCACTGTGTTCTCTGAAATCTTTTATTCAGAATTTTCATGAGATTAGCTTCTTCATTTTTCTTATACATCTTTAGATGCTTACTAGGTGTCCAATTGGACAGTGCTAGAAAGTGGCTGAGTGTGGAAGTGGACCAGACAGTGTGTCTCCCAAATTGGTACTCTTAACCACCATACAACATCTATTTACTCACAGCCATGCTTAGGTTTCTAGTCCCAGGGCAAAGCCTATAGGAAGAAGCAATTTGATTGGAAATAACATTCAGATTGCCAAGGTATTGTAGTGATTATTCAACAGATAGGGGTATGCAATGGTTTGTTCCTAAGTCAAGGATGAAACTATCCCTTGATATTAAAGTAAATATTTCATATGCTCATATACAGTCACATTTGTCTCACGACAGTAAAATGAATCTGTTTTAATGTACTCAATATGCTGATAGATGCTATCTTACAAGAGTAACTGTGAATTGAAAAACATTGTTCTTTCTATACAGTAATCTAGCAAGAGCTGTGATAATTCACAGATGACTGAGCTTTAGAGCCAGACAAAACAATAGAAGATAAAAAGAACTGTTTATATAGATGCAAACTGAAATCGCAAGGTTGCATAATCACATTTCCTATTGATGAATAACTAAGAAGCCATAGACTGTTCATTACCTTAGGTGAGGGAAATATGAAGAAATTGGAAAAACTGTATTGTTTTATTCTTCTTTGCTCTCTCTCCTATTATCATTTCTTATATAGGATACCCTGAAACTTGGCACTAAAATTTCAATTGATACAATAGTATCATATTTCTTGTAGTAAGGTAAAGATTAAAAGATCACATAAATAAGAGGTTTTTTTTCCCTACCAGAACTAGATTGCAGACTAAAGCCTGAAAAACAAGATATCTCTTTCCTCCCTTTAAATGTTATACTCCCAATGTCTCCTCTCACTCTAGATAAAAATCCTGTTACATAGGTTAGTAGACAGCAAAAACTTATTAAGCCTTATCTATAAGGCAACAGAAACCACTTATATGTCTGCAGCTCAGGAAGACTTGAAAGGGTGTGACTGATAGAACTAGAAGAAAATTGTGTATCCATTAAATATTTTAAGTTAAGACTTGTTTTCATGGTAGAAAAAAGAGCTAGTGATGAGAATGAACGCTAAATAAAATCAAATCTGAGATGTTTATTGAGGCTGATTTGGATGTCCACTATTGTTGTCAGTAATTAATGTGATTTTTGCCTTCCAGTGTGTATGTACAGAGAGCCATCACTACATGAAATTGGAGAAAAACAAGGGCGTTCAAGGAAAAGTTCTGGAACACCGACCATGAATGGAGGCAAAGTTGTGAATCAAGATTCAACATAGCTGAGAACTCTTCCCTTCGTCCCTCTCTCATCCCTTCCCTTTCTCCCCCTGCCCTTTACCCATTTCCTTCCAATAAATCCACCCAAGGAGAGGAAAATAAAATGGCAACCCAGGACCTAGTGGCTAAGATTCTGCACTCAAAATCTTCCTTTGTGTAGGACAAGAAAATTGAACCAAAGCTTGCCTGTTGCAATGATGTAGAAAACGCACATGCACAAAGATAGCACACCTAAAAGCAGAGGAAAAATAAACCAAGACTCCACAAGCATTAAAATAAACTGTGCTGTTATTAATAGAGGACTAATTGTAATGAAGACACAAATATAATAAAGATGAAATAAAGTTATTACCTTAAAGAAAAGGGTTTTGGAGAATTGAACTTACAAATCAATGTAATATCCTGAATGGCTTAAACTCTGGATAATGCTGTGATGTGTGTTTAGAATTTGTATTTTCTTTAGACATTCGGAATTGACACAAAATTGCAGTCTGTTTCCAGGATTTTTTACCATAATATTGAACATGTATGAAGTACAGATTCTGCTAGTGCCTATAAGGTATATAGCCAGGAATCATTTAACATCAAGAAGACTTTTATTTTAAAATTTTATTCCTGAAATCAATATTTAAGATTGTTTTATGCAAAGGATTGTCATATATTGAATTTAGTGCTATTAGCTGATTTCATTCCTTCCTAACAAGAGTTTCAGATTGTCCTAGAAGAATATCACATTTTTTTCAAAAGTATTAATTCAGGAGCTCATTTTTTTTTTTTTTCTTTAGTCACTTAGAAAAAAATTTCTTGTTTTAGATTGAAGTAAGTAACTCTTAGGAAATTCTTTGTTGTTTCCATGCCTTGGCAGTGATATGTAACTTATGTGGTTTTACCATTTGATCTGATTTTTTTTTGTTTGTTTTATTTTATGGACAGCTTTAAGAGTATAGGTAAATGTCTAGCTGTCTTAGAAGAGAGTTTTATACCATTTCTTGCAGCAGAAAAGAAAGAAAAGGTGTTTTAAATAAGAAAATAAATCCTAAGAAGTTGGTGCAAGCAAGCTGTATCAATATTTGCCCTTGTACCTTACTAAGTTTTCTGTATGTAGCATTTTCCAAACTTCACCAAGGAATTGGGAAGCATGGCTGTGAAATTCTTAACTTACTATCTTATGAAGCCAGTAAATTGTTTGTTGCTAGATAGCCTCATTTATAAATCTAATTGAAAATAAGTCTGTCTCCTAGAACACGGAAGGAAATTGTTATACCCTGGATTTTCAAGGGGCATTGAGAAATAATACTGAATTAACAGCCATGGTTCCAACAGAAGCTCCTGTTGTGGCTCACACAACAGGGTTGTGTGAGTGACTTAAAGTAATAAAAAAAAAAGTGTAAGACTAGGCAAATGCATATTTAGGAATACTGAAATGTTAGAGAAGAAATGTATACGATTGCCTTGGGGAAAAAATAGATCTTCTTGGTCCTACAAATCCGGAATGGTGTAGAGACATCCAAATCAAAACAAAACAAAACAGAATGTTAAAAAATATATGCAGATTTATGGATGTTATCAATAAGACTTAGCATGTTACTTCTCCTATAGCTCTTCCGTCCAGCATGTATTGTTCCAAATACTCCCTAAAATATACACTTTGCAGAAACTCTAGGCCCTCACTTTAATGACCTTGTCATTGGTTGCTGTATTCTTTCCAAGTCACTGTAATTTCCCTCACTCCACATAATCATTAGTGGTCGGTGTCCTTCACCAAATATTCTATTTCTCTTCTCAGGAGGTGAGCAGAAAATGAAATGAAGGAATTCGTGTAATCAGTTGCAAAGAATAAAAGTTATGCATCTCGGCAAGGATTTTGAACACACATCTGCAAGGGATATTTGTTTAATCAAAATATTTGGAAAGTAAGAAATAAAGACATTTAAATTAAAGAAAAGAATGTTATTCTTCTAGGAAAAGAATGCCCTTGTAAAAAGAAATACAACTCTAGTTCTATTTCTCTTTGTCACTCTTGATTCAACTTGATTATAAACGCACCTGTCACTTCCAGGACCAATCAACTTATAAGCACAAAGCCTTATTTATTTTTTTTCTTAAAATAAAAAGGAAGCTTCTACAAAATGTCTCCCAGGCTCATTTAGCATAAAATGACTTGAGCTTTTTGGTCATACACACATCCACACATATATACACATCACAAGCTCACAAGTGACACCGTTGACAGTTTCACAAAGTGTTCTCAATTATACTGATGATTTCATGGTAGAATATATCTTATCTAGTTCAATATTATGGAAAATATGATAGCGATATGAATCTCCAGCAAAATTTTTCCCTTTGTTTACAATGGCTGTTTGTCATTTCACATCTAGACACACATCTTCCCCTTTTCTGAAAGCCCTGAAGACAGCTCTGACTACCCAGTTTGTATTTTGTGTTTCTCCATATCATTTAAGCAAATGTTCACCGTGGTGAAACATTTGGATACTGGCTTTGTTAAGTTATACTTAATTTCAGAAAATAAATTGTTGAAAATCTCAAGTTCTTTAACAGATTAACCTGACAAAAGCTGTGGTTTAGAGCACAGGGTGAACTTTTGCCTAACTGCTGCTTATTTTTTAAATTCATAAAGCCTTTAATAGAAGAATTCAGTATTCACTATCTAGGTTTTTAAAATATTACCAAATATATACATATTATTATTCTATTCCCTCCAAAAATATGAGCCATTTTAAATGGTTTGCTTTTCAGGTTTATGCAAAATATCTTGATTTCATCATACAATTTCTGGGTCTCAATTCACCCATTACTTATTCTCCTATAAGTAAACATTTTTTTTTTTCCTTAAATGCACTGGGATAGTCTCAGGAAAATTATGACTTTCAGTAAAGCTTTGTAATTGACTGTGTAAGTATAAGGTAAAATGTGCTTTTTCTAAGAGTCCTTGTTGTATTGATAACATGTTTCAAAATCAGTGGGCTTAAGAATGAAAATGAAACTTTTGAGAATCTCACAAAGTAGTTTTCTGGCCAATATATCTTACTAATGATTAAGCTAGAAGTCTGAGCTATGGAAACAAAATGGTGCTGAAGTTCCCTTGGCTAACTCAGAGATTTCATGCTTCAGGAAACTGGAGGACAGCAAGTCAGCTTATCCTTGATCATGGTAATAGTTTGAGTTTTGAATTTTGCGTATGAATTTCATGGCACATTTTCAGTTATTATGGATTAGCACAATAAAAAGACATTAATTTGACACAAATAATGATGCTTTATGGGCCTCATTCTCATCCAGATAGCTGTTAGAAAAATTCTTATACTGAAGAAAATGACAATGCTGTTGATAGGTATGCTATGTAGATGAGGGGTTCTGTGGTACCACTACAAGAGATGAGAGTATTAAGACAAAAGTAAAGGATGAGGAATCTTACGGTGAGTTGAAAATTTTGACAGTCCTAATTTGGGACCAATAATTCCCTGGTGGAGAAGCATGACTGCATCAACAGTAATTTTTTTTCAATGTGAACCCAGAAATAGCAAATCTATTATTTCACCTTCAAGGCTTCGTCTCTAAGGTCACGCTCCAAGAAGGTTTTCCGATGTTGCTCAATTTCATCTGCACCAGGTAAAACACACTCCAGCATAAAAATCCCCCGTTTATTTTAATATCATAAAAGGCTGAGATTATTTCTCTGTCATAAACTTTTAAATAGCATTTTATAAATCAAAATCACCTTCAAAACAGTGAATTGTTCTACAAATATATATGTGTATATATACACATGCTTCTGAAATAAGGATATATTCCATAGAGTTTTATTTGATTTGTGTTCTTTCATCGTAGGTAATTACAGATAAAGACGTTTGATTGCAGAACTTTATATATATATATACATATATATAAGTGTATATTTCTAAGTATAAGTTGCCACTTTATAATAAAAAAGAAACAGGTGGGAACAGTAATCAAAGCACACACTCCTTCAGAATGTCAGTAATTCTGAATCCCTTCTTTGATGCAGAAATAGCTATTTTTTATTTCTAAAAAGGGATTTTGAAGAATTGTACTTCCTGACAGATTCCCTGGTAAGTCATAAAATTTATAGTTGAGGGCAAGAAAAAAACCGTGCTAAATGCAGATATTCATTTTTCTCGAATTTTCCTGGAACCCAAGTTAAAAATCAACATTTAAAATCTAAATTATGTGAAAATAACTAATGTTCACAGATGATATATTGAGCTTCGGTAACAGAAGCAAAAATATATTTAACACTATGATAATAAATTTAAAATAATATCATAGTAGAAACTGCATCATTAGACATCTTATTAGTTGGAAAGAATGAGTGGATGTATTTTGTCTTTGCTCTAAGCACAACCTAAAGACTGTGGCATTCATTTTTTCTTCAAGTTGTTCAAAAGTCCAAACTATACTCCCATGAATAGAGTGGGTTTTAGGCTCCATTAAATGTTAACAACTTAATAAATTATTGAGACTGAAATGTTTAATAAACACGTTGTATGAGAAACCAAACAAATTAATGTTTTGTTTTTACATTAAACACAGATTACTCAAATCATTGGTTTTTTGAGATCAAATTTGTAAAATGTTTATACATCACAGCCTTCCTGAAGTAAAAAGCAATTAAAATCTTGAGATGCATATGCATGCAGAGAAAATACTTGCACATTTTTTTCTAACATTAAATTTATTTGGGAAGTCTCTTTCCTTTTAAAACGTATCCTACAATATGTCACTGGAAAATTGCTGTGTCTTATAAAAAAATCAAAACTGGATTTATGGATGGAAAATGAGTCAAAATTTTTATTGAACACAGTGGTTAAAAGTAGAAATAACCATCTAAGTTTGAAGCTACTTGGGGTAAACCTAATATTTTCTTTTTGAGAATTAAGAACTAGAGCATATCCATTTAGAGCATATTCATTTATTCATAATTTAATAACTAGACCCTTAGTTGAGTTTAGGGATCATAAACTAAATTATGGTCTAAAAAAAATTCAAGAAAGGCAGACATAAATAATGTAGTACCCAAATGTAAGTACTACAATAGTTATTAAGATTTTATGTACAACTGATGTTGCAACAATCTAGCCTAGATGAAAGACATGGGTTGAAAAGGGGATAGATACAGAGTAATGAAAGATACCAAGGGGCCCCACCAATAGAGGAAATAATTTGAAAAAAAGTTATAGAGAAACAAAAAACACAACTTATCTCGGATCCTTGTGAATGAAACAAAGAATGAATGTTCAGAGAGATGTGGGCGGACTGAGTTGAAAGAAATAAAAATTAAAAGTTTTTCAGTGTTTTCATCACTGTACTCTGGATCTATTAGGACAATTCTGCTTGCTCACAGCAGAAGGCCCAAACCACACTAGTTCTTTGTCTAGAGAACACAACATCATTACCACAAATGCTGAATTTGTCCGTAGTTCTCTTAACTCTGCCCACTCCATGTTTAATAACTTCCTTCTTCGAGTTCAGAGATAAAGAATTTGGTAAAGAACCTGCCTGCAGTGCAGGACACCCAGGTTCCACCCCTGGATCAGGAATATCCCCTGGAGAAAGGAATGGCTACCCACTCCAATATTCTTGCCTGGAGAATTCCATGGACAGAGGAGCCTGGTCGGCTACAGTCCATGGGGTCGCAAAGAGTTGCACAGGACTGAGTGACTAACACACACACAGAGTTCAGAATTCTTTTTACAAGTTGCAAGATATGAAATCTTTATATCACCTATTCTCTCACAATTCCCCAGGAACATCTCCCTGAAGCTGACTGGCCCAGTTTAAGCCATGGGTCCCCATACAATAAGCCACTGTGGCGTGGAATTTGAGACTTGTTGACTAGTTTAAATCAACCAGAGCCTTTTTCTAGACTTTTAGGTTGGATGTACTTGTCCAAAGATACAGATCTGCATAGATGAGGGGTGACTACTTGAATGAAATTCAGAGTCCATTTAGCAAGAAGATGCGGAAATGTATGCTATGTAGCAAACTTTCCGTTATCTGTTAATGAATGTATATCCTATCTCAGCTCATTGGCTATTCTAAAAACTGGCAGAGAAATGCAAGTACTAATGAATTAAAGCTTCAGCCATAAACCATAGGGAAGACAAAGGCAACTGAAGCTTCAGTTCCCAAAATATTATTAAATGTCTGCTATGCAAAAGGCACTGTGTGGGTCACTGAGGAAGATATCAGAGCTGCAATTTTAGATTACGAGACTGACACTCTGCCTACTACCTTAAGAAGGCAGACAAGAGCTGCAATTTTAGAGAAAAGTGGCGCATTTGACGACTCAATTTACCTGGTACTGGCATCCCCAGTGGCTAAAAAATGGTAAAAAAAAAAAAATCTTCCTGCCAATGCAGGAGACACAAGAGCCACAGGTTCAGTCCTTGCATTGGGAAGATCCCCTAGAGGAGGGCATGGCAACCAACTCCAGTATTCTTGCTTGGAGAATCCCATGGACAGAAGAGCCTTATAGGATACAGTTCATGGGGTTGCAAAGAGTCGGACATGACTGAGTGCACGTGTGCACACACACACACACACACACACACACACACACACACACACAGAGGCTACCTGGTATGTCCAGTGCTTTTAGATGACTGTCAGAGGACTAGAAAAAGCAGTTTGGCTATTGTAAACCAGAGGTCTATATCATATCTACTTTTCTGTTTCTGTAAAAACACTGTTTGCTGCTGCTGCTGCTAAGTCACTTCAGTCATGTCCGACTATGTGTGAACCCATAGACAGCAACCCACCAGGCTCCCCCGTCCCTGGGATTCTCCAAGCAAGAACACTGGAGTGATGAGGCCATTAAAAAATTCATCTTAAAATATCTCTCAATACTCAGTCTAGGTCATAAATTCAGGACTATTTGCTATTTCAGAATCACCTGGGGTAGCCATGCATAACATTCTTGAATCCTCTGTGCAGATAATAGCCTATGTTTGAACACTCTGAATAGCAGTTAAATATATTAATCTCTCAAGCATCATATTCTGTTTGGGGACAGTACTGGTTTTATGAAGTTCTTTCTCATATGAAGTAACTCGTTCTGTAGTGTCTACTATTCTTTTAAATTTCACTCTCTAGGGCTATTCCGGTGGCTCAGTGGGTAAAGAATCCACCACAAATGCAAGGAGACACAGGAGATGCGGGTTCTACCCCTGGGTCGGAAAGATCACCTGAAGAAGGAAAGGCAACCCACTCCAGTATTCTTGCCTGAAAAATCCCTTGAACAGAGGAACTTGGCAAGCTACAATCCCTAGGGTCCCTAAAGAGTCAGCTACAACTTCGCAGCTAAACACTCAGGCACTCAGGGCTACTCAATTTAATCCTCCACCTACAAGAAAGGCTACAGATATTTGAAGGTCATTGGCATTTCTTTGTGCTTTCCTGGTGGCTCAGATAGTAAAGAATCTGCCTGCAGAGTGGGAGACATGAATTTGATCGCTGGGTTGAGAAGATCCCCTGGAGAAGGGAATGGCAACCCATTCCAGTAATCTTGCCTGGAGAATTTCCTGGACAGAGGAGCCTGGTGGGCTCCAGTCCGTGGGGTTGCAAAGAGTTGGACACGACTGAGTGACATTCTTCAACTATTCTCTACTTGTGAAAGATTTTCAGAAACTTAGATGTTTTGCTTCTGTAGTATTCTGTTTTACTCAGAACAAACTTTATTAATATGGAATGCTTAATACAACATGATATTCCCTGTATAATTTAGTCAAGAGACATTCCCTCATTCTTGATAGTCTAACAATCATATTAAGACTGCATGTATTTGTTGATGACCTCATCAAAACTTTTTTCACTTTCACTTTTCACTTTCACCAGTTCATTTTTATCAAAACACCTAAATATTTTCTTCACCTTTTCATCTGTATGACTTAAATTGAGATGCAGGCTTGTCAATAGGCTAATTCTAACTTTATTAAATCATTGAGAAGCATTAACTCCAAAGATACAAGCTCAGAATTGTCCAGATACACTACAGAGTTTCCATTCAATGACAAGCTGTCCATCCTCTACTTCATGTGATTATACCTAACTTTGTGTGATCAGATCAGAGCGTTTTCAGGAATAAAACATAATTCACTTTATCTCATCTCACCTGGGGTGAGATGTTAGAGCTGATCATTCTGATGAAAAGTCTTTATCTTAGGAAATATATGCTATTACAGAAGGTGCATGGATTAGCTCTATTTTAAATTCTCTATCTTCTTTGAGTCTCCATTAATTTTATCATCATTTTCTCCAATAATTACATTAATTACACTTATCAGAATCAATAGCTTCTCACTAGTTTCATTATTTTATTCTAAAATTTACTTGTTTCAATAATAATTTCCAGATCTCTTCAAATTTCTATCCAATGTTTTCTTCTCTAAGTCAACTTGCAGTGAGTGTTCTGGTAACACTCTAAAAGGCTTTTAATTAACTGATAAATCTCTGAGGTTTTGAGAACCTGAGAGTGTTTTTTGTTTGCCTTTGCCTATTAATAGCAATTGGGTGTGCATCAAATATTTGGTGTATCTTCTTTCACAAAACTCTCCTGATTTTCCACTAGCTTCCAGCTTTTTTTCTTTTTTTTTTTGCAGAGGAGCAGATATACTTTGTTTGAAGTTACATGAACTCTCTGAGCATCAGCTTTCACAATTGTATTTCTTGGGAATTTAAAATATTATTGGTACTGTTGTTATTTTTCTAATCATTTGACAAGCTTATCTAGAAGTTAATATATCTTAATCACTGTACTATGTCTCTTACAATTACACTCATGTATTAACCTTCGCATTCCATTCTAATTTGTTGTTTTCAAAAATGTGTCCGTGACCCAGAGAAGCACACAGAGACAGCCACAAAATCACAGTAAGAGGAGGTCCTTAATATATGAATTATATGTCAATGCTTTGGCTTGTCTCTATCACCCACATTTTTAGACACTTGCATAATAATTTTCCTTCTTCTGTCCATTTTCAAATTATCTTACCACTTGGATGACTGCCTTAGCACTGAACTAGGTTACTTTTTAAAAAGGTAAGTAATTAATATAACCCCTTGGGATAGTATTTGGCAGGTAGTAAGCCTGTAATCGATTCACTGTTGTCATTTTTATTGGCCATGCTGCACAGCGTACAGGATTTTAGTTCCCCTCTCAGGGACTGAATTCATGGAAATGCAGAGTGGAAATGCATTTCCTTGCGGTGGAAATGCAGAGTCCTAAACACTGGACCACCAGGGAAGTCCCATAGTTTACATTTTCCCCCCTAAATTTTTGAGTGTTTATTTTCCTCTATCAGGTAAAGCACTATCACAGCATATCTGTTAAATAGGAAAGCAGCCATTGCAATACCCTTCCTTAAAAGTCTTACTGAGGTACAACCCCATTCAGCCTGTACTGGCACATCTCAGCACATGTGCAAACTAAGCATGAATCAGGGACTAGAATGATCTTGACCTGCTTGACTATCCTGTTCCCCAACCTAAAACGTTAGAACTATTTCTCACCTGGCTGAAAAATACAATGACTGTTGTCTGTTAGAACACAGACAATGTGTATGTCCTTGGACTTGCAGGTGGTTATCCACCTATTGGATGCACACTATGCAGTTATCTGGAGCTTGGTTCTAAAAGCAGGAACTGGAGTGGTTATCTCCCCACCTCTTCCTGCCTCTCCCAGCCACTGTCTCTACAACTATATCTAAGTTCTGGTCAAATGTATGTACCTGGATTCCAGGTGAAGGATTCCAACAATTAAATCATCAATCAGAATACATAAAGTGGTTTCACTTTCAGGCTTTTTCTGTTTATTTAAGGAAATGGGGGACCTATTCTGTTTCTATTGAAGGACCTATTCAGTGGTTCTTTAATCTTGATTGCATATTAGAATAATTTAAGCTCCTCAATCTTAGAGGGACAACTGCCAGTAGATATAATGTTGTTGTTTAGTCCCTAAGTCTTGTCTGAATCTTTTATGACACCACAGACTGTAGAGCGCCACACTCCCCTGTCCATGGGATTTCCCAGGCAAGAATACTAGAATAGGTTGCCTTTTCCTTCCCTGTGTATCTTTCCAACCCAGGGATCAAGCCTGCATCTCCTGCGTTGGCAGAAAGACTCTTTACCACTGAGCCACTTGGAAAGCTCAATCTAGGCTCACACCACCTCACAATCTAGGCTCATGAACCCTCAAAATATTGATGTTATTGGTTTGGAGTATAGACAAGTGACTTTCGTCTGTATAGGTTGATGAGATATACTACTAAATAAACTCCTAAAAAAAAAAGCTAATATTTATTAAGCACCTATTCAAGGCTGGATGACTCTGGATTCCTAGACAACTTGTAAGTTGTAAATATCCATCAGCGTTATGAGCAGAAGACACTCTTTTTGAGAAGTTTAGACACTCTGAAATGCAGGTGCTGTTAGATGCCAAGCCACTGCTATATCCCTGCCATTTTCTGAAACAGTCTAATCTCACAGAGTTGGTGTTGTGATATATTTAGAGATTTCTTGATAAGGCACTTGGCCTTATATTTCATACCGTTGTTGTTGGTTAGCCACTAGGTTGTGTCCAACTCTGTTGCGACTCCATGGACTGTGGCCCTCCAGGCTCCTCTGTCTATGGGATTTTCCAGGCAAGAATAATGGAGTGTTTTGCCATTTCCTTCTCCAGAGGATCTTCTCAACCCAGGGATAGAACCTGAGTCTCCTGCATTGGCAGACAGATTCTTTGCCGCTGAGCCACCAGGGAATCCATTTGTATTAATTACTTTACTGTATATCTGGGGTTTCCCAGGTGTCATGGTTAGAATCCTCCTGCCAATGCAGGAGACACAGAAGATGTCAGTTTGATCCCTGGGTTGGGAAGGTACAATGGAGTAAGAAATAGCAACCCACTCCAGTATTCTTGCCTGGAGGATTCATGGACAGAGGAGGCTGGTGGGCAAAGAGTCCGTGGGGTTGCAAAGACTCAGACATGACTGAATGACTAAGCACACTATATATCTGGAGTTGATTCAAGGACAGTTAGCTCTGAGTCCAGAGAGATGTTTATTTAAACAGTCCCGTTTAATGGGTGCTTATTTCTACACAAGATACCAGAATCTGGGTGAGGTCAGTAAGCATGGCTGCTGTCTTGAAAAAGTAGCCCCTAAGGATGTCAAGGACATCAATAAAACACCTAGACTTGTATGGAAAACTGGTTTTACTTGCCTCTCCAGTGCCATTTTATTTACACTGAACATCCCAAGACAGGCTTCACTGTTACTTGGAAAGAAGTTCACTTTTCTCCGACAGTGCAGTCCTGGCTATAAGACATCTCTTAGCGTCATTCCCTGTCTTTTCTGGATCAGATCATCAATTCCCAGGACAGAATTAAGTTATAATAGCTTTTCCCCTGCTTTCACTCAGAGCACTCCGTCCTCCCCCTGAAAAAAAAGTCACCCCTGATATTTTCTTCTCCTCCCAGCACTACATTTCAGAAACCGAGTAAGAAGTAACACATGAATTTTCCTCTACTACATGTTCAAGGATTGACTCTGTCACAAGCAAGAGTTCTCTGTATCCATTCCAGGAAGCTAAGTATTTCAGTGGTGTTTGTTTCTGTGTGTTACTATGTAGCCGGTCTTCTCTATGCTTCATCCATCCTTACCTTTATAATTTCCATCAGAAACATGACTTGTCAAGGCTCATAAGCCCCCTTGACTTTGCCCTGGTGATCAGAAAAGGAGAGTCAGAAATTCATATCAGGTTGTCCTGAGTTCCAGTACTTAGAGCCTGCTGAACACTAGACGTGCACATCAAAAGAATACACCTGGGAATTAGCTCACTTTCTCTGCCTCTGTTGGAGTGCCAGCCAACTCTTTTCAGGAAAAGCCTGGGGAAACTAGGTCCTTTCTTTTCCAACAGTAGGAGTCTGGAAATTGGGTCAGACCTGGTATGATCACTATACAGCTTAATGCCAGTTCATCCATCTGGGACTCTCTCCTGGTATGATTACTGGTTAAATCCACTGGATCTCTGCGTGACAACCTCCCCTGGCTCAGGCTCCGGAACCCCATTCCACTGAGCTCTGAATTCAGTGCTGACAGGATACAGCCAAGTGGTCTCCCCNGTGATTTTGAAGCCCCCCCAAATAAAGTCTGACACTGTTTCCACTGTTTCCCCATCTATTTCCCATGAAATGAGGACACATAAAAAACAGCAATGGTTGGCCCCGCCTTTCTGGAACTACAGCTCCTCTGCTGAAAGTAGAGGAAGGCTCTCTTATTCAGAGCTTTTGCTTCTATGGGCTCCCATTGTAAAACACAGTTGTTTAGGAGTCAAGTCCTGGGAGAACAGAAAAAAGAGACAAGACTGAAGTAGGGCATTTCCAGACTCTCTCTAAAAAATGTTCCCTTTCTGTTCCTTGAGTGAGTACTATAGGGTTTCTCCTGAGCTCTCTGTCTAATCCTTTGTGCTTGCTGCAGTGTTGGTTGAGAAATATTGGAGAAAAAAATGGTAAAGTCACCATCAATTCATCAGTAAATCAGAGATCTCTTCCCAGATTTGCCTGCTATTTTTAAGACTCCTCAATGAGCTTTTTGATGTCTCTTGTCCAGGGTTTATTTGATGCAAAACACAAATTGACTGATACGCTATCGTATCCAGACTGGACAACAGACAGTCTTTAAAACTCCAAAAATTTAATGATGCCTAGATCCAACCAGTCCATTCTGAAGGAGATCAGCCCTGGGTGTTCTTTGGAGGGAATGATGCTAAAGCTGAGGCTCCAGCACTTTGGCCACCTCATGCGAAGAGTTGACTCATTGGAAAAGACTCTGGTGCTGGGAGGGATTAGGGGCAGGAGGAGAAGGGGATGACAGAGGATGAGATGGCTGGGTGGCATCACTGACTCTATGGACGTGAGTTTGAGTGAACTCTGGGAGTTGATGATGGACAGGGAGGCCTGGCGTGCTGCGACTCATGGGGTGGCAAAGAGTTGGACATGACTGAGCGACTGAACTGAACTGAGCTGAACTTGTACGTTAATTATCCTACTTCATCAGTTTACCAAAAGTCCTCCCCTTTTCCTCAAAGTCCATGCACCGATTAAAAATGTAAAATCCAGGAGAAATGAAAAGCAAGTATTAAATATCTCAATACTCTACCATTCCCAGATAATGTGAAGAAGAATAAATGTCCCCATCCAACCTAGTTGCTACCTGAATATAAAATGTAGCATTGTATGGCTTTCAAAATATGATTTCAAAATAGTATTTTTTAAAGAAAGAAGATAGCTGAGCTTTCCTGCTTGTCCAGTGGTTAAGAATCTGTCTTGCAATGCAAGGGACACCAGTTCCATCCCTGGTATAAGAAGATGCCGCAAGCCATGGAGCAACTAAGCCCATGAGCCACAACTATTGAGCCCGTGTTTCAGAACCCATGAGCCACAACTACTGAATTCGTGTGTCACAACGACTGAAGCCTGCCCACCCTAGAGCTTGTGACCCACAACAACCTGCAATGAGAAGCCCACGCAGAGCCACAAAGAACAGTCCTTGCTCTCTGCAACTGGACAAAGCCCTTGCACAGTGTCGAAGACTTGGCACAGCCAAAAATAATAAATAAATAAAACTATTTTAAAAAGCAGGTAGTGAGTTACAGCCTTTCTGTTTACTCCACTGATTCAGGTTTAGAAATTTTGGAGAAAATGGCCCTTAATTCAACATTATTCTACAAGCCATAGACATAGCTTAGTGATTTGAAAGAAATATAAAAGCTGACCATCAGTATAAAAGAGGTTCATAAAATCAAACCTCTGGCCTCCTTTTCTCCAGCAAAATACACAGTGTGGCTTAGAGCAGGTGGGCCCTGAGGGGGCACATTTACAGGGTCTGCCACTCATGGTGCATTTCCTTTGTAAATCAATACATTCATTATACTTGATTAAGTCAGAGTCATAGTGACTAGAAAAGTCTATAAAATAGTCTTTTCCAGAAGACTTAAAAATATTGGAAAAAATTCGACTTCCTTGTGGTAATTATGAAGAATAAAGTGCCAGTAAAAACACATGCATTATACCATTCTTGACAGACCCGCCAGTGAAAATATTAACTTATTAATTAAGGCTCAGTTTCTTGAGATAACTGAGAGTTTTTAAAAGTAGCTAAAGATTTTCTGAATTATAAGCAGTCATCTGATTCTTAAGAAAAACGTAGTGTAGGTAAATAATACGATTTTTCTCAGAATCTGGTTTCATATGTACATTTAGATGTAATTTGATTATTCAACCTTTTACACTATTCTATTTCTTTGTGTAGAAATCTCTTCTATTGGCCTATGAGATCTTTGAAGGCCAGAATGAGGTATGTTCAGCTATTTGGCACAAAGCTAAATTTAATGTGTTTTTCAACTTGTTTCAAATATGCAAAAGATCAATCATAAAATTTCAATAGGATGTAATGGATTTTTTTAGCTGGCCATATCAAATAAAACAATCCTGGCAAGATATTTTTTAAAGAACACTCATGAAAAATTCATTTTTTCTAAAACAGTCCTTGCCATTTAGCTACAGTATGTGGCAGTCACTGTACTATTGTTATTTTTTTTCCCCTTGTTTATTTAAAGTGATTTTATTGGTGGAAAAATTTAAACCAGTATTCTAAGTGGTGTGTAAGACTCTTCTCTGAGCATGTACTTGTTGATACACAATAGGCTATGTGCATAAATTTTAATTCCCACATAATCTTCTAAACTGCTCTTCTGAAGTCTGTACAGCATATAACCTAGTTAGATGGTTTCTGTCTCAGATACTGGTGGGTATCATCTCAGGGATAAATGTAACCTTCTGTAGTATTCTGATTTACTAGAAAGAAAATTTCCCCTTTTGGCCAGCGAAAACTCTAGAAGAATCATCAGCGTTCTGTGGTTACCCAGGGAGCAAACGATTTAGAGCAGCACTGACAATAGGTAAATGATGAGACTTGCATCTGTAGTTTTAAATTTGCTAGTAACTACATTAAACATATATAAAGAAGAAGTGAAAAATAATTTTTGCAATATAATATGTGCAACCCAATATATCTAAAACATTTACATCTCAACATAGAATCAATATAAGATTTATTAATAATATATTTACATTTTTTATGCTAAGGCTACACAATCTGGTGTGTATTTTTTACTTACGGCACATCTCAGCTCAGACCAGCTACACTGCAAGTTCTCAGTAGCTACATCTCACTTGTTAGAAGCAATATTTAGAAGAACAGAATGAAAGGGTTAGAAGAGATTATTGAAATTCTCACCCTGCCTCTTATCTTTTATTTGAATATTTTCATACTGTCTATAGAAAATTTTCTCTAATGCAGAACACTGTTGAAGTCCTGCAGCTTCCCACATAGTCAGGCACTACTTTTCTGTTCCTCTGAGACTCCTGCTGATGCCTGCCATTCTCTTTTTTCCTTCTGTGGCATTTCTTTCCATCACTGGGTCTCAGCTTGGGGAAGATGAAGTTTCCCAATGTCTGCTAAGCTCATTGATGACTCTCTGCAAAACACATCTTTATTTTTGCCATTCTCAACTCAGCAATTATCTCTTTTCTTCACTTGTAGTCTCTACTGTTTTGACTAAGTAATTGCTTTCAGGTCTCTAATTAATTTTATCTTTCTCAGGGGAGACTTCCCCGAATCTTCAAGAACTCTCTGAGATCTAGGATGGCAAAACATACTGACTTCATAGCACCAACTGTGGAGGACCCGTTCAAAAATCAACTAGATAGCTGATTGTTGTTACGCAGTCACAAAGTTGTGTCCAGCTCTTTGCAACCCCATGGACTGTAGCAGGCCATGCTGCTTGAGTGAATGCATAAATGATTAAGTGAACAAAGACTAGAAAGATCAGAAAGAGAAAGCGACTTGCTAAAGCTCTCATAGTTGATAAAGGGTAGTCTCTGGTTCAACTGAGCTCACACAATCCATACATTTAAAGAAGTGAAGTGAACTGAAAGTCACTCAGTCATAAATCCAGATGAACTGACATTGCCACTCACTGCTCTTGGATAAGTTTCGTCTTGGAACTCTGGCTATTTTAGGGGCCATTTGTTTCCAGTTTCCATGGTGAAAATTCAGAAAGCTGCTCTGTGGTGAAAACTGATTCTTGGTTATGGATAAACTGAACTACAATATTAGTCCAAATGTGACAAACTGAGAAAGTCAACATATCGCAGGATTCAAACAATCGTTTTTTTCTATAACCATGTGTGTTAGTTGCTCAGTCATGTCTGACTCCTTGCAACCCCACGGACTGTAGCTTGCCAGGCTCCTCTGTCTATGGGATTTCCCAAGCAAGAATATTTGAGTCGGTTGCCATTTCCTTCTCCAGGGATCTTCCTGATCCAGGGATCAAACCCACATTGCAGGCATAGTCTTTGCCACCTGAGCCACCAGACCATGGTGTCTTACTTAATACGGATTCTCCTTATGCAGATATATTAAGCAAGATCTTTGAGGAAATCTTCCTCTCTATTATTATTGACAATTCTATACAATGCTTACTTAAAATTTCCCTTTACTTTAGAAAGTATATTTCATCCAAAATGCTTTAAAGTCAGAACATACATTCTATTTACTTGATAGCTTTAATACACTAATGCTTCAAAGAAATTTGAACTCAAAAAGCTGGTGATTTTTTTTTTTTTCCTGAGTAAATTGGAAAAGCTAAAGCTACAGTTTCTAGGACTCATTTCCTGACAGAATTGACCAAAACTAAAATTTTGCAAGATGTGGCGGAAGGCAGAAGTGAAGCAGAGGTTACCTGGCTCTGAAGGTTATTGTGGTTAATAGACTTGGAGGGTGTCAGTGTGTCTTCACTGACTCAGGCTTTATGCCCGGTTCTTTCTGACTGCTGGCACTGATGACCAACTGCAACCCTAGACTCACTATAAGATCCAG
This sequence comes from Neotragus moschatus, assembly GCA_006410615.1. NCBI lineage: Eukaryota > Metazoa > Chordata > Mammalia > Artiodactyla > Bovidae > Neotragus > Neotragus moschatus. Next base: position 311,517 of record SJYA01000205.1, read on the forward strand.
AGGCAGAACCATTTCATAGATTTTCCCATCAGCTTCCTGTCATAGTCACACATCAGCAGACAGGTTTGACTGGCTTCCCAGATTCCTGTGCAAGCCCTGATATTTCCATCATTGCCAGTGCTTCAGGAAGGCTGCTTACTAACTTTATTCTGATCTTCCAGCTTCTTCATTCTAAACTTAATTTCTAGCTTATCCCACAGTTGGGTAATATCCAACTGCTATAATCAAACCACAGTACTCCTAGTGTTTCTACTTCCTGGATTGAACTCTGTCTGATATATTACTTGAGCCATTTCATTCTAGCTTTTAGTAAAGAAAAGGCAATCGTTTTCTTTTTTTTTCCTGAGAACTTTCCTTTTTCTTTCTTTGATTTATGATCTTTTTGACAATTTTGGCTCAGAAGAAACTTACTCAATTCCATGAGAACTGACTTCATCTATGCAGTGTAGGAAAAAAGAGAGTGTTGCACACAGATCCTATGAAATATCCTAGACATTTTCTTCAGTAATTAGGTTTTGGGGGAAAAAAATAGACTTTCATATATCAAGTGTTTAGAATTAATCTTTAGTCCTCAAAACAATTTTCCAGATCATATCCAAATCTGTTTATTAAAGGGAATATACATACATAATGTGTGTATAATTTAAATGCATATCTAAAGCATTTAATTAAAAAATACTTTAACATAATTTTAACAGTGAATTTCTTCTAGTGAATTACATGTTTGGCCAAATGGAAGGGCTGATGGGACAGCTTTATAAGTAGAATATGTTACCCATGTGTACAACTGGTCTTCATCTTGACATAAATTTGATCTAAATAGTTATGATTTATGAATTAAGAAAATAACATAAAAGTGAACATCTACAAAATAAAGAAGGCAGGGAGGCAAGGATGCAGGTTGGTACTTTATTTTCACTTCTATTTGTATCATTTTAGTGGATTATGAGAATTACAATAATAATACCACCACTATGGGGCTTCCCTGGTGGCTCAGTGGTAAAGAATCTGCCTGCCACCGCAGGATATACAGGCGCCATCCCTGGGTTGGGAAGATCCCTGGGAGAAAAAATATCACAATCCACTCCAGTATTCTTTCTGGGAAAATGTCATGGAGAGAGGAACCTGGCAGGCTACATTCCATGGGATCACAAAGCAGTCAATGACAACAAAAACAAATACTACCATTAATAATAATAATACCTATCACGTGAAGAAATCAGAGGTGAAGAAAGTGTAAGGAAATGGTAAAATTCTATACAAATGACCATCGAGATTATAATGATTTTCTCTTTCCTCTTCTCTCTCTTTTTCTTTCCCATGCTCATAGAGATTTTTTGCTGATATGAGCTAACCTGATAAGATAATCCATAAAACTGTTGGGAGGACTTGCTCTGTTCCCAGGCAACGGATGCTTATTTTAAATATGGTCTTTCAGAAGCCATGATTCATCACCGCTGTCTAAGTCTGAAGTGACATTTAACAACGGATACTTGAGGGAGCTCAATTTTTCAATGGCCTAATCAAATCAATTCAGCAAATAGTAACTAAACACCGACACTGTACTTTCTCATTCATTCACCCACTGGGAAGCATGAGCCAGGCCTTCTGCTCAGAACAGACAACCAGGAATATATCCCGTATAAGTCTTCCTTTCATGGAGTTCCCAGCACAGCAGAGATGATAGCTATACCAAAAACTACTTTAATATATACTAGAGTATATATTGGAGAAGGCAATGTCAATCCACTTCAGTAATCTTGCCTGGAAAATCCCACGGACGGAGGAGCCTGGTAGGCTGCAGTCCATGGGGTCGCTAGGAGTCGAACAGGACTGAGCAGCTTCACTTTCACTTTTCACTTTCATGCATTGGAGAAGGAAATGGCAACCCACTCCAGTGTTCTTGCCTGGAGAATCCCAGGGAGGGGGGAGCCTGGTGGGCTGCCGTCTATGGGGTCGCACAGAGTTGGACACGACTGAAGAGACTTAGCAGTAGCAGCAGAGTATATATTAAATTCTATAGCAAAAGATACAAACTAGGTGTTAGAAAAGGAGGTGATAACTGAATAAAGGCTCAATGGACATGAATTTGAGCAAACTCTGGGAAAGAGTGGAGGACAATGGAGCTTGGTGTGCTGCAGTCCATGGGGCTGCAAAGAGTCCGACACAGCTTAGTGACTAAACAACAACAACAAACTGAATAAAAGAAACCAGCATTCAAGACAAGAAGTGGCCTGAGGAAAGACACAGGCTATGAAAATGCCAGATATGGCCAAGGTTTCTTGAAGTGTTATCAGGTGGTGTTTGATAGTTAATATTCTAAAGCCATCTATTACAATGGAATTTTCCAAATTTCAGTGATTTAATGATATTTGCATCTTTGCTCTGTCCAAGCTTTTGGCCAAATATACCAAAATATAATTATTTGTTTTTTATTTAAATAACTGTACATTGAATCATACTTTTTAAATTTGTTCTAAGCTTTGGAGCTTGATATACTAGTGATATTTTTTACTAATGGACCTTAACTATTTTCAAAACCATTACAATTAAAAATGTCTGTTGCTCTAAAATAATCTTGAGCAACAGTGGTATGTTACCGTACAATGAGAAATTCCATGCTAAAAATTAAGCAGGAACAGGAAAGCAGCATCATGCCAATGGCTTTGGATTGCATAATATGGACTGGACCTCTTGCTTAGATACTGAAGGGAAGATCTTTTTCACAGTGATGAGAACTGCATTTTAAGAACTTAATTCAAGGAGCACTGATGTTAAGAGATGAAAAAAAAATCTGGATAAAGACTGAATTTCATTCCAGCTTCCTTTTATAAGAGCCAACTCAAATGTTACCGTTTTTATGAAATTTGCCCTCACTCCTCCAGGAGTTTAGTGAATTAATTATGAGACTTCTTTATTAAGCATTTTATGAGTAGTTAGCTATGTTTTAAACATATCTCCTGCTTCTCTGTGAATATCCTGAAGAATTTTCTTCATAACTGAGTCTTCAAACTCCCCAGTGTGTGAAAGCTACCCAGGGCTAACATGTTATAAACTGGAAGAAATAGAAATGCTAGATAAAAGCTAGATAACTCAAAAGTTAACTAGTAACAGTGTAAAATGTGAAGGAATGAGTTTCAGAGGTCCTTATGGTTAGGTGATTGGAGACATGATGGAATTAAAGATGGTTATGAAATTGCAATCTGGTTGAAGATCATGACAGGAGGAAACGAGTTTCAAGTCCAGATTCATCCACTGAGAAATGCCGGTCTCTGAGCCAGGAACATTGTGTAGGTCCACTCTTCTAACTTAAAACTGACGTTTCTGCACTTTTGTGAGATCAGTTATGTGCACAGAGCTTAATGCACATGGTGGCTGTTTGGATGAGCATATTCATACCTGCCTACTGAAATGAAGCAGTAGTATCAGAAGAACTAATAAACTGTACTCTTGTTTTGCCTCTGTCACTGCTGCTGCTGCTGCTGCTGCTAAGTCGCTTCAGTCGTGTCCAGCTCTGTGCGACCCCATAGACAGCAGCCCACCAGGCTCTCCCGTCCCTGGGATTCTCCAGGCAAGAACACTGGAGTGGGCTGCCATTTCCTTCTCCAATGCATGAAAGTGAAAAGTGAAAGTGAAGTCGCTCAGTCGTGTCCGACTCTTCGCGACCCCATGGACTGCAGCCTACCAGGCTCCTCCAGTATTTATTCATAAACTGAATGTGCTATGTCAGTGAATTTCAATAACAGACTGAGCCCTACAATACCTCCTTGTCTCCTTTGCATGTTCTAATGAAGGAATGATTGTGGAAATGGTTTGGAATTGCTTTCACTCTTGTATCCACAATAGTACATTATAAATAAAATAAAGTGTGAGTTTTGGAAAACATAAACCAAATTATATTACTTTCTGCTGAAAAGTTTCAGTGATTTCCTCTCTCAGTTTAAAATCCAAACAGCTTATTAGGACTATTGGCAGAGCCCTTGCACATAGTGTGGCCTTTATTTGTTTATCACTGTATTGCTAGCACCTAGAGCATTGCCTAGCACNAGTTTTGGAAAACATAAACCAAATTATATTACTTTCTGCTGAAAAGTTTCAGTGATTTCCTCTCTCAGTTTAAAATCCAAACAGCTTATTAGGACTATTGGCAGAGCCCTTGCACATAGTGTGGCCTTTATTTGTTTATCACTGTATTGCTAGCACCTAGAGCATTGCCTAGCACATACTATATGCTAAGACCTATGTGATAAGTATATGGATCCATGATAGAATGAAAAAGCAAATGAATGCATTGATTCTGACTTCCTAGCTAATTCGTGGTGAAGTCGGGGCTAAAAGATAGGTGTCTTGGTTTAAAGACCCTTTATTTCCAATGGCCCCAAATTGTTCTCATTCATAAAATTCTCTACTGTGATCTCATTGGACCTATAGAAAAGGTATTAATTTTTGAGGTGTTTACCAAGAGTTAAATGTGTTGTCCCTGGCTAAGGACCAAGTTACAAGTTTTGGCTGTGTATGAGGGCGTGCAATTGCATCCTTTTGACCTTGTGTGTTTACCAGCTGATCTACATAGTTCACAGAAGCTGTTCTCATATTTTCATTTCACAAAATAGCAGTGTGTATTTATCTGCTTCTTATTCATACCTTTTGTGAGACACTTCGATTTCAAATTTATTTATTTTAACAAAGTACAATACCATTCAAGCATTTTATAAGTGATAAAAAGCGAAGTGGGAGAGGCTCTGACTTCACCATGTAAAGGTTAAATAATTCTGACTTTCAGCAATGAGTATCGATTGCTCTTTCAAGATGCTTTTGAAGATTTCTTGTCATTGAGGAAAACATTGATCAAGGGTCTCTTGAAATCCATTCAAGTGCAAAGAGAAAGGTGAAGAAGTTGTGGTAAACATATGACTATTTTGCTTGTTAAGTCTCTTGGAAATACACTACTCTTCCACAGTGATAATGGATATCTCTGAGAAATGCTATCATCAAGCTATTGCAAATTATAACAAATTTGTGTTAGCTTGTAATATGCAGAAAAAAAATTGTTAAAATGGGGGAAAAAAGTCAACCCCTTGTCCAATGAACTTCTGCCATGCCAACTCTTGAGTTCAGCTATCTCCCAATTCATAATTAAAAGCAAATGAAGAAATTCATGAAACTGTTGAGTTTATTGCAAACCCATACTGTTATAGCTATTTCCCTAATGTTTCTTTTCTCCTCCAGTTGACTCTCTAGTTGTAAAATAGTTATTTTTTTTCCACTTTTAACTGCTGTCCTTATCTTTTTGTACAAATGACTATATTAGGGAAAGTGCAGACAACTGAGACTTACTTTAGTTACCTCTTCTTTTTATTATGTTTTATACATATTTTAATAACTCTATTAATCTTTTTTCCCTCTGTCTTGATAAGAAAAACTTGTCTCTACTTTTGGATTTTTTTCTCCTTCTATTATTTTTAAAATTTTCTTTGTATTTCTGTTCTCTCTTGATCACTTAGCCTACGGAAATGTTTGTATTTAACAATCTTAAACAAATGAGCAACCAATCCTCATCTCTTACATATATTCACATTATTATGACAACTCTTTATTTTCACTAATAAACAACTAGAAATAATGCTGGAGATTTCCTGTCCCCAAGACCTCCAGCAGCTTGGCTTCATCACTTGTTCCTTTTAGATACCTAGAATGGATATTTTATGTCAAGTAAAAAGATCTTCATGACCCAGATAATCAGGACAGTGTGATCACTCACCTAGAACAAGACATGCTGGAATGTGAAGTCAAGTGGGCCTTAGGAAGCATCACTACAAATAAAGCTAGTGGAGGTGATGGAATTCCAGTTGAGGTATTTCAAATCCTGAAAGATGATGCTGTGAAAGTGCCCCACTCAATATGCCAGCAAATTGGGAAAACTCAGCAATGGCCACAGGACTGGANCAATGGATATGAGTTTGAATAAACTTCAGGAGTTGGTGATGGACAGGGAGGCCTGGTATTCTTCAGTCCATGGGGTCACAGAGTCGGACACGACTGAACGACTGAACTGAACTGATACCTAAGAATCTTAAATTAAAATAAGTGTTATTTAAAAATTAGTTTTTAAACATTGGAACTTAGCCACATGGTGTACAGAAAAGTGATTGGCTAAAAAAATTTCAAAAAAGGTCTTGAGAATAAGAAAAACTTATTTCTTTATCTTTACTCCCTGTTTGGTTAAGATCAGTGTTAATGCGTAGTCTATTGTCCAATCTCTGGTGTCCTTTTCTCAGGCATTGCATAAAATTAAAATATAATATGAACTTATGGTTACTGAGAAGATTCTTGAGTGTCTCTTGGACTGCAAGGAGAGCAAACCAGTCAANTGATGGACAGGGAGGCCTGGTATTCTTCAGTCCATGGGGTCACAGAGTCGGACACGACTGAATGACTGAACTGAACTGATACCTAAGAATCTTAAATTAAAATAAGTGTTATTTAAAAATTAGTTTTTAAACATTGGAACTTAGCCACATGGTGTACAGAAAAGTGATTGGCTAAAAAAATTTCAAAAAAGGTCCTGAGAATAAGAAAAACTTATTTCTTTATCTTTACTCCCTGTTTGGTTAAGATCAGTGTTAATGCGTAGTCTATTGTCCAATCTCTGGTGTCCTTTTCTCAGGCATTGCATAAAATTAAAATATAATATGAACTTATGGTTACTGAGAAGATTCTTGAGTGTCTCTTGGACTGCAAGGAGAGCAAACCAGTCAATCCTAAAGGAAATCAGTCTTGAATATTCATTGGAAGGACTGATGTTGAAGCTGAAGCTCCAATACTTTGGCCACCTGATGCAAAGAATTGACTCATTGAAAAAGACTCTGATGCTAAGAAAGATTGAAGGCAGGAGAAGGGGATGACAGAAGATGAGATGGTTGGATGGTTGGATGGCATCACTGACTCAATGGACATGAATTTGAGCAAGCTCCAGGAGTTGCAAAGAGTCAGACACGACTGAGCAACTGAACTGAACTGAATGGTTACCAAGAGGATATGGTTGGAGGAAGAATAAATTGGCAGTTTGGGATTGACATGTACACGCTTCTATATTTAAAATAGATAACCAAAAACAACAACAAAGTAACTAGTCACTTCATTAGAACTTTGGCCATGGCACAGGTGTAGCATTATGGGAGCAGATATCTGGCCATTTCTTTGCTGAGTCCTTCCACAGCAGCCTTGGACTGTAACAGCTGGAAAAGCATGATCTCTGGCCAACCCAAATACAAACTCACCTGTCAGATCATCATAAACAATTATTTAAAAAAACTAACATGCAGAAGACATTCCAGGCCACTGGGTGAAAGATTGCGCTATGGATGACTTGACATTTCAGTCTTGGAAAACCCACCATCATCCTCAAACTGGAGAGGGAAAACCACTCAGAGCAAAGGACCCCCTGTTCTCCATTATAGCTCCATTATGGTAAGAAAATGGCCCCATTTGAAAGTTCCATCATCTCATACTTCTTGGTTTCTTCCCCTTAGATGTCCTGCAAGGCCATTTTCAATCTGTGGATGATTACCTTCTTGTTTTATGATTGTAATTTGTCTTCCGTTTATTTATAAAGTGGCAGCTTGAGAGCAAAATATAAAATAATGGCATTTAGTGGGTGATTGATTTTTCCATGGACAATGTTATAAATATGGCCATGCATTTCCCTTTCAGAAATGAGTGAAAAGTATTTCAGTGAGATTCTGAAGCATAAATTTAGGGCTATTTGCAAGGCACAAATGACATTCAAGCAGATTGATGTCTGTAATGGGTAACTCATTGTTCAGGTAAAAGAGCCCTGAAAAAGATGCTGGTTTATAGGTCTGCACCTTTGATAGGTGTGGCAAGCTTGTTTGGCTTATGTCACAGAACCATGAGCTATACAACATTCTCGTGTGTGTTCTCATGCCTGTCCGATTCCTTGTGACCCCATAAACTTTAGCTTTCAAGGCTCCTCTGTCTATGGGATTTTCCAGACTGGAATACTGGAGTGGAGTGTCATTTCCTATTCCAGGGGATCATCCCAACCCAGGACTGAACCCATGTCTCTCACATCTCCTGCACTGGCAGGTGGATTCTTTATCACAGTGCCACCTGATACATTCAGGTATCCATACCCAAAAGGCACCTATATTAAGTCGAATGAACAGCATTTTGCCATTCATTATTTATACCTCACTTCATTCCAAAGACTGGAAGAATGGTAAGTAGTTTATGAGTAGGGAATACAGGAGAATGGGTGCAGACCCCATCGACTGCACAGTGTCCCGGATTCACAGTTCAACGTTCAGCTTCCAGGAGAACAAATATGAATTGATGTCTTTTGCATATGAACTGTCCTATATTCCTATTTCAAATAAAAAGTAACCTGAAAAATTTAAACACACAACTATAATTAAAATATTTGTTTTAATGAATATTAACATTGGCACTCCATTAACCATTATGGTATGAACATACAACTATAATTGAACTATTTGTTTTATTTAGTATTAACATTTGGGGCTTCATTTTCAGTATTAATTATAATATTTAAATACACAGCTTGCTTTCTGTATTCTATATTGTGCCTTCAACAATATTCCAGAATTTATGATTTGACTATGACTGGGCGTATGCAGCCAACTTACTGAAGATCAGTTTGGACTATTTCTTATTCACCCTTAACTCCTAACTGTCTAATTGATTTTATATTTCAATACAATGTGACTTTTTCAAGGTAGAAGTGAGCTCTGCCACATTGGGCTATCATCCCTTTTGTCTGAATTTCACAGAATTTATCTGAAGCAAAATAATCTCAATGGAGAAAAGCCCCAAACTGAAGGATATTAGAATTCTCCATTCTTCCCTCAGCTCCCTATTTTCCTTGACATTCTCCCAAATGTCAAGAGTTCTTTCTATTGAGATTCTTCCGATTGTTTCTCATTTTCTTTGCCAGCCATGAAAGTGTTTATTTGACATGTGTAACCATGCACCCATTTCCAATTTAAAAGAATTTAAATGGCAAACACAGGTTTCAAACCTGGAGGTAAAGAACAAAAGAGAGAAATTTTTCTCTCCAAATCTACCCAGACCACAAATCTCAACAGTTAGAAAAGAGAGTGTTGGTCTGTTGGTTACAATAACTGATAAATCCAGACCCCCAAAAGCCATTTGATCTGATTCATCCAGTAACTGAATGTCCCCAAGTGCCAAACCAGGAGCTGAACTCAAAAAGTCCACAGTCCAGGTAGGATCATTCTAATATATAAAATGCAGCCCATACTAGCTATGGTCTGGTTGTGTTCGCCAAAATTCGAATGTTGAAATCATAACACCCAAAAGTGATGGCATTAGGAGGTGATTAGGTTGTGAGATTGGAGCCCTCATGAATGAGATTTTGAGATTTTGTCATTGTTGTTTAGTTGCTAAGCTGTGTCTGATTCTTTGCAACCCCATGGACTATAGCCTGCCAGGTTCCTCTGTCCATGGGATTTTCCAGACAAGAATACTGGAATGGGTTTCCATTTCCTTCTCCAGAAGATCATCCCAACCCAGGGATAGAACCCACATCTCCTGTGTCTCCTGCATTGGCAGGCAGATTCTTTACCTCTAGTGCCACCTGGGAAGCCCAAGGATTTGATGGCCATATTTAAACAGCCCCGTACAATAGGGATGCTCTAAGGACCACGGCAACCCACTCCAGTATTCTTGCCTGCATTGCAAGTGGATTCTTTTACAGCTGAGCCACCTGGGAAGCCCATAAATGGAATTAGTGCCTCTATCAAAAAGACCCCAGAGGACTCTCTTGCCCCTTCCAACAGGTGAGGATACAGTGGGAAATCCGCAACCTAGAAGAGACCCATCACCTGAGGATGTCAACACCCTGATCTCAGACTACCAGCCTCCAGCACTGTGAGCAATAAATTTCTATTTTTTATAAGCCACTCAGTCTGTAGTATTTTATTGCAGAAGCCCAGACAGATTAAGATAACACTTTAACAACATGATCTTTAATGCACTGTTTTATAAAAATATTAATCAAATACAATATAAACCTGTACACACGCATCCCCTAAAATCTTCCAATTCCCCACTCTGAAGCCTTTTCTAGAAAGTCATTCTAAATTAATGGAAAGCCCCAAGCTTGGGTTCATGATGTTATTCAGATGTTCAAATAGTCTAGTGTGCCCAGTGAACCAAGAACAGAAAGACCCCAAACAAACTGTGAATGCCTTCCACCTCTGAAAACACTTCTGACAGAGCTCTGAGAGCAGAAATTAGAATTTTTAAAAATAATGCAGAGAACGTGTTCGTCATAAATTCAAGGCACTTTCCATTACAAAAGCCCATGTTTCCTCTTTATCTTGATCACATTATTCCACTAAACCTCTAATTGTGAGTCATTTATTCAATTTTTCTTTCTAAAAAATAGCATACATCTTGCATTCTGTCATTCTTAGAATTCAGGAGAGAAAAACAATGAGACTTCTTAATTCCACAGCGTCTGTTAATGAAATGCAGGATTGAGGAAATCAATCTTAGAGCAATCCATTACCATCATCAGCCGAACAAACACACTTTCTTGCTTCACTGGCCTCTTCCTACTTAGGTAATGTTGAACCTCAGACCCAAGTTGTAATTGGAGTCTTTCTAGACTTAATGTCCCCAGTTAGAACATCTATCATTCTATGATCCAGCAAAATCATATGCATCTTGCTGGGTCTTCCTGTATCTCAGCTGCAGGGCCATCCCCAAATGAGGTTAAAATTGCCTAAGAAGTTGAATTTTCATTTGACCTTTTCTTGCTAAGCCTTTGAGGCCAGTTGCAAAATCCACATTTTATGCAGGTATCCTCAGTATCTGTGCTTAACTGGTCTAAGTTATGCAGTTCCTTGCAAACCTATTACTCACGCATTGGCATCTGTTTCAGCTTACTATTACATCATAGGAAACACAGAACTATGCTAATTTTCACTTTAGACCTGTTTCATCTTACTATTTCTCTCTCCAAAGGATTACCCTGAATGCTGGTTAGGTAAAACCTAAACCAGTGTCATATGCAAATTTTAAACCAATGGCTACCTTTGAAAAATAAAATCATGTCTTGTCCATCCCCTCTACCCCTGATATAAGTGGCATAGCTTCCCCCTTGCAGTCTCTTTCCAAAACACTGAGGTTCACTGCTTGCTTCTTGCTTCAGAGATTTAGTGTATCAAGCAAGTAGCTTCTGATTCAGTGCTAAGGATACACTGTGTGTGTCTGTGCTCAGTCATGTCCAACTCTTTGTGACCCCAAGGACTGTAGCCTTCCAGGCTCCTCTGTCCATGGAATTTTCCAGGCAAGAATACTGGAGTGGTTTACCATTTCCTTCTCCAGAGGATCTTACCAACTAAGGGCTCGAACTTGCTTCTTTGACATCTCCTGCATTGACAGGAAGGTTCTTTACCACCAGTGCCACCTGGGATACACATGAGGGTCTAAAGATTTGCCCTTTAATTCCTCATTGTGTTCAAACCAGCCCTGGACAGGTACAGTCCTTTTGTCACTGCCAATGTCTGGATGAGAAAAAGCCCAGAAACCTGGCACTAAATTGCAACATCCCACCAAAGCTGATGCTAGAAAGGAGACCATGAACAGCAACAAGGAAAGGTCAGGAGAACACTTTCCCAAAGGGGTTTCAAGTCTAATTCACAGCTGTCAAGGATGTATTATGCAATGGGGAACACCCCACCGCCTCACGAAAAGTATGTGTCATGTTGCAAAGCCACTCTCCAAACCTGTGCCGAAATGCGTTACATTCTTGCTCCTGACTCTACTAAAATCAGTTCCTTTGAAAAGCAACTTTAAAAGACACTTGAATGAGAAAACGGGACTGACTGTCATTATTGGTGGAACTTATTTCAAATAGTATTATTAGGTCACTAAACAAAGGGAGCCTTTTCCTTCTCCCTGTGTGGGAAATCCGGTGGGGAAAGATGAGAACGCACTTTGTAAACTTCAGCCGTGGTGGTTAGGATTTCAGATCCAGCAAATGTACCTAAACCTGCATCTTAATCCCTGCTAAGCGACCTTGCAGCTCATCTCGTAGATTGCTCCAGGCACCTCTGACACACTTTAACACCGAAATGCAAACGAGACACCCCCACCAACCACCTCCACTCTGTCACGTGGCCCTAAATTTGGACTTTACTTGCCTTGTTACACGTGAGCGGCTCTTTTCAATCACATGCCATTTCCCCCAGAAAGCGTTGTCAAAAGGGGAGAAGAAGATGTTGTGTTGTCCTAAAGTCACCCAATTTGAAGCAAGCTGCGGGCTCAATCCCCTCATGAAAGGCTGCAAGAATTCAGCAAGCCCACTCCAGGGAGCATTTAGTCATTGCGGAGCCTCTCCTCCCAGCCCAGCTGTGAACCTCAGAATTTCTAGAGCAGGAGATAAACCCGAACATCTGGAGCAGGAATGAGGTGCCCATTAGAATCAAATAAAACCCAAAGTCGTAGGAAAGTCTGCGAAAATCCGCTGCTTTGGCTCTCTGGGGTAATTAGTTACATGGGTAAGTAAATGATCATCTGGAATCCACACCCGCCTGAGAGTTATTAAAACCAGAAGCCACGTGCAATTCATCTAACTAAAGAAAAGCTTGAGGAGAAGGGAGGGGAGATCCAGTCCTCTACCCAGAAAGGAGCTTCTGTTCAACTTTATTAAATGTTTTAAGTAGATTTAAATTTGAGTCAAAGGACCAATTCCCACTCTCCAATGAGAACACTCCCAAAAAAGTGGGAGATGAGCCAGGGACTTGGTCACCCAGAGGACGGGGCTGCACGTGACCTGAGCAGGGAACCCGAGTCGGAGGGAGAAAGGTAGCGGGGGCGGCGGGCTGGATTGAGGTGGGTGGCAGCAAAGGGAGGTCAAGGTGTGAGACACGGTGGGAGTTTATCAACATTAAAGGAAAGAGAGTTCTTGGAAGAGCCTGGCAAGGCATCTGAGAGATGCTAGGGGGCAGGGCCATGGTTGCAGAACTGCCCTAATTACAGATTCAGCAGAAATGAGGTTGTGATCCTAATGATGGGTGAGCTCTGGGATACTTGCTGTCTCCCTGAGGACCCACAGTTAAGTGAACAGTGCTAAGCTGAGGCATTCTAGAAAGCTCCAGATGCTGAGCAAGGAGACTCTGCTGAAGATGGGGGTGACAGCCAGAGGGGAGAACCAGCAGGAAGTTCCCCACTCATGAAGAGTCCCCTTTAGTCAACCTGATCGAACCCAGGGAGGCCCCTGGGCTGCACAGGTTTCCAAGCCCCTCTACATGGACCTATTAAGTTATATAAAAAACCTCACTCCACACAGTTGTTCATGCTACTAGCAAGCAAGGTGAGCTGGTGCAAACAGAGAAGCTTCTAGAATCTCCGTTGAGTCTGCAGAAAGCCCCTCAAGTGAGCATTCAGGACCAGGAGGCCCAGCTTCCTGGCCTCGTCCCCAACTCTCATCCCCTCCCTCCACCTCTTTCTCCTTCTCTGGCACCCATCATTCACATGGACCAGGAAATTCCATGTGCCGTTTGGACATGAAGACCCACCCCAGTCCTGACTCTACCCTTCACGAGCTGGTGGCTTTGAGCCAACTGACCTTGACCTGTGCCTCAGTTTCCTCATCCATCAGTTGGGAATCATAGCCACACCCACTTATTCCCAGATGGCGCTAGTGGTTAAGGAACCCCCTGCCAATGCGGGAGACATAAGGCCTTCAGTCAGGAAGATCCCCTGGAGGAGAACACGGCAACCCACTCCAGTATTCTTGCCTGGAGAATCTCTTGGACAGAGAAACCTGGAAGGCTGAAGTCCATAGTGTCACACAGAGTCAGACATGACTGAAGCAACTTCTATTCTAATTCACAGGGTTGTAAGGAAGTTCAAATAAGACAACTAGATACCCCTCTTGGTTCTAAGGATGCTGGGCAAACAGGAGCTGCCACGGCGGTCACCTTGTTGCTGCTGGAATAACCTTGCCTTCCCTTCTTTCATCTATACTTGCCCTCCTCCTTCCCCGTGGCTCCATCCCAAACCCAATTCCTAAATCTCATAACGCTTTGCCTGCTCCATCATCCTGTCATGCTTGTATCAAAAGTCACCCATCAGAGAAATGAAAGCAGGAAAGAGGCATTTTATTGCTGAAGTTGTTAATTTTACTGTATATATATACATATACATATGTATATATATATGTAAGTCATTCAGTCATGTCCGACTCTTTGTGACCCCCTAGATTGTAGCCCACCAGGCTCCTCTGTCCATGGGATTTTCCAGGCAAGAAATACTGGAGTGTGTTGACATTCCCTTCTCCGGGAGATCTTCCCAACCCAGGGATCAAACCTGGGTCTCCTGCATTGCAGGCGATCCTTTATATCAAAAGTCACCCATTAGACATATGAAAGCAGGAAAGAGGCCCTTTATTTTTGAAGTTGTTAATTTTACTGTAGATTTCCAAAAAAGGTTCACCCGTCTGTTAAAAAAAGAAGACAGACAAAATAAAAGATCTAAAAAGTAACGATTTAAGTGCCAACCGAAAGGAAATGAAAGTGGATTTGTCTTGGTTACCAAGCACAAATTAGAGGGTGATGCAGTACAACCCCAAATCTGCCTTTTTGTACAGACAGAGAATACAATCTTTTTAAAAATACAGTGAGCATTCAGTTTGCCCCCCAACAAACTCTCTTCTGCATAAACAGATGCAGCTCAGTGACTTTCAGTTGAAAACTGTAGCTCCTCTTCTCCCGGGGTCTCTCCCATCTTAGACCTACACACCCATACACACAGATTTTTCATGGTTCATTGGACTTGCATTTCTCTCCTGGTTTTACTCTGATTAACTTTGTCACACCCATACACACAGATTTTTCATGGTTCATTGGACTTGCATTTCTCTCCTGGTTTTACTCTGATTAACTGCAGATGTAGTTTGTACAGCCAAGGTTTCCACATGATCATGCAATGCAATCCTTCCCTTGCTTCTCTTCCGAGGCTGACTTTCACCAGATGGCCAGCCTGCTCACATTCTGAAAAGTACCCACCAAGGAAGACTTGTAAAGACCCACACGCTGCAAGAGGACAAATCTTTGCAAGAGACTGAAAACACTCACTCAGCCTTCTCTCCTGTGGTCTAAATCCCAAAGCACTTTCCAACTCACAGTTCAATCAGAAGCAAACAATGAATCCCTTTCATTCTGAATTTGTAAAAGTTGCAACTTAACCAATTTTTGCCCTTGCCATGCAAACCCAGACAGGAACAGAGTCAGGCTTCCAGGTAAATAGCTCCAGGGTCGACATGCCCTCAACACTCGGAAGCCCTTCCTTCACATCTTCTGAGTATAACTTTGCCCCGTCTCACCCCAGGTTTCCCTCCCAGAGTGGAAGCCCCACTCACCTCGCTCATGATGCTGTAACAACGGGCAGCTCCGTATCCCCACCGGCCACACGGAGAGCACTGCTCAGGGGTCGCTGCTCCCCGTTCTGGCTTTTCTCTTAAAAAGGGCTGCCTGGTGGCATCATGCTTCCTCTGAGCCAATGAGAGTCGTTCACCTGTCTGAACGCCTGGCAGATATCTGAGAGCTCCCAGGGCCACCTAGTGGAGCAAAGGAGAAAGGCAGGCTGGGTTAGGGCTCCAAGTCCCGCCAGGGCAGGAAAGAAAGGACAGATGACAAGATAGTCTAAGTAGGAAGCACAGAGATCATCATAGGTTTGTCACTCTTCATAATTCCAAGGGGTACGGGATTGAGAGACGTGGAAAATGCACTCTCAATGTCGTCGAGCAGAAGGTTTGTTTTTGAAAGGAAGAGCAGTTCTGAAAATCCTGATGCTAGCCACCCAGCAACCCCCTGGTTTACTCGAGAGGTGCCTGCCCTTCATAGCACAATCTCAGCTTTCAGAGCTGAACATTTTCTGCTCCTCCTTCTCCAACCCCAAATCTGCCAGCCTGCCTGCGCCCCAGGTACTCATCTCCAGCGGGAGGAAGTGAGCAGTTGGGGTCATGGACTTGGAGAGTCACACTGTGACTCCTCAGAGGAGAGCATCCTGCTTCTCCCCAGCTATTCCTATGGGTGTGATAGCCTCACCAGTGCTGGAGAAGACTTGGCTTTGACCCTGGAATCTGCCCATCCAGCCTGGCAGTGAAGATCCTTTTGCCCAGATCTGGACTGCTAAGCTGAAACTCCAATGCTTTGGCCACCTGATGCGAAGAACTGACTCCTTGGAAAAGACCCTGATGCTGGGAAAGATTGAAGGCAGGAGGAGAAGGGGGACGATAGAGGATGAAATGTTTGGGTGGCATCATCGACTCAATGGACATGAGTTTGCACAAATTCCGGGTGTTGATGATGGACAGGAAAGCCTGGTGTGCTGCACCAGGGGTCGCAAAGAATTGGACGCGACTGAGCTGAACTGGACTGCTAAGACCCTGAGCAGCATCTGCATAGGCCCTTGATTTTGACAAGGCATATGTTCCAGAAGGGAATGCAGCCAATCCTCAGACCTGAGATACATGTGGCTGCCTGTCTCCTTGGTTCATCACTAGTCAGGACACCTGCCTGCAACTTGCTGGCTTCAATTGGGTCCAGATTCAAGTAGGAGCCTCAGCATGCCAACAAGAATGCCTTCTCATTGCAAATACTTCAAAGAATAAGAGTAACACCTCACATGCAAAGGACCCACCAGATATGCAAACATATCCAAGTGATGGCTACCAAATAGCTGGTGTAGACAAATAAATGAGGACCTGAGTACCACAGTATGATCCTCGGATGCTCCCTGGGCTTCACCTGTCACCTGGAGCCCAGACACTCTATCCACAGTCGCTCGTGGAATTGATGTTAATCAGAACCCTGTCTCTGACTCTTCTCCATTTCCATCCAGCCATCACTCCAGCAGCCTCTCCCTCCAACATCCTCCTCCACAGCCCCTCCCTCTCTCACCTGACACCCCAGAGGGCTTTCATGCCACCTCTATGCCCACCTTCTCCAGGCTTTCTGTTCCCAGCAGGCAGCCCCTCCTCTCCACCCCAACAATCATGTGAACCCTAACGCTCTCCAAGTTCTTTCCCAGTCATCCTTACTCACTGCCTGGGGATGACCCACATGACTGCTTGGGAGTGAGGTCCCACCAACTCTGCCTCACAGCCACCCTGAAATGCAAATACCCTAGGGGGACCTAGGGAATAGTGGGATGACCTACTGTTTGAATCCCCACCTGCTGGATCCACAGAAGCTACTTTCTGAGTTTGGAGAAGGAAGTAAGAAGTGGTGACTGCAGGGCAGGTGCAAGATTTAAGGAGGCACTCACTCTCAGGTTCCTACAAATGCCAGAGCTGCGCTTGCTCAAACTTGAAGGCTGGTGCCTCCTTAAATTGTGTGCCTACTTTGGTCCTGGCCCTGCTGGCAGCTCCCTACTTCCCAAGGGGAGGGTTGATGAGCTTCATATCAAAGAATAAAAGTGAGGTAAAAGGAGAGAACAGAACCCCTCTGGGCACCATCTAAGAGGCTTGTCCATAGTTTTTGCAGAGTGTTGGAGCCAGAGATCAAATCGCCAATATCCACTAGATCATCGAAAAAGCAAGAAAGTTCCAGAAAACATCAATTTCTGCTTTATTGTCTATGCCAAAGCTTTTGTGTGGATCACAATAAACTGGAAAATTCTGAAAGAGATGGAAATACCAGACCACCTGACCTGCCTCTTGAGAAACCTATATGCAGGTCAGGAAGCAACAGTTAGAACTGGACATGGAACAACAGACTGGTTCCAAATAGGAAAAGCAGTATGTCAAGGCTGTATATTGTCACCCTGCTTATTTAACTTATATGCAGAATACATCATGAGAAATGCTGGGCTGGAAGAAGAACAAGCCAGAATCAAGATTCCTGGGAAAAATATAAATAACTTTAGATATGCAGATGACACCACCCTTATGGCAGAAAGTGAAGAACAACTAAAGAGCCTCTTGATGCAACTGAAAGAGAAGAGTGAAAAAGTTGACGTAAAACTCAACCTTCAGAAAACGAAGATCATGGCATCTGGTCCCATCACGTCATAGCAAATAGATGGGAAAACAGTGGAAACAGTGGCTGACTTTATTTTGGGGGGCNGATATGCAGATGACACCACCCTTATGGCAAAAAGTGAAGAAGAATTAAAGAGCCTCTTGATGAAAGTGAGAGAGGAAAGTGAAAAGGTTGGCTTAGAGCTCAACATTCAGAAAATGAAGATCATGGCATCTGGTCCCATCACTTCTTGGCAGATAGATGGAGAAACAGTGGAAACAGTGGGTGAGTGTTTTTTTGGCTCCAAAATCACTGCAGATGGTGACTGCAGATGGTGAAATTAAAAGATGCTTACTCCCTGGAAAGAAAGTTATGACCAACCTAGACAACATATTAAAAAGCAGAGACATTACTTTGCCAGCAAAGGTCCATCTGGTTAAGGCTATGGTTTTTCCAGTAGTCATGTATGGATGTGAGAGTTGGACAATAAGGAAAGCTGAGCACCAAATAATTGATGCTTTTGAACTTTGGTGTTGGAGAAGGCTCTTGAGAGTCCCTTGGACTGCAAGGAGATCCAACCAGTCCATCCTAAAGGAGCTCCATTCTGGGTGTTCATTGGTAGGACTGATATTGAAGCTGGTTGGCCACCTGATGCGAAGAGCTGACTCATTTGAAAAGACCTTGATGCTGGGAAAGATTGAGGGCTGGAGGAGACCACAGAGGATGAGATGGTTGGATGGCATCACCAACTCAATGGACATGGGTTTGGGTGGACTCTGGGAGTTGGTGATGGACAGGAAGGCCTGGCCTGCTGCAGTTCATGGGGTTGCAAAGAGTTGGACATGACTGAGTAACTGGACTGAACTGAACTGATTATATTTGTTTCAGTCTGCCTACATTTCTCCAAGACACTCTTGCCAGGTCATTGTTGATTATTACTGAACTTGCCCTTGCTAAGCATACTAATGTACAGGTAAATCAATTTTTTTTTGGTTTGTTTTTCAAACTCCATTTAACAAATTCCTCGTAAATTTTATCATGTGACTGCTGTGCAATTTTCAATTTTCAAATATTTCATTTCTTTGGTCACATATACTCCTCGTGTTGCTTCTTTTCCTACCCATTCAAAATTTTTTGGATTCTTCTCCATTCACTCCTCATCCCTTCTGTGCATGGAAATATGGACATTTACCAAGAATACGCCTATGATACCCATCTCACATGTCTCTTCATTGTCCTAGTGATCTTACCTACTTCTATCTTTCTTGCTACTCTGGCCACTGAGTTTCTCAGTCACTTCCGACCCTTTGCAACCCCATGGACCATAACTCGCCATCATCCTTTCTTCCCTCTCTCTGCTAATGGCACCTCCAACATCTATTTCATTTTTTCCTAATTTTTCCTTCAGGTACCTTCTCAAAGATTTCTACTCAGGGTAAGTCTTTCCCAACCCCTATTCCTAAATTACATCAATCCACCCTCGTTTATCACATTTTCAATGTTCTAGAAACAAACATGAAAGTAACCTAATGCAGGAGTCAAAACGACTCTCAGTGTGTCCCAAGAAAAAGACAACAGAAGCTGGGGACATCAGTTCTGAGGGACTGTGGAAAGAACTCCCCAAGGAGTCAGTTTTCCAGGTTATAAACCAGTGTCTGCTTTACTGAGACTCCTTAAACCAGCTTTTAAAAATTGCTCCTCTGAGGATGACTCTGGTCTAGAATCTGACCCGGCCCTACTCATTTCTCCTCTGGTCTAAGGTTTTCTGGATGGACAGGAAAGAGAATACTGTCTTCCCTTTCAGTGATAGTATTAGTAATGAGTAACCAAAATGCTGGCAAGTTCTGGGAAAATCAGAGTGTTGCATAACAAGGTTAATGGCCCAAGTTCCCTGGAGTCATCTGAAAATGAAATAATCACTGACTGGAAAATCCAAAGTGAAAAAAAAGAACAAACAAAAAAACAATGTACACAAACACAGTTTACTCCAGGAATGTTCAGTAATTGTTATTGCTTTATTTTGTGACAGCTAAAGAACTTCTTGATGAGGGTGAAAGAAGAGAGTGAATAAGCTGGCTTAAAACTTAACATTCAAATAACTAAGATCATGGCATCTGGTCCCATCACTTTATGGCAAACAAAAGGGGAAAAAGTAGAAGCAGTGACAGGTTTTATTTTATTGGGCTCCAAAATCACTGTGGAGAATGACTGAAGCCATGAAATTAAAAGACATTTACTTCTTGAAAGGAAAGCTATTATGAACCTAGGTAGTGAATTAAAAAGCAGAGACATCACCTTGGTGACAAAGGTCCAAAACTATGGCTTTTCTAGAAGTCATGTACTGATGTGAGAGTTGGACCATAAAGAAAGTTGAGTGCCAAAGAATTGATGCTTCCAAACTGTGGTGTTGGAGAAGACTCTTAAGTGCCTCTTGGACTGCAAGGAGATCAAACCAATCAATCCTAAAGGAAATCAACCCTGAATATTTATTGGAAGGACTGATGCTGAAGCTGAAGCTCGATAGAAAAGCAGTTCTTTTCCTGGTTCCTAGGATTTAGTCCTGGGCTTTTTCTACATTTCTGTTCCACAGCTTTTCTCCACCACCTATGTGTGTGCTAAGTCACTTCAGTCACGTCTGACTCTTTGCCAGCCCATGGACTATAGCCTGCCAGGCTCCTCTGTCCATAGGGTTCTCCAGGCAAGAATATCAGAGTGGGTTGCCATGCTCTTCTCCAGGGCATCTTCCTGACCCAGGGATCGAAGCTGTGTCTCTTACGTCTCCTGCGCTGCAATTCCTTAAGGGCAAATATTTCCTGATTTAATCAATCATTAAGCCTTATACTTATTTTTTCTTCAAACTTATTCTGACTCCACTTTTATTTTTGTTTTTGTTTTTATTCTCACTCATCTTTTCTAGACAATTTCAGTAAATAAAGTCTCTCATCAGGCTCTTGTGAAAGGAAAATAGAAATGGAATTGGTATGGCTAAGAGAATGCTCTAAAATGGTACTGGGAGACTTGTGGACATTCATTTGAACCTGGATAGAATTTGACCTTCTGACACTTAAGTGTCCTACTGAAATCATCCAGAACATCTACCAAAACTCAAGATACTTATTGGACCTTTACCCTAAAATTATTGGTAATTCCTTAAGGGCAAATATTTCCTGATTTGCATCTGAATTAATCACAGTTCTCATCAGGCAACTTTTAATAACCATCTTTTGTCTTTGTAAGTCTTTACCTCTTTCTCTTTCCCAGAACATATTCTTGGTTTTATCTGAAGCTGTGTCTCTCCAACTGTAATTCTTAAGTTGAACTCTTTTTTGCAGCCTCCTGCATTGTTTTTTACTTTACACTTTTTGCTCCTTCAAGAGCTATACACATATCAACTATCCTATATACTATCCCAAACAAACCTCACCAAACCTAACCTTCCTCTAGTCAAAAATTTTTTAATGGTTTCTTATTATTTAGTGAGTAAAGTTCAGTACCTTTAATCAAAGTTCAAAACTAGCAACCTTTCCAATTTTATCTTTGCTTCAGATAGTTGTATTTCCTCCCATTTGCTTTGCTAATTCTAGTCTAGGTTTCCAAGAAATGCCATGTCTATCTCCATTTGTTAAAATCAACCTTGTATTCAAATTCTATTTTAAATGTTATTTTTCTTACAAAGTTCCCACAAATAATCTCTCCAAAGTCTGAATTTTGTTGACATGTGGCTTTTATGGCATTGCCCACATTTTAACTAGTTTGGAATTTTCCCATTAATTATTTTTTCTACTTAAAATGTCCTTGAAGAGCAGGAATTACAGCTTAATTATGTTTATACCCATCCCCAAGTGACTATCATGATGCCTACCAAGGCAGGTTCTCAAAAATTATTTATTATATAAAATAAATATGTAAATAAATTAGTGAGTAATGAAATAATTATGCTTTCTAAAATTAAGGATTTCTTTTGGAAAATTTCCTCCCTATAACAATAATGACTGAAGTTTTAAGTTATTGGTTTATGTGTTTTTCTTCAACTTAATATGCAAATCATTGACTTTAGCAAAACAAGTATTTCATTTGCTGGTGAAAATGCTTAAGACAACAAAAATGGGGCATATTAAGAGTCGATGGAAGCTGCTACATCTGTATCTTTTTCACACCATCTGTCTCCCAAGTTGTTAGATGAATCCAAAACCCATCCAAGTTTTGCTGGTCTGCAGCAGTAAATGCTTCAGTGGCAATTTCAGACAGATTGAGCATATTTCAATTAGACAATTTAGTTGTAAAAGCATTGTCTTGGCAGATAACCCTCCATGGATTATAAAGAAAATAGCTTAATTGGTTTATTAAATAAAATTAACAAAATCCAATAGCTTTAGTTTCAAAACTTTTAGCCATCAGTTAAGTACAATTTTGCATATGTTAAATGTGATGAGCCCTTCTATTGCAGAAGGGTTGACAAGTAATTGTACAAATTAGATGACTGTTCTATCTGAGAAGCATCACCTATAACCACAAATACATTTTAAAATAACTAAGAAATAATAAATATGCACCTGGCACTGAAGGTGAAAATTATGCCTCAGTGTTGTACCATGTCAAGAAATCCTGGTCTCAGAATCAGAATTCCCAGATACTAGACCTATAATTATAAAATATAATTAAATTTCTTATTTATTCAGCAAGTCTATAACCACAAATGTTAGCATTACCCAATTCTGAAAAGAAACTTCCATATTTTCATGTATCATTAGGTATAGAAAATAAATCTAAAGTTTAATCTTTTAACATAAGAGCCTATATTCATATAATTTAGGTTTAAGACTTCCTGGAGTTAGTTGTAAATATATATGTTCTTAATGTGCATTTGTTAGGATTACATATGTAATGCTGTGTGATAGCATGGATGCATCATAAAAGGCAATCACTTTTGTTGGAAAGTAGTGTTTATATCGGAGAAGGCAATGGCACCCCACTCCAGTACTCTTGCCTGGAAAATCCCATGGGCGGAGGAGCCTGGTAGACTGTAGTCCAAGGGGTCGCTAGGAGTCGGGCACGACTGAGTGACTTCACTTTCACTTTTCACTTTCATGCATTGGAGAAACCAATGGCACCCCACTCCAGTACTCTTGCCTGGAAAATTCCATGGACGGAGGAGCCTAGTGGGCTGCCGTCTATGGGGTCGCACAGAGTCGGACACGACTGAAGCGACTTACCAGCAGCAGCAGCAGCAGCAGCAGTGTTTATACCAAATATTTCTAAATTTTTCATTGAACAACTGGGGAAAGAGAGGGCCTGTAAGGACAAGAAAATCCACTACAGAGATCTCCAAAGTCAGACATCTAGATACGAGGTCACACTGGCTTCACAACTCATGTAATCAAGCTTCTCAGATGGCTACTTAGGTGACTTTTATAAGTAACTAGAAAATTCGTGTTTCCAAAGCTGTGACACAGTGAAGAAAATCAATAGAACCTCTAAAGGTGAAATAGTGATTTGGGAAACTGAAGAAAAACGCACAGAGAAATACAGCCTAGAATTTCCTGACTCCAAAAATTTACACTCAATTGAGCAGGAAATTAACCATGATTTCCAGAAAAATCCTTTTCATTCCACTGGATAACAATAGTCATCATGAGAACCTGATATGTTTTTAAACTTAGAACTTTATTCCGCAGTGTTATCAATGAAATATAATGTAGGTAATGTCACTATGGGAGTAAAATGTGAATTAAATTAAAATCAATATGTATTCTAATATCTTACTATATTTAAAGCGTTATTCTAAGGAGTTTAGGGAAAGTAAATATTTATTTATATCTTATATCTGTATCAATATTCTACTTTGTAAAATTTCTGGTTATGGGTTGAATTCTGTCCCCACAAAGGAAGTGCTGAATTCTTAACCCCTAGCACTTGTGAATGTATCCTTATTTGGAAATAAGATATTTGCAGATTTAATCAAGTTAAAATGAAATCATTAAGATAGGTCCTAATTCAATATGTTGGGTATCCTTATAAGAGGAGGAAAATGCCACATGAAGACATACACACACAGGGATAATGCCAGTGAACATAGATAGAGACTGAATCGATGCAGTTGCAAGCCAAGAAGTGCCAACAATCTGTGGCCACCACCAAAAGATAGGAAAAAGCAAGGAAGTGTTCTACACAGAGTCTTGGATGACCCTGATGACATCTTGATTTTGGACATCTAGCCCCAGAATTCTGAATGAATAAACTTCTGTTGTTTTAAGCTACTCAAACTTTGGTATTTTTTTCAACAGCAATCTGGAATACTGATACTTTCTTTTTCAAATTTTACATTTGAATTAGTTACAAATAGACAAACATCAGATTTGAAATCATTCAGTTAGTGTGGGCTTTCCTGGTGGCCCAGATAGTAAAGAATCTGCAGTGTGGGAGAACTGGGTTCAATCCCTGGGTTGGAAAGATCTCCTGGAGAAGAGAGTAAGCCTACCCTGATTTGAGCTTAGATTTCCAAAGGTGGCTGTAAGGCATTCCATAAAAAGGAACAGACATGAGGAGCCTTGCAGGGGCAAGGATGAAAGGCTCACGTGGGCATACTTTGGAATCTGGTTGTTTGGGGTACCATTCCAAGTAGGAATGGTGGAAAGTGAACAGAGTACTGACCAAACTAAGTACAGCTCTTTCAAAATAATGAAAACTAAAGCTGAAAACAAATGGGCTGCTTACTTCCAATTATTTTATTTATCTCCACACTCCTACAAAGAGAGGTAGGGTGTGCCCATGTTTTATTACCACTAGTTCTAAAGAGGAAAAAAAAATTCAGACAATCCAGGTCACTTACAGCAATGAAAATCTCATTAAAAACATTGGATGGTGAGAGAAATAGGAAAAACAATAATTATATTAATAGCGTACAGCTCTATAATCACACGAATCTCTGTATTTATAAAGAAGTGTGGGCAACTCCTAACAGTAGAAATGTAGGTCATAAAGCTTTGTGTACCTGAAGCTTACCTCCTACTCCTTCCTCTTGGTAACGCAACTGAAAGGTAAATAGAGAATAGTCATCGTGATTTCTTAGGAGAAAATAAGTCAGAGTAATGACAAAGGAAGTGGTTTGTGTATTACCAAAACTTTGATGATAAGATTTTACTTTTAGAATTATATTCTGGGAAGTATTTTTTAAGTTTTATTATTATTTGTTTTAATTGAAGGAAAATTGCTTCGCAATATTGTGTTGGCCTCTGCCATACATCAACATGACAGTTATAGGTATACATGTATCCTCGCCCTGTTTTAACTCCCTCCTACCTCTCTCTTCTTTCCAATCCTCTAGAATGTTAAAGAACCCCAGTTTGGGTTCCCTGAGTCATACACAAATTCCCATTCAGTTCAGTTCAGTTCGGTTCAGTTCAATCGCTTAGTCATATCTGACTTTTTGTGACCACATGAATCGCAGCACACCAGGCTTCCCTGTCCATCACCAACTCCTGGAGGTCACCCAAACTCATGTCCATCGAGTCGGTGATGCCATCCAGCCATCTCATCCTCTGTTGTCCCCTTCTCCTCCTGCTCTCAATCTTTCCCAGCATCAGGGTTTTTTCAAATGAGTTAGCTCTTCTCATCAGGTGGCCAAAGTATTGGAGTTTCAGCTTCAACATCAGTCCTTCCAAAGAACACCCAAGAATGATCTCCTTTAGGATGGACTGATTCTATCCCCTTGCAGTCCAAGGTACTCTCAAGAGTCTTCTCCAACACCACAATTCAAAACCATCAATTATTCAACACTCAGCTTTATTTATAGTCCAGCTCTCACATCCATGCATGACTACTGGAAAAACCATAGCCTTGACTAGATGGACGCTTGTTGACAAAATAATGTCTCTGCTTTTCAATATGCTGTCTAGATTGGTTATAACTTTCCTTCCAAAGAGTAAGTGTCTTTTAATTTCAAGGCTGCAATCACCATCTACAGTGATTTTGGAGCCCAGAAAAATAAAGTCTCTCACTGTTTCCACTGTTTCCCCATCTATTTGCCATGAAGTGATGGGACCAGATGCCATGATTTTCGTTTTCTGAATGCTGAGCTTTAAGCCAACTTTTTCACTCTCCTCTTTCACTTTCATCAAGAGGCTCTTTAGCTCTTCTTCACTTTCTGCCATAAGGGTGGTGTCGTCTGCGTATCTGAGGTTATTGATACTTCTCCCGGCAATCTTGATTGCAGCTTTTGCTTCATCCACTCCAGCATTTCTCATGATATACTCTGCATATAAGTTAAATAAGCAGGGTGACAATATACAGCCTTGATGTACTCCTTTTCCTATTTGAAACCAGTCTGTTGTTCCATGTCCAGTTCTAACTGTTGCTTCCTGACCTGCATATAGGTTTCTCAAGAGGCAGATCAGGTGGCCCATCTCTTGAAGAATTTTCCACAGTTTATTGTGATCCATACAGTCAAAGGCTTTGGCATAATCAATAAAGCAGAAGTAGATATTTTTCTGGAACTCTCTTGCTTTTTTGATGATGTTGGCAATGGATGTTGGCAATTTGATCTCTGGTTTCTCTGCCTTTTCGAAAACCAGCTTGAACATCTGGAAGTTCACAGTTCATGTATTGGTGAAGCCTGGCTTGGAGAATTTTGAGCATTCGTTTACTAGCGTGTGAGATGAGTGCAATTGTGTGGTAGTCTGAGCATTCTTTGGCATTGGCTTTCTTTGGGATTGGAATGAAAATGGACCTTTTCCAGTCCTGTGGCCACTGCTGAGTTTTCCCAATTTGCTGGCATATTGAGTGTAGCACTTTCACAGCATCATCTTTCAGGATTTGAAATAGCTCCACTGGAATTCCATCACCTCCACTAGCTTTCTTTGTGATGATGCTTCCTAAGGCCCACTTGACCTCACATTCCAGTATGTCTTGCTCTAGGTGAGTGATCACACCATTGTAATTAACTGGGTCATGAAGATCTTTTTTGTACAGTTCTTCTGTGTATTCTTGCCACCTCTTCTTAATATCTTCTGCTTCTGTCAGGTCCATATCATTTCTGTCCTTATCGAGCTCATCTCTGCATGAAATGTTCATCTCTAATTTCTTGAGGAGATCTCTAGTTTTTCCCATTCTGTTGTTTTCCTCTATTTCTTTGCATTGATCACTGAGAAAGGCTTTCTGATCTCTCCTTGCTATCTATTTTACACATGGTAGTGTATATACTTCCATCTTACTGTCTCCATTCACTTCACCCCCTCCTTCCTCCCCACCCACCATGTCCATAAATCTGTTTTTGATGTCTGCATCTCCACTGTTGCCCTGTAAATAGGTTCATCAGTATCATCTTCTTAGATTCCATATATATATATATATATATATATATATATGTTAATATACAATATTTTTTCTGGGAAGTATTTTCATGTTATCATCTTGATCCTTTTTAAATAATAAGAACTCACACTCATGTGTGTTTTTCACATGCTAGGAACTGAATGCTTTACATGATTTAAACTTTAACAATCATCCTCTGAATCTTTGCAGATTTTGAAGCCAACTTAGGATGGTAAACTAACATACCCAGACTCACACACCCTAGAAGAGACCAACCACGTTTCCTTAGCAATTGTGCTTTAAAGTGCATGTACGGATCCACTATGCTCTTATGCCTTTGAAAGCAGGATGCTGTACATGCTAAATATCAAAATCTTATGTGGTTACTTTGTCTGGGATCTACTTTTTTTCAGGCCGCATATCCATTTCATGTAGAGACAGTGCTATCTGCATAAAAGCAGAGGGTAATGAGAGTGCAAGTGCTTCTCAGGTGACTCATGGGTAGAGTCCAACTGCACAGCAGGGGGTGGGGATTCAATCCATGGGTCACGAAGGTCCCCTGAAATAAAAATTCTATGGATGGAGGNATAGCCTTGACGTACTCCTTTTCCTATTTGGAACCAGTCTGTTGTTCCATGTCCAGTTCTAACTGTTGCTTCCTGACCTGCATATAGGTTTCTCAAGAGGCAGATCAGGTGGCCCATCTCTTGAAGAATTTTCCACAGTTTATTGTGATCCATACAGTCAAAGGCTTTGGCATAATCAATAAAGCAGAAGTAGATATTTTTCTGGAACTCTCTTGCTTTTTTGATGATGTTGGCAATGGATGTTGGCAATTTGATCTCTGGTTTCTCTGCCTTTTCGAAAACCAGCTTGAACATCTGGAAGTTCACAGTTCATGTATTGGTGAAGCCTGGCTTGGAGAATTTTGAGCATTCGTTTACTAGCGTGTGAGATGAGTGCAATTGTGTGGTAGTCTGAGCATTCTTTGGCATTGGCTTTCTTTGGGATTGGAATGAAAATGGATCTTTTCCAGTCCTGTGGCCACTGCTGAGTTTTCCCAATTTGCTGGCATATTGAGTGTAGCACTTTCACAGCATCATCTTTCAGGATTTGAAATAGCTCCACTGGAATTCCATCACCTCCACTAGCTTTCTTTGTGATGATGCTTCCTAAGGCCCACTTGACCTCACATTCCAGTATGTCTTGCTCTAGGTGAGTGATCACACCATTGTAATTAACTGGGTCATGAAGATCTTTTTTGTACAGTTCTTCTGTGTATTCTTGCCACCTCTTCTTAATATCTTCTGCTTCTGTCAGGTCCATATCATTTCTGTCCTTATCGAGCTCATCTCTGCATGAAATGTTCATCTCTAATTTCTTGAGGAGATCTCTAGTTTTTCCCATTCTGTTGTTTTCCTCTATTTCTTTGCATTGATCACTGAGAAAGGCTTTCTGATCTCTCCTTGCTATCTATTTTACACATGGTAGTGTATATACTTCCATCTTACTGTCTCCATTCACTTCACCCCCTCCTTCCTCCCCACCCACCATGTCCATAAATCTGTTTTTGATGTCTGCATCTCCACTGTTGCCCTGTAAATAGGTTCATCAGTATCATCTTCTTAGATTCCATATATATATATATATATATATATATATATGTTAATATACAATATTTTTTCTGGGAAGTATTT
The DNA here is from genome assembly GCA_006410615.1 of Neotragus moschatus. NCBI lineage: Eukaryota > Metazoa > Chordata > Mammalia > Artiodactyla > Bovidae > Neotragus > Neotragus moschatus. The sequence continues at coordinate 340,564 of SJYA01000205.1, forward strand.
TCATGTTATCATCTTGATCCTTTTTAAATAATAAGAACTCACACTCATGTGTGTTTTTCACATGCTAGGAACTGAATGCTTTACATGATTTAAACTTTAACAATCATCCTCTGAATCTTTGCAGATTTTGAAGCCAACTTAGGATGGTAAACTAACATACCCAGACTCACACACCCTAGAAGAGACCAACCACGTTTCCTTAGCAATTGTGCTTTAAAGTGCATGTACGGATCCACTATGCTCTTATGCCTTTGAAAGCAGGATGCTGTACATGCTAAATATCAAAATCTTATGTGGTTACTTTGTCTGGGATCTACTTTTTTTCAGGCCGCATATCCATTTCATGTAGAGACAGTGCTATCTGCATAAAAGCAGAGGGTAATGAGAGTGCAAGTGCTTCTCAGGTGACTCATGGGTAGAGTCCAACTGCACAGCAGGGGGTGGGGATTCAATCCATGGGTCACGAAGGTCCCCTGAAATAAAAATTCTATGGATGGAGGAGTCTGGCGGGCTGCAGTCCATGGGGTTGCAGAGAGTCAAAAATGCCTGAGTGACTCAGAACACACAGAATGAGACTTTAACCAATTTCTGCTTAAGGTTTATTCTTTTCTCTATAAACTATTGATATCTCCCAGCCTACTCTATGAGTCTTCCTTCATATTTGATTCATTAAATGCACATAGCTGTAGCTCTTACCATCTAAACATGACATATCATCCTTCACCACAAAGAAAATTCTTTCATATCATGTCTGGCAGGATCATGTCAGGTTCACTGCCAACGCACCTAGAGTGCCAGATAGAATGATATATACTCTTAAATTATGTTGTATAAGCTAAAGAAGCAAAAATAAGAATCAGTCATTAGTACAACAAGAGTTACTTAGATCACCACATGTAGAATATTTCTGATTGGGAAAGAATGCTTCTATCTTTATGCCTTGTAAATTCCATCATGAGTAAGAAAAACCTTAAATTATCTGTCCTGGCAGTGTTACACAGATGTAAGCAGATAAAACTCTAAAGTTGACATATAAATAAATATGAGATGGCATCACAAATGTTTTGCCACGATCTTCTGCTATTTACTTAATACTGGTATATATTCTGTATTTTCCAAATTCACTCTTTCCTTTAAGCCAAACGTTAAACAGATTTCACAAAATAATACTTTCCTCTGCATTATTTACTTTCTCATTATGATTCAAATGTGAATATGTTAGTAAGAGACATTTTCTAAGTAATAGATTTTTTTATTATCCCCGAAGAAGTGATCATTTGAAAGTTTACGTATACCTCCAGATCTTTTTCCTCTGTTTCATCCTTGGAATTAAAATATATGTTCTCTTGAACTGCAGGAGGTGGTAGCACGGAGGGAATAAATTGTCCGAGCAGAGGAAAAGGTGCTTTAGCACAGTTGGCCTGCGTGAGTGTCAGTAATCACCTAGGACATCATTGAACTAAGGCTTTTCCCACTGTTTCTTCAAAATAGGACCTTAAAGCTGTGGGCAACGAACATCTACACCTGTCGATTCACTCACCAATTAAAATAATGTGTCTACCTCATTAAAATGCAATTTTCCCAAATATTTTTAATATCGCATTCATGAAGGCGAGACATTTATAAGTAAAAATGCGGCAAATTTTTCTCCAACTCACCTAACTCAGCCTGGATGTTTATCCCTTTTCCATCTTTTTCTTAAGTTTTAGTTCTCTAGGCAAGAAAGAAGTGCCAGGAAGTCCACTAATGATGATTCTCATGATATGCTTATGAAAAGCATCTGAGAAAATGAGGTTTATCCTAACGGTCTTGAAAATAATAGTCAAGCTTTCTTTCTCTTGTTCTGAGCACATGTGGTATTCTGCTGGTGAGATAAAATTGCATTTTCTCCCTACTCTAAAGGAGTTTACTGTGGGATTTATGAACTCAGAGCTCCTAGAACCCCCACATTAGAAAGGTACCTCAAGGTCCTCAGGTTCTTGGCTCCTGAGGATTTTAATTGAGGTGGAGCAACAAGAAGTTTTTGCAAGAGATGCATAGAAGAATCTTTCATCAGGGCAAGGACTCAGAACACAGCAGGTGTAGTTAGCTCTCACTGTGTTAGCCTCTTGGTGCCATGTGCTTAGTCACTCAGTTGTGTCCAACTCTTTGCGACCCTATAGGCTGTATAGCCTGTCAGGCTCCTCTGTCCATGGAATTTTCCAGGCAAGAATAGTAAAGTGGGTTGCTATTTCCTTCTCCAGGGGATCTTTGTGACCCAGGAATCGAACCCGTATCTCCCATTTCTCCTGCATTAAATGCAGACTTTTACCCACTGAACCGTGGGGAAGTACTTCTCTTGATAATATTGCTCAGAAGTTTGGGTTGCTTATGGCATTTGAGGACTGAAGAAAAGCATCAAATATCTTCTGTAATTACTGTAGGTAAAGTGCTAGGTCTACTAAATACTCCGCGTACCATGGAGGCTCTGCCGCTGTGAGGATTTCAGTATAAGGAAGGGAATCTGTTGAAGGTGTTTGAAGGAATTCAGCAAAGTGGACAATCAGTTTTATATGAAGTCAACACGGGCTTCTATTTTGTAACAACCAAATGCCTGTAGTATTAGACTTTTCCAACACTGAAGCAACTCATATTTAGATGAAAAGTTCCTGTCTGTAAAGGTTTGACACTGTAAACTCAAAACTTACCGGTCATTTACTTTGTGTGAGGTTTCATGCTAAGCAATTTAGGGAAACAAAGAGATAAATAAGGCAAGAGTTATGCCCTCAAGAAATTATTATTTGTTTGAATCTGCCAAAGCATCCTGTCTTCTGAAGCATTCTATGTTGTCACTTTCCAAGTTTAAATGTTATTTGTTTTTATTTTTGTTTAGGCTTTCACAGTGATCTTTGGAATAATTTGAGTTCCAGTTATTATAACTAGATACCAAAAAGCATGAGTTTAACATGCTATAAACAATTTTCTATGTATAAATACATTTTTCAGTATTAATTTTCACACTTACAGGACAATCACCATTGCTTTGGATGTTGACCCCATGACACTGAGAAATCTTATAGTTGCTTCTAATACAAAAGGCTATGCAATATAAGTTCAAAATCAGAAGGACAAGTATTTCTATCAGAAAAACAGACCACCTAGATCTGACATATACAGTTACTTTCAAGTAATCAGAATAGCTTATTAGGCTAAATATTTAATTCTTAAGATAACACTAGGTCAGCCTAATATTTTTGTGTACCTATATATGTGTATATGAGGAGGGCATGGCAACCCACTCCAGTACTCTTGCCTGGAGAATGCCGTGGACAGAGGAGCCTGGAGGGCTACAGTCCGTGGGGTCGCAAGAATCAGACATGAGTGAGAGGCTGAGCACAGCACAGCATGTGTGCACATAGTTGTATTCTCCTTAACAGCTCATTTTGGGTAATTTCCTCTGCATGGATTCTGTTCAAATGACTGAAATGAAGATTTGGGTTTTCTTTTCCACTTTTCTGATGTTTAAAATTCCAGCACTCGGGCCAGAGGGAAAGACGTGACAGTTGCCTCACTTAATTATAGATGCCGATCATGCAGCTTGTTTTTTCCTGTCTGTCTCCTAGTTCTCTTCATAAACTGACAGATAATCTCATAATTATTCAAACCGTTCTGGTCCTGCTTATGCAGCCTGATAAAGACTAGCATACCACGCTTCAGCAGTTCCACAGGCATTTATTATCAAGATTAGAGATTCCCAGGAAAATCATGTTTTAACTAATTTTAATTTGAGGATTTAGTAGGGAGGGGAGGAAGAGATAGAAAAAGGCAAATTACATTTTTAAAAAACTCTTATGCTTTCCATTATTCAAATAATAGGAAGAAGGCATTGCATGAGGAAGAAAATAGTGTTTAAACATTTTTAGTGAAAGCACACATAATTAAGTCTTAAGTCCACTTATGGCTGAATAAATGGCAAATGGCTTTTTCCAGCTAAAGTCTGTCTCCATGAGTCTACAAGATGGTGTGTACAATGTAATATAATGGAATACATGTACTAATAGCAATATAACAAAATAAGTATGATCTCTTTAGTAGTTATGGGTGTCAAGCTTTAACATTGTTATGGGAAAAATATAGTGTCTTCTACTTGGGTAGTCAGCCATGATATTAGATCACCAAATGAGTGTGCTCTCAGAAGATTTTAAAATAGATTCCTCCCATCCCCACTCAGGAAGGACTGATAACTAGTAAACATAGTTGAATATCTGAATATTTTTGCAGAATGTAACATTGCTGAGACATTAGAGAAAAACTGCTGGTGAGATGCAGGTGGAAGAGACCTTGATGTGGACATAAGTGCTCTGGGTTCAAATTCTGGTTCAATCATGAACTCTTACTTAATAATTGCAACATTAGCCAAGAATTAATTTCTATGAATATTAAGTTCATTTTCTTGAACATGGGGATATTAATTCAGTCTTACAATGTTACAATAATATATTAGATCAAAATCACTTTACAAGCTGGAATTCATTGCGTGGTTGCACATTATAGCACATAGTTTGCGTTGATAAAGAAAAATTGCATCAGATTACTTGTTGGCAAGGAAACTTCATCAAGACTATTGCAGTAGGGGTCAAGGTTATAGCAGTGGGGGAGAGAGTGAATTTAACTTCATTGAAACTAAAGAGAATTTTTAAATGCAGGGGTGTATTAATGGCTTCCCAGGTAGTGCGGTGGTAAAGATTCTGTCTCACAAAGCAGGAGACAAGAAGATGCAGATTTGATTCCTTGGTCAAGAAGATTCCCTGGAGCAGGAAATGGCAAACCACTCCAGTATTCTTGCCTGGAAAATTCCATGGACAAGGAGCCTGGCAGGCTGCATAGTCCATGGGATTGCAGAGTTGGACACAACTGACCACACACACACATTTTAATGGAAAAGTACTGGAGGACTTGCTGGAAAGATTGGTCACTGTGCCTAGACCATCTGCTTTTGCTAATTGATGCTTAGTGAAGTTACGTTTCTATCTTCCCCAAGGAGAATGGGAGACCTAAGTCCTATCTTTCTCAAATCTAAAAGGGAAGAGACCAGAAGAAGAAGATTTACACCTCAGAGTCAGGGGAAGAAATTACAATGGTAAGTTTTCTAAAGTAGATGGTCTAAGAAAAGGTAGGTTAGGGGCGCCTTTGGTCAGAAAGAATCCTGCCTAAAGTTTAGTCCATCTTAGGAGACCTTTAAGGATGCCTTGGTCAATGGATGTCAAAATCTAATCCCACTGGGAAAAACAAACACTAAATCAGCAGTCACAGATATGCCTTTTATTCCTTGTTTCTGTACACTGCTGAACAACATTCAATCATCATCAGTTATTTTCTGAAATTTAGTTTTTTAGTGTTGGAGTTGTGAATGCATAATCAATGACAAGGAAAAGTTGAATAAAATAACAATGACAAGAATTTTTGCCATGAGTTGTTTTTCTGAGATACACTGATGTTTGTATGCAGATAAAGTTCAGTTCAGTTCAGTAATTGTCGTGTCTGACTCTTTGCGATCCCATGAATCACAGCACCCCAGGCCTCCCTGTCCATCACTAACTCCTGGAGTTCACTCACACTCATGCTCATCAAGTCCGTGATGCCATCCAGCCATCTCATCCTCTCTCGTCCCCCTTTTCTCCTGCCTCCAATCCTTCCCAGCATCAGAGTCTTTTCCAATGAGTCAACTCTTCGCATGAGGTGGCCAAAGTACTGGAGTTTCAGCTTCAGCATCATTCCTTCCAAAGAAATCCCAGGGCTGATATCCTTCAGAATGGACTGGTTGGATATCCTTGCAGTCCAAGGNACCATTTTGCCTTTTTGCATTTCTTTTCCGTGGGGATGATCTTGATCCCTGTCTCCTGTACAATGTTACGAACCTCTATTCATAGTTCATCAGGCACTCTATCTATCAGATCTAGTCCCTTAAATCTATTTCTCACTTCCACTATATAATCATAAGGGATTTGATTTAGGTCATACCTGAATGGTCTAGTGGTTTTCCCTGCTTTCTTCAATTTAAGTCTGAATTTGGCAATAAGGAGTTCATGATCTGAGCCACAGTCAGCTCCCAGTCTTGTTTTTGCTGACTGTATAGAGCTTCTCCCTCTTTGGCTGCAAAACATATAATCAATCTGATTTCGGTGTTGACCATCTGGTGATGTCCATGTGTAGAGTCTTCTCTTGTGTTGTTTGAAGAGGGTGTTTGCTATGACCAGTGCTATCTCTTAGCAAAACTCTATCAGCCTTTGCCCTGCTTTATTCATATTCTAAGGCCAATTATTGTCCTTAAAGGAAGAAAAAAGAACAGAGCTCCCTCACTCTGCCATGTGAAGAAACAATAAGAAAGCAGGAAGAGGACCTTCACCAGGAACCTGATAATTCTGACATCTTGATCTTGAATTTCTAGCCCCGGGAACTGAAACAGAAGTATTTGTTGTTCAAGCCTCCCAGTCCATATTTTTGTATAGCAGCCTGAACTGAGACAATATCTCACAATGAATAAGAAGAGATGGTGGTATTAAAACACAGAATGAACTGATGGAAGTTAGTCATTTGCAAAAGCTTATAAAATTAAAGTGGAACCTTGGTAGCTAGATCAAGTAGAGTGTGTGAGAGAGGTCATTCTTTACAGATTTTATGGTGGGGATTGAGCGGTCAGTGAAGGAGAAGAAGGGGGATAGTTGTTTGAGAAAATACATTGAGGGTATCTATCTGAAAGGAGTTTGACATAATGCAGTGGGTATATATAGAAGCACAAGTTAATCTATCTGAAGCTGAAGGACAACTGATGTGTCTAGGAAGCCATTAATGTCAACTCTACTTCTTAGGAGCATCTCATATATCTATTGATCAGGCCAACATTTATTACAGTTTCATGTTGGTGGGTCCTTTTCTAAGGCATTAGAAATTGAGGTAGGTAAGCAAAAGGGCTCACTGCTGTGATTTATTTGATAGAAATTCATAAATTTACTGGTCATGACCAACCACACTAACCTCATGCATAGTTAAAACAGAATAAGTAGAGTGACTTAATCCTTCAAAACACTGACAATGTTTTCTCCTGAAATATACACATGGAAGATCATATCATCGACTGTTGTTTCAAGGACTCCATAATTCGAGGGAGGAGTTGAAAAAATTCAAAATAAAAAGAAAAGAACTTTTTTCTTCTAAGAAAAAATTCATTTAGATATACCACAGGAGCCTCACTTTTAATATTAATACATTAAAACTGAATTTATTGACTTTCAGTTTCAGCTCTGACTTGTAAAGAAATTAGAAGTCAACATCTCCATCATTACTGTAAGAAAACGCTGAAAACAATCTTGAAAACCAATGATTTTTCTAATGCCCATTAGAAAACTGAGATCATAGGGAAAACTTTTACCCTTAAATCTGGAGAAGACAGGACAACCCAGGGGGTAATAGCTAAGATTTACTTACATGAAGTACAAACTATTAGAACCATTAGCTGATAAGAATACTTAAATGCTAATTTTGACAAATTGCTGGAGGTTGAGTCTGGACTAATATGAGAATGATAATTTCCTAGGGACTGTCTTAGTGAAGGACACATATTTATGGGCTCTGTATTCAGGAATCCCGTAAGATTCTTAAGGTGAATTTCTCTAGCAAGCAAAAGATAAGAATAATCATTGCGGAATAAGTCAGAGCATTGTTCACAAAAAGTTCTTAGCCTCCAGGAGCAAAGATTTTACCAGAATCTTAACCCACCTGGGGTAAGGACATTCCTTCTAGTCCAGGCCACTCTGATCTTGTCTCATCTAAAGGGAGAAAAACTGTTCTACTGGATTGACAACTGTGATTATTAAGAACAGGTCCACTAAAATGTAAACCTAAAATTATACAACACGTCTCCTTTTTCACACCTGACCACAACCAAGGTGGGCTCCAGGATAACATCAGTGGATTACAGCTGAAAGAGACTCAAGATACAGATTCCTTCTGAGGAGTAAAAAGGGAAGCCCAGTCAAGAGAGACACAAAAACAAGGACAATAGATGAATTTGAAATCTCTGACACTTAACAGTTTCACCAAATATTCAATACAGCCCAACTCCTAAACAGGTTAACATAAACTCTAACACTATATGGTGAAACATCACATGACTCAATTTCTGAAACATATTGCAAAATATGCTGAAAGACAGGAAAAAGCAGTCTGAAGCCACAAAGCAATCCTTAAAAATAATTCAGATATGAGAGAGAGGTTGGGATTATCAGACAGGGAATGTAAGTTCACTATGATGAATATAAAGCTCTAATGAAAATAGTAGATGACATACAGGAACGGATGGGCAATGTAAGCAGAGATTTGGGAACCTTAACAAAGAGCCAAAAGGAAATGCTAGGAATAAAAAGTACTAACAAAAATGAAGAATGCCTTTAATGTGCTCATCAATAGATTTGAAATATCTGAGGAAAAATATCAATGAGCTTGAGGATTTGTCAGTACAAATTCCCAAAATGAAATACAAAGAAAAAGGAATGAAAAACAAACAAAACCCAGAGCATTCATGAAACATAAAATGGTTTCAAAAGGTATAACGTCAATAATTTGAATAACAGAAAAAAAGAAGAATGGAACAAAAAATATTTGAAATAATAATGGAAGAGAACTTTCCGAACAGATACCAAACTAACGTTCCAGGATGCTCAGAGAGTAGTAAGCGACACGCTGCTGCTGCTGCTGCTAAGTCCCTTCAGTCGTGTCCGACTTTGTGCAACCCCATAGACGGCAGCCCGCCAGGCTCCCCCGTCCCTGGGATTCTCCAGGAAGAACACTGGAGTGGGTTGCCATTTCCTTCTCCAATGCATGAAAGTGAAAAGTGAAAGTGAAGTCGCTCAGTCGTGTCCGACTCTTCGTGACCCCATGGACTGCAGCCCACCAGGCTCCTCCATCCATGGGATTTTCCAGGCAAGAGTACTGGAGTGGGGTGCCATCACCTTCTCCAACATAGATGTGAAAAAAAAAAAAAGCAACATTTAAATATTATCATATATATTCAAATCAAAGAAAACAAAAGAGAAAATCTTAAAAAGAGCTAGGATAAATGGGAAACAGCTTACCCAGAGAGAAACAAGGAAAAAATTGCAATGAATTTCTCATTAACAATGAAAAGAAATGAGTTAAAAAGCCAGAAAAAAACACAAAACAATGGAAATGCATATAACTAAGGGTAGACTCCGGCAGTTGGTGATGGACAGGGAGGCCTGACATGCTGCGGTTCATGGAGTTGCAAAGAGTTGGATACGACTGAGCGACTGAACTGAAGTGTAAGAAAACAGTGTAAAAAGACTACAAACTGCATAATTAAAATCATATTTTATTTAGAAAAAGCAAAACTATAGAGATGGTAGAAAGTTCAGTAATTGCCTGGGGGTTGGGAGAAGTGAGGAGGATTGAGCAGGGAAGTCTTAAGGAAGAGACTTAAGGAAGTCTCTTCTAATGATACTGTAATAGTTGACACATGACACTATGCATTTATCCCAAACCATAGAAATTTATGCACCGTGTTCCTTAAAATATGCAAATATAAAAATTATTTAGGAGGCTAGGTGAACCCATGACATAACGCAGCATGTGACAAAACAAACTAACTATATTAAAAATGTATGAAAAGTATGAAGGTGGAGGAAGTGATGACCTAAATAACTTTGAAAATGAGCCGAGTCTGTAAGGCTAAAGGCAAAAGAAATTGAACATAAGCCAAATTCTAGTTGATAAAGTTGTTTCTAATGGGGCATGGGTTACCAATCCAGACAGGGCTATTCATTACACTGAAAATGAACAATTAAATGAATGCATGGTAGTCACTGAGAGTCAGATTTTTCACTATTGGAGTAGAGGGTATAGGTAAACAGTGAGAAGAAGCTAGAATGACCCATGTCATTATCAGCCAGAGTCAGAAACATCAGTATAAACTCATTTTTAACTTAACATAGGCACAGATGTGTAAACATAGAAATCTATGCAGATATACATACATAAGGTTAGAGTACATACATACATACAACTCTGCTGTGTCAACATCTAAAAGATATTACCCCTTCCAGTAGCAATAAGCAGACTTAGTGCCCTGTGATTTCTAATACCATTATCCAGTGAAGGGGCTCCTTGGAGCAAAGACTGATTCTAGTGCTGAGGAAGGAAATATGCTAGATGGATCTGGAGCATCTTACAGTGCCAGATAATAAGGAAGTGGTTAAAAACAAAACAAAATGAAACTTAACAATGATACTGATATGACTGAAGGACATAGGAACCAACTGAAAACACTTCCAATGGCCAAATCTGGAGCAGTCTGAGCCATAAAATCAATAAAAGTAATATTAGATTATAAGACAAAGTGAAAGATTAATATTTGTGAGTTTATATTGATATAAACAAATATTTGAATAAAAACACATAAATAGCAGAGAAGAGACAAATCTGCCATGCAGGAGAAGTTCAAATAATTTATGTAGAAACTCTGCCTTTAATGGAATGGAGCTTAACTTCCCACATTGTAAGTCCTGGCTGCACAAAAATTACAGTGTACAGTTGGGGGATGTTTTTAGTGGCTCAGTAGTATCCGACACTTTGTGACCCCATGGACTGTAGCTTGCCAGGTTCCTCTGTCCATGGACATTCTTCAGGCAAGGATCCTGGGCCGGGGGGGGGGGTGGGTTGTCGTTTCCTTTTCCAGGGGATCCCCCAGACCCTGGGATCGAATCTGGGTCTCCTGCACTGGCAGACAGATTCTTTACTACTGAGCAGTTGGGGGAGGGTAACATTAATATGGAGAAAACTGACAAACACTATCTCATCCATGTGGATTACTTGATGGCAGCAATAAACATGCTGTTAATATGTACTCTGGAGAATATGGTGTAACTGATACTTGCCTTTAGTGGTCATCCTTTCCAAATTCTATAACTAACTCCAGTCTAATCAGGAGAAAATCATCCCACAAATCCCAACTGAGAGTCATTCTACAAAATCCTAATCACGGTGCAGGTATGCTCCACTTTTTGACAGTTTGTGTGATGCCCCTTTGCTTTTAAGAAAGACCTACGTTAATATTTGTTTTTGCTAAAGGAAAGAGCATTTTCATTTTTGCAGTGAAAGGCAAAACAGCAAAACCAGTGTTCAGTGTTGGCTCTGCAGCCAGCAGGAAGAGTGGCACTGCCAAGACCCTTCCCCAGGAACTACACTCAGCATCTCAGTCTCAGGCAGACATGCTTTGAGCTGTGTCTATCCTGTGCTTTATCTTGATTTATTTTGTGCACATGTTAGTAAGATGTAAGGGAATTGCCCTTGGGTAATTGCCTCTCCAGTTTACACCACTTCAACTTACAAAATGTTTCATAGAATGTCTGCTTTTGAATGGCTGGGGAAACTTATACACCTCTAAACTGCCAGATCATCAGAAACAAGGACAGATTGCCACAGATGAGAAGAACCTAAGAAGACATGACAACTAATTATAACCTTGTATTTTACATGGCATTCTGGAATAGAAAACAGATATTAGGATAAAAACTATGGAAGTCTAAATAAAGTTGGGATTTTAGTTACTCATAAATTATTGATGTTGATTCAATCTTTCTAACAAATAAATATTCCATACTAAAGTAGAGCTTCCCTGGTGGCTCAGATGGTAAAGTGTCTGCCTGCAATGTGGGAGACCCAGGTTCCATCCCCGGGTCGAGAAGATCCCATGGAGAAGTAAATGGCAACCCACTCCAGTACTCTTGCCTGGAAAATTCCATGGACTGAGGAGCCTGATAGTCTACAGTCCATGGGGTCGCAAAGAGTCGGACACGACTGAGGGACTTCACATTCACATTCACAATGTAGGATGTTAATAACAAAGGAAATTAAGTGTAGGTACATGGGCATTCTGTACTACCTTTACAGTTTTTCTGTAGGTCTAGAACTCTCTAAGATTAAAGGTTCAGTAAGAAAATAAACTTATCAACTGTTACAAAAGATCATCCATCTAAGCGTTCAACTAGACATGAAGAGTCATTCTCCGAGTTCCGTCTTCCTCAAGGACACTTGCATCAAGTTCTAATTCTACTTCAATTTCTTTTAAATTTTTTTTCCCATTCTGTCATTTTTTTGAACTCTCATCATTTCATCATCTTATCAGATCTTCCTAGACTATTTAGTTAAAAAATTCCCCTAGCCAGCACCATTTTCATTTATCTTAAATTAAGAAATCAAAGCATTTTTAAAATAATAATTCCTTCAAAGTTAGGGCTATTGACAGTAAATTTGGTGGTCCTGAGATCATTTGAGGGGGGAAGAAAAGTGTGATGATTTAGAAGAAAAGATTAACTAAACTGCTTACTTCCCGCTTTGATTTTGCTGCTATACTTAAGCTGCTTATCTTCCTCATGATTTTCTAGAAATAATATTTCTCAAATTCTTTGCCAAAATGTAATTTATCTGTTTGTCTTACAATGTTTTATGAAAACTTGTTTTGTAGTTAGGGCCTTTAGGTGATTGGCTTTACTTATTTATGGCCTTGGAGTTCTAGTTACTGATAAATAAGCAAAGTAGAATATTTATATTGTATATTTGACAGTCTGTTGAACTTCTAGGAGTTATTTAAGTTATTTAAGTTGTCTTTGTTTCTTTGAGCTAAAATGAATTCTTGGAGCTAAGATGAAGTAGGGAGTCTCAGAATGATTCATTTTACTATGTATATTTTCATGAATGCCCAAAGATAATCTACATGGTCTGTGATTGCTTTCTCATGGGCTTTGACATGATGGAAATAAATATATATCATTGTAAATTATCCAAGGCAGCCTTTTTTAAATTGCATACTATGGTATTTAATCTTGGCCTCTAATCTTCTTTAACATTTGTATTAGACTTCCATAGTTACAGTGCCATACTATGACAAAATATGATTCACCCCATAAATATTCATGTTCATTAATCTTTTGGGGAACCCAGTTAATGCATAAAATAAAGTCAAGCTACACTGAAGATGTTAGCTGCTCATTTGCATAAAACCACACCTGTTCTCCAGGGAACCTGTTCCTTGATCCTCCTATGGTCAAAAGATTTTGTTTCACAATGCTTGGTGCTTTCAGATAGTCAGAGGGTTTGACAAGGGAGCCTGCAGGAATAGCGAGGAAATATTTGATTTTGAGGCTCAGATTTTTTATCTGGAAGGGAGTTAAAATGGCATCTACCAGGAACCACACTGGCCAACTTCAAAACTACAGGGCTTAGAAAGCAGCCTTTGATTTCTCTTATCTCCCTGTAAGGCATGTTTATCAGAAAAGATTAGGAGGAGAGTTCCAGCAGGACCTCTGTCCCAGCAGCTTCCTTTAACCAGCTTCCATGGTCTGTTCTTTCGCTATTGTGAAAACAATTGGTAACTTGTTTTCTTTGTATCAGACTGCCTGGCATTTGTGAACAGACTTTGGAGACAAAAACAAAAACTGGAGCCTTAAAGAGCAAACATACTTTTAAAGAAAAAATAAATTCTTTTAAATAACTTCCAAGGAAAAGAAGTGAAGAACGAAGATGTCCATAAATCACAAGATGGGAGGGGGAGGATTGGGTAAAGGAAGGTGTACTTTTCTGGGGAAGAAATAATAAATTATCTTGGCAAACTAAAAGGGAGAAAAAAGGAGTGAAAAGTAGGACTCAACAAATAGAAGAATGGAGGCAAATTAAGAAAATGTTTGGAAAAAAGTTAGCGTGAAAGAAAAGCAAGAGGAAATATCACTCATATGAGTAACAGTGAAAAGTGGAAAGAAAAGAACCAGTTATCTGGTAGTTAACGGCACTCTGAAAAGGCAAGGAACACAAAAGCAGTGACCACCCCCTCACAAAGTCTGAAAGGCCAGAACAGGCTGTGCTTTTCCTTATCCACCCCTTCCTACCCCCCAACTCTGTTTCAAGCACTTAACTCTGGGAGTTTTTTGCTGTCCCAAGTGCCATGTCTTTCTAGAAAGAGGTGTGCATACTAGTTGTGCTGAAATAACTTCCTAGACCCCATTTGGAGTCATTCCTGCCCAGTCAGCAAACCAAAACTTTGATAACTTTGCCTTCCCTATAAATGGTCCACCTGAACAGAAATGCAGTATTTCCCTATCAGCCAATCTCCAAACGCCAAGCTAACTCTGGGCCTTTCACCCCCTAAAAGGTTGACTATGTTACCTCAGCCAAGCAGATATTTCATTTGTCTCTTCCTTGTTCCTCGTCCTATAAGAGCTTCTTATTTTGTACCCCATTTTACAGTTCTTGGAAAGAAGACCATATATCTCATGAAGGGTTAATGTTTGCTTGTATCATCTAAGTTGTTTTCGATTATTTTTAAACAGTCCAGCCATTATGCACTTGCCTTAATATCCACGCCAACAATAAACAGTTTTAAGAAAATAGTGATTTTTAAATTGTGGGGAACCAAACTGGTGGAGAAGGGAAAGAGATTGGGAGAGGTAAGAAGGAGAGAAGTCATGCCACCCTTGGGCAAGCTCCAATCAGGGGTGCAGACCAAGCCAGGGGCAGGGTCAGGTTGCTGGGCACCCAATCCTAGCATCCCCTTCATCTGTTTCCTTAAGAAGTTCATAACGTGAGCAACATGTTTTCATTTTTATTGTATTTTATTTAATTTTTCTTGTTGTTGTTGCTGTGCACTATTTTTGTTTGAGCTGCTGATTCTCAAGGAGGCACTCCCAGAACCCTCATGAAGGAAAATTCCTTGCAAAGCTGCAGTCAAAGCAGTTATCAATGGATGAACCTGCAGAATTCTACACAGGAGAGAGGTACCAGCTAAGAGACAGGAAGCAAAGGACATTATGTGGAACCAATAGTAGCAGATGCAGCATCTTCAAAAGAGTTAGGAAAAACTGCCCTTTTCGCAGCTGGCCTCTACTTCCTCTGAACAATGAACTCTGAACTTCAGGATGGGATGCCTCCTTAGAATTGTGCAACATACAAACAAACGTGGAAGTCCTTAGAGATGGAAAGAGAGGCAGTGTTAGCACCAGAGGATGACGGGAGAAATGAGTCCTTGCTGTGCAACCTTGGAAAATCTTCTTACCTCTCTGAGCTTGATCTTTTCATTTCTCTAATTGAAATAATAATAGGTGCCAAGCTTGGCTTGTAATGATGATCAAAAGAGAGAAATACGGCACTACCTTTAGGAAGCTATGAGGTGTTATCTGATCCTGTGTTCCCTGCTGGATTTATAGATGCAAAAATTGAAGTGAATCGAAGTGAAGTCGCTCAGTCATGTCCGACTCTTTGCGACCCAATGGACTGTAGCCTACCAGGCTCCTCTGTCCATGGGATTTTCCAGGCAATAGTATTGGAGTGGATTGCCATTTCCTTCCCCAGGGGATCTTCCCGACCCAGGGATCGAACCCGGGTCTCTTGTATTGTAGACAGACGCTTTACCATCTGAGCCACCAGGGAAGTCCACAGATGCAAAACTCTGGGGCAATTAAAGTCACTGACAAGTACAGTCTTTGAACCTGATTTTTCTAATCAAACTTTGAATACCATAGAAAAGGTGACTGCACACCAGAGGTAGGGCTGTTGAATCCCAAAGGTTTAAAAAATGCCTTACTTCTGAAGTGTCATGTTTTATATTTTATTGTAGTGAACAGCAGCCAGGCCTACATTTACCCTTCTCTTTACTTTTCCCGAGTAGCAAGGTCAAGGTAGCACAGTTCTTTTCCAAATTCAAGGGTTAGTTTAATAGGCCTGAAGAAGGTCACCTACCCGCTTCTACACTCTGCCTACTAAAAGCAGGAAAATAGTCAAAAACAGCATTGTACACTTGGGCAGGAATGTAGGTCAGAGGTCGGAATGGCCTTTCCTTTCTTTTCACTTGGACCTTTTTGAAGGGAAGGTACAGCGATAGAGCCCTGATTCAGCGGGGGCGGTCATTAGTGGCAGACAGAACAGCCAGGCGGCGCAGTTGGCCTCCAACTTCCAGCCTTCAGTTCCAGCTGCCAGGAGGTAGAGGGGGTGGTGAGAGGCTGACTCACTGGAGTGGAGCCAGGGGGAGTGAGAGGCTGACAGGCCCTTCTCTGCTGCGAAGAACCAGGCTGCCACAGGGCCCATCAAACAGCTCCTCATAGCACCTGCAGTGCAAGCAGAAGATAAGGGACAGATTGGCCAGGCCAGGTTTTTCAGAAACTTAGATGCAGTTTTCAAGGTGGCAGGAACTGTGGGGCCTCTGAAAGAAGTAGCTGGTATATCACAGGTTCTGGTCACTTTATTTTATTATTGGCTATAGAAAAGGGAAGTACCACGCATATGAACTGAAAATTTAAAATATAATAGTCAGAGATGATGAAATAATAGTTTTGCCGAGCACACTGCCGAGTGATGCAAACCGTGCATAGCTAGACTGCAGAGCTTTTCACATTAAAAAATAATAAGATAATAATACCGTGAGTGTTCCTTTTCTCAAACTTTCCATATTAAGCTGCACTATCCTATATTTCGCCACAGCCCTGGGAGGTTGGCAGAGCAAGGGTTATTACTATTTTCCTTGTCTTTCACACTGAGTCAATGTCTCAGCTGTGGCCTGAGCTCTTTCATTTTCCACTCAGATCACTGAATTTCTGTATGATCTGAGACTTTTTAGATCCCTCTTCAGATAATACTAGGTTTATTCAGGACTTTTTTTTTCAGTACTGCCTTCTCCTTCATGGTTCTGAGAGGTACACCAGAAGCCTCCTTCATAGGAGCTACTGAGGAAGGGACATGAATGCTAGTGATTTAGACTCTACTTCACAACAGTGAGGGAAGCCCTATAGTTCTCTGTTAAATATGTGGGTCTCCTGGGTAAAACTTTGTTTGAGGTGTTCTTATTCCGAAAGTAAAAGTTTTGGAAATGACTGGACTGGATGTTTTCTAAATTCTTTCTGGCTTTGCTATCCTATGATTACCTAGCCCCTAGATTATAGGGTGCTGAGTTTTTCAGGATGCAAGAGTCTTGTTTAGTACTCAGATAAAATTGATACAATAGAGAACAAAACAGCCCAAATTCTTGTAACATGGAGAAATCCCAGCATATGATAGTTGAAAGACATTCTGTCTGAGTCCACATTTTCCTTCCATTGGCCAAGTCTTTGGCTGTTAACATAAAGAGTGAGGAGTTGCCATCTTAACCTCTGCTGCTATGGAAAAGTACCCTCTCCCTCTAAAACTCATCTATAAAGTGTAACTAATAATACTAATAATACCCATATCATTACAAATAGCAAATGGAATAAAATAGTTCGTAAGCCGAATGTAATCCCTAGCACATTTTTTTTGTAGCTCAAAGATTCTGAGGTCTCACTTCAATCATTCTTCTGACTTAATAATCTATCCTAGGATCTTTACCAGCATGTTATTATCCTAGTCCTTTTAGTTTGTTTCTGTAGATAATACACTGTTTTCATCAGCAAGGAAGACACACTCCTGAAGATATAATCAAATGTTATAAACTCATATGGCCTATAACAACTGGGCAATAAAATGTCCCTAATGCAAGTGAAAGAGGAAAGTAAAAAAGCTGGCTTATCATTGAATGTTCAAAAAATGAAGATCTTGACATCTGGTCCCATAACTTCATGGCAAATGGATGGAAACAGTAGAATGGAATGGAAACAGTGACAGACTTTCTTTTCCTGGGCTCCAAAATCACTGCAGATGATGACTGTAGCCATGAAATTAAAAGAAGTTTGCTCCTTAGAAGGTAAGTTATGACTAACCTAGACAACATATTAAAAAGCAGAGACATTACTTTGTCAAAAAAGATCCGTCTAGTCAAGGCTATAGTTTTTCCAGTAGGCATGTATGGATGGAGAGTTGGACTCCAAAGAAAGCTGAGTGCCAAAGAATTGATGCTTTTGAAGTGTGGTGTTGGAGAAGAATCTTGAGAGTCTCTTGGGCTGCAAGGAGATTGAACCAACCCATCCTAAAGGAAATCAGTCCTGAATATTCACTGGAAGGACTGATACTAAAGCTGAAGCTCCAATACTTTGGCCACCTGATGCGAAGAACTGACTCCTTGGAAAAGAACCTGATGCTGGGAAAGATTGAAGGAAGAAGGAGAAGGGGACGACAGAGGATGAGATAGCTGGATGGCATCACCGACTCGATGGACGTGAGTTTGAGCACACTTTAGGAGTTGATGATGGACAGGCAAGCCTGGTGTGCTGCAGTCCACGGAGTCACAGAGTCGGGCATAACTAAGTTATTGAATAGAACTGAACTGAAAGGTAATATGGAATGAGTTCGACTGTGCCTAACTACTTGTTTTACCTGGCTAAGTTTTACCATTAGAACCAATGGGTTCAGGGAGTATGGATTTCTGCATTCTCATTGGAAATAACCCATTTTAAAATGTTGGCTCATTTCCTTTAAACCAAAACATCTCTACAGGATAAACTTGGCAAGTTTACAAAATGATATTTTGCTGATTTGGAACTTGGGGAGGTAGGTGGAAAGATTCTGAATTTATTTTATATGTTTTTAATTTATACTCCTATACAGTTGTGCTTGAAGTCCTTGGGTGACTGAATCAATGTAAGAGCCAAAGACTGACCCTGAACTTCTGTCCTCCATTCCACAAAGGACAGCTCATTTAAATGAAGATGTTCCAGTGGATTCAAGAGTCAAACAAATAGGACCAGAATGGAATCATGGTATCAACTTTGAATGGGGGCAGTTTTCTAGTAACCTAGGGAGTCCAAAGTGAAGCCAGTTGTCCAGTGATGTCTGCTTCTAGGAATGGTTGAAAGAGTTGCTAGTTGTGCATATGCCAACTTTGGAATCTTGGAAGCTCCAAACTCAGACACAGGTTAAGGTGATTTTCCTCTTTGATCCACATCTCTGTGCTGTTAAGCAATGTACCCCTGCCACCTGGATTGCCTGTAAAGGATCTGCTCCAGGGCAGAAGGAAGTTCCTCATGCTTAAGTGTATAAGAATTACTTAGAAGGCACATTTTTCTCTTTGTGTCTTTTAAATTTATTTTTCCTGATTATAAACTAGCAATTATAAACCTGCTTTGGAGAGAGGAAAAAAATATAAAGAAGCAGCGAAACACTTTGTGCAATTACCCAGACATAGCTATTATTTTGTCACATTCTCTTTCAATAGTATCATCTGTAATCCTGCTGAAACCCACACAAATGGGTTTTATTAAATGTATTTTGTATATATGAAATTTCTGGCAAATATAAATAAATGACTGTTTATTCTGTTTATTAATTTTGACCTTTTATGTCATTTTCACTTTCTCTTTATTCTTTTTCCCTTTCAGAATAGTATTGTTAACCCTGGCTGAAATTAGAATCAATAGGACAGATTTACTGAAAATACTGGTGCTCAAGTCTGAGGCCTTGGTCAGATACAACACGATCTGGAAAAACTAGGGCCATTAAAAAAAAAAAAGGTCTTGGGAGTAAGAAATTTGCGTGCATGTCTGGGCTCAGCAGGGCACCAATTCATTGCCTCTGAACAATGATCTGTTCCTTTGGTCTTCCAGTGAGAAGGGGCTCCAGCCACTCCAGCAGCTGCCACTGAGGGGACCACAACCAGAAGACAAGCTGAGTGACTAACCCTTGCAGTCCCTGGGCAGGGTACAGTGACCACCCCCATACGGATGTGAGCCAGGGCCCGGGGGCTGTGTCTGGGTTGCAGAGTCAGGGGTGTCAAGGGCAGTGATAGCCATAGTCGCAGGGTAATGGTGGGGCTGGGGCCCCAGGCCTCCTCCAGCTCCTCCTGCCCAGACACAATGACTTCACTTGGAGGCACTTCAACCCAGTTAGAAACTCCACTGTTTTCTGTATGACTTCTGTAAAAAGATGTCTGCTATCATTCTAATCTTGGTTCCTTTTTGTGCGCAAGATGTACCTTTTTTTTTCCCCTTTTTCAGGCTACCTTCCTGATTTCTCCATCTTTTTGTTTTCCATCTTTCACACACAGTATGCTAGGGGTTAGTGTGTGTGTGTGTTGTGTGTGTTTGGTGTTCCCATTCCCAGCTGGCTGCACATCACAAGGGATCCATCTCTAGCAAGTTATTTGCTCCTTGATATGTACAAGCCTGCAGGGGGTGGAGGGCATTCTCTGTCATGATTAAGTCTCATTCTTGACTGGGCACTGTGTCCCTGGTATTTGGATGTGTGACCTTCTCAGTGTTCCTGCCCCTTTCCCTGTGTAGTTCTGAGCCCAGTGTGCTTTTAATCCTCATTACAGCTCTATGTGTTTATTATAATAGCTGTGAATAATTTCTTCTTGGCAGAAATCCCCTTGTATGTAGTATTAATGAGATACAGCACTCTGCAATTTTATCTGTAAAGTGTCAGAAATATAGTAGGTATTCAGCAAATGATGGTACTTTCCCTGTTGTCTCAGCTTAAGGTGTTGGGAGCTGAGGGATATTTTCAAGAGGGAATTGGTATGTGGGCAAGGAACAAATTTTCTTTTATGCTACTATTATTTTCAGATTAGGCAATCCGTGGCGCTCTTTGCTTTATAATCCAATAATTACTTATTTACAGACTCAGCAATTGGTAAGGTCATTGTGACCTTTCTTGAGACAAACTGTCCTGTTAGAAAGCCTACTGAGCTCTAGCTGCTTGGGCCGTGTGGTTTCTGGGGTTTGTGGGAATCCGGCAACATTTGTAAGATTATTCACATTCCCTTTGCATTTAGGTGCACAGCTAGCATAATTCACAGGCATATTCCATAAACATATACTCCGAAGAGTGAGGCAAGGTTTGCTTTTCTAAATAAATGGCTTTGGTTTTGCCTTTCTTTCTTTCCTTCCTTGTTTCTTTTCCTTCCTTCCTCCTCTCCTTCCTTTTATCTGTAGAAGGATGTTTCACAGACAGATCTTTTTTAATGAACATCAAATGATATCTTCAATGTTCATCTTTATATTCTCTAGCATTCTCTTCGGAGAAGGCAATGGCAGCCCACTCCAGTACTCTTGCCTGGAAAATCCCATGGACAGAGGAGCCTGGTGGGCTGCAGTCCATGGGGTCGCTACTAGTCAGACACGACTGAGCGACTTCTCTTTCNTCACTTTCTCTTTATTCTTTTTCCCTTTCAGAATAGTATTGTTAACCCTGGCTGAAATTAGAATCAATAGGACAGATTTACTGAAAATACTGGTGCTCAAGTCTGAGGCCTTGGTCAGATACAACACGATCTGGAAAAACTAGGGCCATTAAAAAAAAAAAAGGTCTTGGGAGTAAGAAATTTGCGTGCATGTCTGGGCTCAGCAGGGCACCAATTCATTGCCTCTGAACAATGATCTGTTCCTTTGGTCTTCCAGTGAGAAGGGGCTCCAGCCACTCCAGCAGCTGCCACTGAGGGGACCACAACCAGAAGACAAGCTGAGTGACTAACCCTTGCAGTCCCTGGGCAGGGTACAGTGACCACCCCCATACGGATGTGAGCCAGGGCCCGGGGGCTGTGTCTGGGTTGCAGAGTCAGGGGTGTCAAGGGCAGTGATAGCCATAGTCGCAGGGTAATGGTGGGGCTGGGGCCCCAGGCCTCCTCCAGCTCCTCCTGCCCAGACACAATGACTTCACTTGGAGGCACTTCAACCCAGTTAGAAACTCCACTGTTTTCTGTATGACTTCTGTAAAAAGATGTCTGCTATCATTCTAATCTTGGTTCCTTTTTGTGCGCAAGATGTACCTTTTTTTTTCCCCTTTTTCAGGCTACCTTCCTGATTTCTCCATCTTTTTGTTTTCCATCTTTCACACACAGTATGCTAGGGGTTAGTGTGTGTGTGTGTTGTGTGTGTTTGGTGTTCCCATTCCCAGCTGGCTGCACATCACAAGGGATCCATCTCTAGCAAGTTATTTGCTCCTTGATATGTACAAGCCTGCAGGGGGTGGAGGGCATTCTCTGTCATGATTAAGTCTCATTCTTGACTGGGCACTGTGTCCCTGGTATTTGGATGTGTGACCTTCTCAGTGTTCCTGCCCCTTTCCCTGTGTAGTTCTGAGCCCAGTGTGCTTTTAATCCTCATTACAGCTCTATGTGTTTATTATAATAGCTGTGAATAATTTCTTCTTGGCAGAAATCCCCTTGTATGTAGTATTAATGAGATACAGCACTCTGCAATTTTATCTGTAAAGTGTCAGAAATATAGTAGGTATTCAGCAAATGATGGTACTTTCCCTGTTGTCTCAGCTTAAGGTGTTGGGAGCTGAGGGATATTTTCAAGAGGGAATTGGTATGTGGGCAAGGAACAAATTTTCTTTTATGCTACTATTATTTTCAGATTAGGCAATCCGTGGCGCTCTTTGCTTTATAATCCAATAATTACTTATTTACAGACTCAGCAATTGGTAAGGTCATTGTGACCTTTCTTGAGACAAACTGTCCTGTTAGAAAGCCTACTGAGCTCTAGCTGCTTGGGCCGTGTGGTTTCTGGGGTTTGTGGGAATCCGGCAACATTTGTAAGATTATTCACATTCCCTTTGCATTTAGGTGCACAGCTAGCATAATTCACAGGCATATTCCATAAACATATACTCCGAAGAGTGAGGCAAGGTTTGCTTTTCTAAATAAATGGCTTTGGTTTTGCCTTTCTTTCTTTCCTTCCTTGTTTCTTTTCCTTCCTTCCTCCTCTCCTTCCTTTTATCTGTAGAAGGATGTTTCACAGACAGATCTTTTTTAATGAACATCAAATGATATCTTCAATGTTCATCTTTATATTCTCTAGCATTCTCTTCGGAGAAGGCAATGGCAGCCCACTCCAGTACTCTTGCCTGGAAAATCCCATGGACAGAGGAGCCTGGTGGGCTGCAGTCCATGGGGTCGCTACTAGTCAGACACGACTGAGCGACTTCTCTTTCACTTTTCACTTTCCTGCATTGGAGAAGGAAATGGCAACCCACTCCAGTGTTCTTGCCTGGAGAATCCCAGGGACAGGGGAGCCTGGTGGGCTGGCATCTATGGGGTCGCACAGAGTCAGACACGACTGAAGAGACTTAGCAGTAGCAGTAGCAGCAGCATTCTCTTAATGTATAGTACATATATAAAAGTTTTAGTATGTATTTGAGAATTTTCCTCTGTATTTATCGAGTCAATTTCCCCAGTCTGATAAACAATGAAGATTAATAGAAACGAATGTAATTACCCAACTAAGAAACAAAGGATTACCATGTTAAAGGTCCTTATCAAACCTTTTCAGAATAATTTTATTCCTGTTCTCTGAAGAGTGGATACTGTTGATTGGGACATAGAGTTGAAGAGCATTAAAAAATTAGAGAGATGGATGAAAGATGAATCATACACATTCTTGTATTAATTTTTGAGGATATGTTACATGAGAAACTATTCTTTTGAAAATGAGTATGTAAAATAGAGACATGCAGCGTGGTATTGGCCCAGTGATGAGAGCACTCAGGCTGCATGCCTCCATCACCCGTAACATGCTCCTTTATCCTTCAGCACGACTGCCGCAAGGTCTTCCTAGAGCAAGAAGATGAACCCAAGATGTCAAGTCAAAAGTCTTCTAGGCTAGTCCTTGTTGCCCTTATTTTTCCAACAGTATTTGACACTACTAAAGCAGAGACATTACTTTGCCAACAAAGGTCTATCTAGTCAAGGCTATGGTTTTCCTGTGGTCATGTATGGATGTGAGAGTTGGACTGTGAAGAAAGCTGAGCTCCGAAGAATTGATGCTTTTGAACTGTGGTGTTGGAGAAGACTCTTGAGAGTCCCTTGTACTGCAAGGAGATCCAACCAGTCCATTCTGAAGGAGATCAGCCCTGGGATTTCTTTGGAGGGAATGATGCTGAAGCCGAAACTCCAGTACTTTGGCCACCTCATGTGAAGAGTTGACTCATTGGAAAAGACTCTGATGCTGGGAGGGATTGGAGGCAGGAGGAGAAGGGGACGACAGAGGATGAGATGGCTGGAGGGCATCACTGACTCGATGGACATGAGTCTGAGTGAACTCCAAGAGTTGGGTGATGGACAGGGAGGCCTGGCATGCTGCGATTCATGGGGTCGCAGAGTCAGACACGACTAAGCAACTGAACTGAACTGAACCCTCCTGCTCACATATTTTCTCTTCTCCTATCCTTCTCTCTCACTCTTGCTCACCCCTTCTTCATTTTCTACTACTTTTGCTACCATCACTTTTTAAAAAAAGAATCAATTTTATGTAAAATTTTCAGTTAGGCATTACCCTTTCCCTTCAGAGAATGCAGGAAACTGAAGTCCAAAAGTTGGAGAGTAGAAGAATGCTTTATATTACACTGCCTTTATTGATAGTATGTGAAGCATTCCTCCCACTCAGGGAGTAAATGATAGGCTGTAAATAACTGCATGTGACTTGGGTCTAAAGCAGAGAGCAAATCAGTCTGCATGAATGCTTCCTTCTAAGGGGGCTTGGCTGTCCATTATTTCAGGGTTTCCAATTCTATGCAGAACATCTGGTTAATGACATGTGGCTTTGGTTCTGCTAGGCTAAACGCTGAACAGGAAAATCCAGGGTAACAGTCATTGAGTGAGTACCCATCACTATTATCACGTGTGGTGCTATTAAAAAGAGACTTTTTTTTGGCAAATAAAAATCATGATTAAAAGTAAAAAAACTACATGTTACCTTTTTTATGGGAAATAAAGAGCATTTCTTTAGGTTCACTTTAAAAGAAAAAAATTGGCTATAGAAGCAATGGGTATTTCTCAAAAGAGATTAGAGCAAATAAAAGAAGACTTGTTGGTGCATTAAAAGAAAAGGATATCCTTTATATGAAAAAAATTGAAGAGTAGCAGCCATTTTAATTATCCCTGGTGTCTCAGATGGTAAAAAATCTACCTGCGAAGAGGGAGACCTGGGTTCAATCCCTGGTCAGGAAGATCCTGTGGAGAAGGGAATGACAACCCACTCCGCTATTCTTGCCTGGAAAATTCCATGGGAGGAGGAGCCTGGAGGGCTCTAGTCCATGGGGTCACAAAGAGTTGGACATGACTGAGTGACTAACACACATATCATTGCAGCAAGTGTTCTCATCTTCTCTGTGGTGACTGATCTGGTTCATCTTCACAAACTGTTATTCCTTTCTTGGTCCTCCCTGCTCTGATTTGGACAATCACTACATAAAACCCTTGACCTCTCCAGAAGAAGTAAACAAATAGGTGACATAATGTATTTAATAGTGTGGGAAAACGTTGCTTGCTAAGAGAAGACAAGTCTTTGGTTCTGTCTTGAATATTCCAAAACTAAATTTGAATACAAGTGATCTTCGTTATTAACCTTTTCTGTATTTCTAGATTTGCCTACTCACTAAAATGTATCTGTAACCCCAAATCCGACCTCACGGCTCTTATATAGGCATCATTCTCATTCAGCCCCCAAAAGTTTGAGCTGCCCAACAGATTACCACCTGGAGGTTAAAACAAAGCTATGCTCTACACTCTTGGTTCACCTATCACGCAGTAAACAAGTATCCTTTCCCTGGTCAGTGTAATGCCATATCTTTCCCATTTTGTGCTTTTTTGTTGATGATTTTACTGTGAAATAGTCCCCCAAGTGTAGAGTTGAAGTGTTGTTTAGTGTTCCAAAGTGCAAGACAGCTGCAAATGTGCCTTGGGTGTTTTAGTTAACCTTCATTAAAGATAAGCTTAATTCAGATACAAGCTATAGTTATAGAACTATAGTTCAATATTATTGAAGCAACAATTTATATTAAACAAGTTGTCTTTAAAACCACATGCAAAATAAGGTTATGTATTGATCGGTTGACAAAAATGTGACCTGGCCTTGCAAGAACTTAACTTTCTATTTCCCCTCAGAGCAAGGCTTCAGTATTTGCTAAACAAGTGTTTGCTCCAACTTTATAGAGCATAACTACTGTGAATAATGAGAACTGACATAAAGAGAGCGAGATCTGGAGAGTATTTTGAAGCCCATTATATCTGTACTACACCAAGTACCTTTTCCTGTAATGTATGTGTTTACATTTTATTCTAAAATCTCTGAGTTCCCTCTAGGGGTTAACTTAATATTCATTTCTCATGTCTTACCATAAATGAGAGTGCTTTACCTCAACTGGAATGTTTCCTCTTTTCTTTATCATTCTCCAAATTTGATAGGATTGCTCCTTCTTGGACTAGGAAACACATTTTCTGATTTTTCAGGCAGCTGGAGTCATGGAAGACATTTTCAAACATTGAATGGCAAAGGAAAACAGAAAATGTTCCTTAAAAGAGGTGATAGTTTAATCTAAGGATGATGAGGTGGTATTTTAAATTAAGTGAGTGAAAAATGAAAGAAGGGAGATTCCTAGCAAAGGAGAGCCATACTGCAGTAGGAAGGACACATTTGGGAGGAAGGTAGCTGGCGTGACTCCAGGCCAGGTGCACAAGAGGATGTGGCAGCGGATTGTGTGGGGAGCAGGGAAAGTTCCCCGTATAAAATGGTTTGACATNGCTAGTCCTTGTTGCCCTTATTTTTCCAACAGTATTTGACACTACTAAAGCAGAGACATTACTTTGCCAACAAAGGTCTATCTAGTCAAGGCTATGGTTTTCCTGTGGTCATGTATGGATGTGAGAGTTGGACTGTGAAGAAAGCTGAGCTCCGAAGAATTGATGCTTTTGAACTGTGGTGTTGGAGAAGACTCTTGAGAGTCCCTTGTACTGCAAGGAGATCCAACCAGTCCATTCTGAAGGAGATCAGCCCTGGGATTTCTTTGGAGGGAATGATGCTGAAGCCGAAACTCCAGTACTTTGGCCACCTCATGTGAAGAGTTGACTCATTGGAAAAGACTCTGATGCTGGGAGGGATTGGAGGCAGGAGGAGAAGGGGACGACAGAGGATGAGATGGCTGGAGGGCATCACTGACTCGATGGACATGAGTCTGAGTGAACTCCAAGAGTTGGGTGATGGACAGGGAGGCCTGGCATGCTGCGATTCATGGGGTCGCAGAGTCAGACACGACTAAGCAACTGAACTGAACTGAACCCTCCTGCTCACATATTTTCTCTTCTCCTATCCTTCTCTCTCACTCTTGCTCACCCCTTCTTCATTTTCTACTACTTTTGCTACCATCACTTTTTAAAAAAAGAATCAATTTTATGTAAAATTTTCAGTTAGGCATTACCCTTTCCCTTCAGAGAATGCAGGAAACTGAAGTCCAAAAGTTGGAGAGTAGAAGAATGCTTTATATTACACTGCCTTTATTGATAGTATGTGAAGCATTCCTCCCACTCAGGGAGTAAATGATAGGCTGTAAATAACTGCATGTGACTTGGGTCTAAAGCAGAGAGCAAATCAGTCTGCATGAATGCTTCCTTCTAAGGGGGCTTGGCTGTCCATTATTTCAGGGTTTCCAATTCTATGCAGAACATCTGGTTAATGACATGTGGCTTTGGTTCTGCTAGGCTAAACGCTGAACAGGAAAATCCAGGGTAACAGTCATTGAGTGAGTACCCATCACTATTATCACGTGTGGTGCTATTAAAAAGAGACTTTTTTTTGGCAAATAAAAATCATGATTAAAAGTAAAAAAACTACATGTTACCTTTTTTATGGGAAATAAAGAGCATTTCTTTAGGTTCACTTTAAAAGAAAAAAATTGGCTATAGAAGCAATGGGTATTTCTCAAAAGAGATTAGAGCAAATAAAAGAAGACTTGTTGGTGCATTAAAAGAAAAGGATATCCTTTATATGAAAAAAATTGAAGAGTAGCAGCCATTTTAATTATCCCTGGTGTCTCAGATGGTAAAAAATCTACCTGCGAAGAGGGAGACCTGGGTTCAATCCCTGGTCAGGAAGATCCTGTGGAGAAGGGAATGACAACCCACTCCGCTATTCTTGCCTGGAAAATTCCATGGGAGGAGGAGCCTGGAGGGCTCTAGTCCATGGGGTCACAAAGAGTTGGACATGACTGAGTGACTAACACACATATCATTGCAGCAAGTGTTCTCATCTTCTCTGTGGTGACTGATCTGGTTCATCTTCACAAACTGTTATTCCTTTCTTGGTCCTCCCTGCTCTGATTTGGACAATCACTACATAAAACCCTTGACCTCTCCAGAAGAAGTAAACAAATAGGTGACATAATGTATTTAATAGTGTGGGAAAACGTTGCTTGCTAAGAGAAGACAAGTCTTTGGTTCTGTCTTGAATATTCCAAAACTAAATTTGAATACAAGTGATCTTCGTTATTAACCTTTTCTGTATTTCTAGATTTGCCTACTCACTAAAATGTATCTGTAACCCCAAATCCGACCTCACGGCTCTTATATAGGCATCATTCTCATTCAGCCCCCAAAAGTTTGAGCTGCCCAACAGATTACCACCTGGAGGTTAAAACAAAGCTATGCTCTACACTCTTGGTTCACCTATCACGCAGTAAACAAGTATCCTTTCCCTGGTCAGTGTAATGCCATATCTTTCCCATTTTGTGCTTTTTTGTTGATGATTTTACTGTGAAATAGTCCCCCAAGTGTAGAGTTGAAGTGTTGTTTAGTGTTCCAAAGTGCAAGACAGCTGCAAATGTGCCTTGGGTGTTTTAGTTAACCTTCATTAAAGATAAGCTTAATTCAGATACAAGCTATAGTTATAGAACTATAGTTCAATATTATTGAAGCAACAATTTATATTAAACAAGTTGTCTTTAAAACCACATGCAAAATAAGGTTATGTATTGATCGGTTGACAAAAATGTGACCTGGCCTTGCAAGAACTTAACTTTCTATTTCCCCTCAGAGCAAGGCTTCAGTATTTGCTAAACAAGTGTTTGCTCCAACTTTATAGAGCATAACTACTGTGAATAATGAGAACTGACATAAAGAGAGCGAGATCTGGAGAGTATTTTGAAGCCCATTATATCTGTACTACACCAAGTACCTTTTCCTGTAATGTATGTGTTTACATTTTATTCTAAAATCTCTGAGTTCCCTCTAGGGGTTAACTTAATATTCATTTCTCATGTCTTACCATAAATGAGAGTGCTTTACCTCAACTGGAATGTTTCCTCTTTTCTTTATCATTCTCCAAATTTGATAGGATTGCTCCTTCTTGGACTAGGAAACACATTTTCTGATTTTTCAGGCAGCTGGAGTCATGGAAGACATTTTCAAACATTGAATGGCAAAGGAAAACAGAAAATGTTCCTTAAAAGAGGTGATAGTTTAATCTAAGGATGATGAGGTGGTATTTTAAATTAAGTGAGTGAAAAATGAAAGAAGGGAGATTCCTAGCAAAGGAGAGCCATACTGCAGTAGGAAGGACACATTTGGGAGGAAGGTAGCTGGCGTGACTCCAGGCCAGGTGCACAAGAGGATGTGGCAGCGGATTGTGTGGGGAGCAGGGAAAGTTCCCCGTATAAAATGGTTTGACATTTGAGCAAGGAATTTATCTTCATAGAAAGCTGACAAAATAGAAATAACATGAAACCTTCGTATTGATATCTTTGCTCTTGTTTATTTATTTTAGAATGATCTTTTTGGTTATGTGCAGAATGAATTAAGTAAATGATTCGGAAGCTATAAAATGATGAGGGCCTTTACTTAAGCAATAACAATGTAAAGGAAAAGGAAAATATAAATCATAAGGACTTGCAGGCCTTAGAATTTAGAATGTTAATGACTAACTTGATATTGGAAGTAACGTTAAAGGAGGAATCCAGAATGGCTCCCAGTTTTTGTTTATTTTAGCCCTTTCTCTCCCCAGGTTTTCTAAGTTCCCATAAATGCTTTCCAAGCAATATCATATTCAAAGTACTGAACAGAAGCTGAGAATATCACACTGACATAGACGTGACCTTGCTCTCTCAGGAGAGAGTGAGTGTCATCACACAGATGAGCTAAACTCCTTCATCTGTCAACTGGGAAATTTAGATGGTTGCCATGCTAAGTTGTTGGTCCAATGTTGAGAATTCTGCAAAAACTTGCAATATGATGTCTGGCGGTTACTGCCAGACACTAATTTCTTGGTGAGCTGTGGCCTTGAAAATCTGTTAAGCCATGGAACAGTGTGAGATCCTTAAAGGAAGAGTATTACTACATTGTTACCTGAGAAGCTCACCCATTTTCAGAACTACTTAATCTTTGAGAGAAATTCCACTTTCCAAAATGAATTGGTCAAATCAGGAAAGCCACTCATGTGGGAGTGAGAGAAGTATTATTTGATCAAAGGAAGAATTTAAGCCGTGATGCAATCAAAACGGAGATCCCAGCCCACTCATGGAATGAAGTGGTGGTCTCTAGAACTGTGATGGCTTTAAATGTTATCCCAAATTTTAGGCAAAGAGTCTGGCTTTTATGCTCAGCCCATTAGTTATTCAAAATGGACAGCCCCTAGAGAGAGCTTATAAATTTGATATTAGCAGCGTGAGGACAGT
The DNA here is from genome assembly GCA_006410615.1 of Neotragus moschatus. NCBI lineage: Eukaryota > Metazoa > Chordata > Mammalia > Artiodactyla > Bovidae > Neotragus > Neotragus moschatus. Next base: position 370,948 of record SJYA01000205.1, read on the forward strand.
CTGGACACAGATACAGTTGTGAGCCATTAACAGTTACTCTTAGGTATAGTATTGTGTGCCTGGCCCCTGAAAGGGAGATTTGGTCTGAAAAATGTAGTGACATAGTTAGGTGTAATTAAAATCTCCACTAGCACCCCTATTTCAAATCACCCTTTTTTGGAAGTATACTAACCCTGTGTCTATTACACCTTATACAGCGATAATAATTCAGTTCAGTTCAGTTCAGTCGCTCAGTCATGTCCGACTCTTTGAGACCTCATGAATCGCAAGCCCTTCTCAAACTTACCTTTTTTTTCCCAGGTATTGAGATGATTTTCCACTTGTCATTTTATCCTCAAGCCAATGCCTCTTCTTTTCCAGCCTCTCATGCCTCTTTTCTAGGAGTATTTTATTTCTCCCCATTTTTTGCCCAAGACTGACTTCTCCCTTTTTTCACAGGAATGTCTTTTATCCATCTCTTTTTTTCAAAGTTAGCAGTGATTTTACATGAGAGCTAATGTTTCACGCAATTTTGAACAGAATCTAGTGGTGGCACCCCTAAAATCCAGTCATTCTGTAATACTAGGGGTTATATCTTGCTCAGTTTTTGTCTATTATACCTTTAGTGTTCAGTAGAATAATGGGTACAAAGGTGATGGTGATAAAGATCAATACTTATTACCTCTTTTAATAATGGAACACTGAAGTTTTAGGTGAGCACGTGAGTACCCTATTTCTAGTTTGCTGTTTTTGTCTCAATCAGGTATGCCAATGTGACTAAGTCTGTGCCTGCGATTCACAAATGGAAGTAATACATACAACTTCCTGGATATCTCCTTTAAGAAGTTTATTTTAAGCTCTGCTTTCTCCTCGGTGGTAGCTGGATAATGGTAATGACTTAGAGCATATTTGGAACCTTCCCTACTAGTCTTGGCTTGCTCACTTCTAAACCTTTCTATTAGAGACAAAACATTTTTCTTGTAAAAAGCCAGTGTGCTTTGGGATATCTTTCTAGAGCTCTAATTGTTCAGAAGTCCTTAAAAAAAGAATAGAAGAGCCCTGGAAGTGGGCTCTTATTATGAAAACTCTGATTACATGTGAAATGCACTAAATGGCAGAGGGAAAATTCACAAATATTGTGAGCTGGGAACTGGAGAATGCCGTTACGCGGTAGTGAAATGGCTGTTAAAACTGCGGTTGCCATAACCTGGAAGGCAGGTCATGTTCTCCTGAGGCGACAGCTCTGAGGAAATTAATGGCAAAATTCAGAACGAGTCTGTGTGTTGGCTGCTACTTATGCCTTTTCGTTGTTGTTTTATTGAACTCAGGACAAGCATTGTCTATATTGCTACATAACCTTCAAAATTATCATTTTAAGATTTTATATTCCATAGAGTAATTATACTTTGCTTAGCAGCATCCTTACTGAGCGATTTCAATTCTTTGTAAATAATGATGCAGTAAGCATCTTTGCATATGTGCATCTTCCCCATATTTCCGTTTAAGGAACATTCTCAGTAGTTCAATTGCTCTATTGAACCCGCTTACAGCTCTTGAGTCATGTTTCCACAATCCAGTCCTAAATCATACCAAGTTGCGCTGTCAACAATAATGTATACGTATTACAATTTTCACTTTAATTTACACCAGCAATCAGTACTAGAATTTTTTTTTTGAAATTCTACATATAAATGGAATCATACAATCTTTGTCTTTCTCTGTCTGACTTATTTCAGTAAGTATAATAGCCTCTAAAATCATCCACGTTGTTGCAAATGGCAAGCTTTAGTTCATTTTATGGCTGAGTAATGCAGGAGGAGAAGGGGACGACAGAGGATGAGATGGCTGGATGGCATCGCTGACTCGATGGATGTGAGTCTGAGTGACTCTGGGAGTTGGTGATGGACAGGNCTCTTTGAGACCTCATGAATCGCAAGCCCTTCTCAAACTTACCTTTTTTTTCCCAGGTATTGAGATGATTTTCCACTTGTCATTTTATCCTCAAGCCAATGCCTCTTCTTTTCCAGCCTCTCATGCCTCTTTTCTAGGAGTATTTTATTTCTCCCCATTTTTTGCCCAAGACTGACTTCTCCCTTTTTTCACAGGAATGTCTTTTATCCATCTCTTTTTTTCAAAGTTAGCAGTGATTTTACATGAGAGCTAATGTTTCACGCAATTTTGAACAGAATCTAGTGGTGGCACCCCTAAAATCCAGTCATTCTGTAATACTAGGGGTTATATCTTGCTCAGTTTTTGTCTATTATACCTTTAGTGTTCAGTAGAATAATGGGTACAAAGGTGATGGTGATAAAGATCAATACTTATTACCTCTTTTAATAATGGAACACTGAAGTTTTAGGTGAGCACGTGAGTACCCTATTTCTAGTTTGCTGTTTTTGTCTCAATCAGGTATGCCAATGTGACTAAGTCTGTGCCTGCGATTCACAAATGGAAGTAATACATACAACTTCCTGGATATCTCCTTTAAGAAGTTTATTTTAAGCTCTGCTTTCTCCTCGGTGGTAGCTGGATAATGGTAATGACTTAGAGCATATTTGGAACCTTCCCTACTAGTCTTGGCTTGCTCACTTCTAAACCTTTCTATTAGAGACAAAACATTTTTCTTGTAAAAAGCCAGTGTGCTTTGGGATATCTTTCTAGAGCTCTAATTGTTCAGAAGTCCTTAAAAAAAGAATAGAAGAGCCCTGGAAGTGGGCTCTTATTATGAAAACTCTGATTACATGTGAAATGCACTAAATGGCAGAGGGAAAATTCACAAATATTGTGAGCTGGGAACTGGAGAATGCCGTTACGCGGTAGTGAAATGGCTGTTAAAACTGCGGTTGCCATAACCTGGAAGGCAGGTCATGTTCTCCTGAGGCGACAGCTCTGAGGAAATTAATGGCAAAATTCAGAACGAGTCTGTGTGTTGGCTGCTACTTATGCCTTTTCGTTGTTGTTTTATTGAACTCAGGACAAGCATTGTCTATATTGCTACATAACCTTCAAAATTATCATTTTAAGATTTTATATTCCATAGAGTAATTATACTTTGCTTAGCAGCATCCTTACTGAGCGATTTCAATTCTTTGTAAATAATGATGCAGTAAGCATCTTTGCATATGTGCATCTTCCCCATATTTCCGTTTAAGGAACATTCTCAGTAGTTCAATTGCTCTATTGAACCCGCTTACAGCTCTTGAGTCATGTTTCCACAATCCAGTCCTAAATCATACCAAGTTGCGCTGTCAACAATAATGTATACGTATTACAATTTTCACTTTAATTTACACCAGCAATCAGTACTAGAATTTTTTTTTTGAAATTCTACATATAAATGGAATCATACAATCTTTGTCTTTCTCTGTCTGACTTATTTCAGTAAGTATAATAGCCTCTAAAATCATCCACGTTGTTGCAAATGGCAAGCTTTAGTTCATTTTATGGCTGAGTAATGCAGGAGGAGAAGGGGACGACAGAGGATGAGATGGCTGGATGGCATCGCTGACTCGATGGATGTGAGTCTGAGTGACTCTGGGAGTTGGTGATGGACAGGGAGGCCTAGTGTGCTGCGGTTCATGGGGTCGCAAAGAGTCAGACACGACAGCGACTGAATTGAACTGAACTGAATATATCTATATGTCTATATATATTCCACATCTTCCTATCCATTCACCCAATGATGGGGACTTAGTTTGCTAATTTAATTGGTATAACATGATATGTTGGTGTTGAATTAATTTGTACTTCCCTTTTCAGTTTTACTGAGATATAATTAACTTACAGCACTTTGTAAGTGTACAGTATAATGATTTGCCCTACAAACATCATGAAGTCATTAGCACAGTGAGTTTGGTGAACACCCATCATCTCATATAAGATTTAAAGAATTGAAAAAAATTTTTTTCTTGTGATGGAAATTGAAGATTTCCTTTCTTAACAACTTTCATGTATAACCCAGAGCAGTGTTAGTTATATTCATTATCCTATAAATTACATCCCTAGTGCTTATTTATCTTATAACTAGAAGTTCGTACATTTTGACTGCCTTCATTCAATTCTCCCTTCCTCACTCCCCACTTTCAACAACCACAAACCTTCTCTCTCTCTTTTAATGAGTTTGTATGTTTAGTCCTTTGTATGTTTTTGAAGTATAACTGACCTACACCATGGTGATTCAATGCTTCTGTACCATTCAAGGTGATCATCACTGTTAAGTTTAGTTATGACCTGTCACCATACTAAAGATATTGTATTGGTATTGACTGTATTCCCCAAATTATACATTTCATATCTGTGACTCATTTATTTTGCAGCTGGAAGTTTGTATCTCTTAATCTCCCTTATGTATTTTTATTCTCCTCCATCTCATCCCCTTCTGGTGACTACTTATTTGTTCTCTGTATCTATAACTCTGTTTATATTTTTCATGGTTGTCTGTTTGCTCTTTAGATTCACATACAAATGAAATCATGAAGTCTTTGTCTTTCTCTGTCTGACTTATTTCACTGAGTAAAATGCCCTCTAGATCCATCCATATTGTTCCAAATGGCAAGCTTTAATATTTTTTTATGGTTAAGTACTATAGCTATATAATCTATATACCTACCTATATACCACCTCTTTATCTGTTCACCTAATGATGGGCACTTAGTCAGCTTTCATATTTTGGCCATTATAAATAATGTTGCAATGAATATTGGGATACATACATCTTTTCTTTCTAATGTTTTCTATTTTCTTCAGAAGGGAAAACAGAAATATCCAGGAGGGAAATTGCTGTATCATATGGGTCCTGATACAGCAGGGTGAGGGCCTGCTGTGTTCCTGGGGCTAAGTCTCCTCCTGTTGGGGGGCAGGCATGGGACCCAGCAGATTCCAGGGCTAGTGCCAGGGTACTGGTGTGGTGGCTGGGTCCTGAGCCCTCTGGTGGACGGGACTGGGTCCTGGGTGGCTGTGGGTTCAGTGGGCCCTCCGGCTGCTGGTGGGTGGGGTTGCTTGGCCTGAGGCATTCTAGTAGTGGTACCCACAGGCTGGTGTGCAGTTCTGTGTCTTGGCCCTAAAAAGCTAGAGGGAGGCTTCCAAAATGTCCCCTGCCAGCACCAGTGTCTTAGTGGTAGAATGTGCTCTCCCAGATGGCTGCTGCCAGTGCTATGCCCCAGGGTGAGCTCCATTGCCTCCTGCTTCTCTGAGAGGCTCTCTAAGATCAATTGGTATGCCTGACTTCAGCTCTTTTCAGATTATTGCCACTGCCTTGGGTCCTGGAATGTGTGAGTGTGTGTGCACCTTTTAAGAGTGAGTCTCTATTCCCCACAGCCCTCTGACTCTTCTGAAAGTAAGCTCTGCTGGCCTTGAAAACCAAATGTTCTGGAGACTTGTCTTTCCAGTGCAGGGATGGGGAGCTGATCCAGGGATCAGACCCCTTGCTTCTTGGAGAAAACCTCAGTAATTATAATTATTCTTCCATTGTGGGTCACACACCTGGGGTATGAATCTTATTTCCCTACTCCTCTGATCTTTTTTTTTTTTTTTTTTTTGCTCCTTCTTTATACCTTTAGTTATAGGAGATCTTTTCTGCTAGTCTTCAGTCTTTCTCATCAATATTTGCTCTGTAAATAGCTGTGGTCTTGGTGTGTTCATGGGAGGAAGTGAGCTCAGAGTCTTACTACTCTGCCATCTTGGCCACAGTCTTGGTACTTACCCATGCTGGAGGTAACTACAAGAAGTTAATGGACACCAACCAGAATTGGCCTTGTTTCGTGAAGAGATGGTTGTCATAGGAGCATACAGAGGGAGAATCTCTTTTCTGCTAAAAAGTTAAAGTGATTAAAAGTCCAGAGATTCGGGATATTTCAAAGTTAAAAAAATATAACTATCTGTGCCTCAAACAGCAAAAGGTAACACGATGCCTAGAGTTATCCAGATACAAAGATCAGGTCAAAGACATCTATTATTTCTGTTATTTCAGTTTCCTTCATGAGGCCATTTAAAATTTTTGACTTAAGGGATATAGGCCTAACTTAGAAGCCAGTAAATAAAGGAGTGATATTAAAGAATCTGCCTGCAGTGCAGGAGACCTGGGTTCAGTGCCTGGATTGAGAAGATCCTCTGGAGAAGGGAATGGCAACTCACTCCAGTATTCTTGCCTGAAATACTACACGGACAGAGGAGCCTGGCAGGCTGCACTCCATGAGGTCACAAAGACTCAGACATGACTGAGTGACTAACACTTCCACTTCATTATAATAATGGCTTATTGAGCAATAGTTACAGCTGGACATGGAACAACAGACTGGTTCCAAATAGGAAAAGGAGTACTTCAAGGCTGTATATTGTCACCTTGCTTATTTCACTTATACGCAGAATACATCATGAGAAATGCTGGACTGGAAGAAACACAAGCTGGAATCAAGATTGCTGGGAGAAATATCAATAACCTCAGATATGCAGATGACACCACCCTTATGGCAGAAAGTGAAGAGGAACTAAAAAGCCTTTCATGAAAGTGAAAGAGGGGAGTGAAAAAGTTGGCTTAAAGCTCAACATTCAGAAAATGAAGATCATGGCATCTGGTCCCATCACTTCATGGGAAATAGACGGGGAAACGGTGGAAACAGTGTCAGACTTTATTTTCATGGGCTCCAAAATCACTGCTGATGGTGACTGCAGCCATGAAATCAAAAGACGCTTACTCCTTGGAAGAAAAGTTATGACCACCCTCAATAGCATATTCAAAAGCAGAGACATTACTTTGCCGACTAAGGTCCATCTAGTCAAGGCTATGGTTTTTCCTGTGGTCATGTATGGATGTGAGAGTTGGACTGTGAAGAAGGCTGAGCGCCAAAGAATTGTTGCTTTTGAATTGTGGTGTTGGAGAAGACTCTTGAGAGTCCCTTGGACTGCAAGGAGATCCCACCAGTCCATTCTGAAGGAGATCAGCCCTGGGATTTCTTTGGAAGGAATGATGCTAAAGCTGAAGCTCCAGTACTTTGGCCACCTCATGTGAAGTGTTGACTCTTTGGAAAGGACTCTGATGCTGGGAGGGATTGGGGGCAGGAGGAGAAGGGGACGACCGAGGGTGAGATGGCTGGATGGCATCACTAACTCGATGGGCATGAGTCTGAGTGAACTCCGGGAGTTGGTGATGGACAGGGAGGCCTGGCGTGCTGCTATTCATGGGGTCGCAAAGAGTCGGACTCGACTGAGTGACTGAACTGAACTGAGCTGATTGAGATATTTGGGTGTGCTACCTTTCACATGTACTAAACCCTTGAAAATTTATACTATCAATGACACCATTAACTCTTCTTATAACAGACCTCATGTTTGATCCCTAGAGCAGCAGTGGAGCCCACAAACTTTCACTGGCAGAAAGTGGGTTGTGGAAGCTGCCTAGTCCCCAAAGAGGGAACACTCTCCACTCATCCTACCTCAGAGTTACTCACATAAGATAAAGGGAAAAGATATTCTTAAGCAGGGACTGTGGTGAGCAGTGGATAAAGGAAGTAGTCCCCAAAGGCAGAAACTAGGGGGAGCCAGACAGATGAACCAAGTAATCTACCTCACAGCCTGGGGCAGAAATTTTGTGTGATTTCTGTCTATCGAGCTTTGATAACTGCTATGAAACACTGACTACTCTGTTTCCCATTCTTTCCTTTTCGATATGCTCATTTTATTATGGTTATAGCTGTTCCTATGTTATCAGTATATATTAGAAGAGAGAGAACTAGCTTGTCAGTTAGTCAACAGATTGATTTTGAAGAGCCAAATCCAGATACAATGAAGAGAAATGCTCATTACAAAATCCAGGATTTTGGTCTGGATGCAGTAAATTCAGATACTTAGGTAACCAGAATAGTTAACTGAGGGAAATTCTGAAAGCCCCTAGTATATATTTTCCCATGATTTTTTTAGTAACAGATACTCTGACTTTTGCTAGACTCATTATCATTCAACAGAAGACTATGGTTCCCAGTCACTTTCACTGCTAAATGTGATCCTGTGGCCAAATTTGACCAAGAGCCCATGAGAGACACTGATGTATGAAGCTTTCAGGTTTTCTCCTTAAAGGTGCTTTTGCTGGACTTGGTCTCCTCGTAATTGGCTATGAAATAGCAAAACCCCAAACTGCTGTGAAGGCGTTATGTTAAAGATGGCAGAACTTCGCTCCTGGCCTAAGAGCACTGAACCTTGACATAGGTCACTCTAGCTGCTGGTTAAGAACAGGCTGCAGTTGGCAAGGAGGGAAAAAGGACATTTAGGGAGACAGGGAAGGAATTTGAGCAAGAAGTTAAGATAATGACTTGGACAAAAGAGTGGTAGTGGAGGTGATGAGAAGTACTCAGATTCTGAATATATTCTGATTTTAGAGTCAACAGGATTTCCTGACATATTTATATGAAATGAGAGAAGAAATGGGGTAAAGAATGCTTTTTTAAAAAAAGATTTTTAGCAGAAAGCAACTAAAAAGGTAAATTTCTATCATCTGAGATGAGGAAGACCACAGATAGAAATGTTTTGCAGGGAAAGATCACAAACTTATGTTTGGTAATGGAAAATTGGAGATGCCTCTTTGATATCTAGAGCTTCCTAGGTGGCGCTAGTGGTAAAGAACTTGTATGCCAATGCAAGAGACATAAGACACATGTGTTTGATCCCTGAGTTAGGAAGATCCCCTGAAGTAGGGAATGGCACTCCAGTAGTCTTGCCTGGACAATGCCATGGACAGAGGAGCCTAGTAGGCTATGGTCCATGGGGTTTCAAAGAGTCAGAATCTGACTGAAGTGACTTAGCATGCATGCTTTGAAATTTAAATCAAGATTTTGAAAAGTTGACAATATGCGTCTAAAACTCAGCAAAACAATCTAGAACTTAAAACATACATTTAGGAATTGTCAGAAATTATTTTAAATTCATTTTCTCAACTTTCTAATTATAAAAAATTTCAACATAAAGAAAAATTATTACATACATTGATAATTCATCCCTAAGTACTTCAATATGAATTTCCTTATTAGAATGGCATTCCACTAAAAAAATCACAATATCAATGTCATACATAAGAAACTGGATATTTCCTCAAATAATTGGTAATTATTTATTATCAAGGCTATATGCAAATTTTCCTGTTTACCTCAAACATAACACTTATTACAATTTTTTTTACAATTTAGAATATACTTAAGGTTCAAACACTACACTTGATTATTATATCTTTTAATGAAGAAGAGATCATATTTTTGCCATGGAATTGACTTTTCTAAATCACCAGACCAGTTTTCTCTAATATCTTACCTGATGTTTCATATTTGTCTAATTTTTTTTCACTGCGTTGTACAGCATGTAGGATCTTAGTGCTCCAACTAGGGATAAACTCATGACCCCTGCAGTGGAATCAGAGTCTTATCACTGAACTGCCAATGAAATCTCTCATGGATTTTTTCTTATGTCATTAACTTTTCTTATATGTCCTGCACTTTCAGTAAACTGAAAGTTAGGTCTAATGTCTTAATTCTGTTTTGGCAAGATAATTTCATTAAAAGTTGTGTACTTTACATTGTGTTATAATTAGAAAGCACATAATTTCAGTTCTTTCCACTACTGGGGACTCTAATGAAGAAAGTGAATTTTCTTGTCATTCAACAGGACCAAATTTTATAATAATTTCTATTAAGACTTAGACACTAAATATGCTGCAATCATCTTCGCTGGACTTACTTTGTGAACAAAAGATCTTTGGATTTTAATTTGACTTTACAAATGAAAATAGAACTTGAAAGCTGATTTTTAAGTTATCCTTTAAGAACAATTGTCCTTTAAATGCATTTGGAATAAACGCAGAGGAGACAGACGTGGCACTTAGAATGAATCTTTGTACATTACATGAATAATGATAATTGTGGTGCCAGACTTTCACAGATGAGATAAATTTAATCGACAAATGGGCTTCCAGGGAAGTGACTTTCAAACCCACCTTTCATTTATTCAAGGTTATATATATAATTTATTTGCAATCATAATTTCTATGTCACCTTTAATATTATTCATTTCTTCTTTAAGATACATACTCAACAACTATATAGTTATACAACATTGTCACCAAAATATAGTGTTTTTATTTGTTTGTTTTTTCAGGGAGGGAGCATTTGTATCTTACCTAATTAAGTAAAAAACAGAATTTACTAAGAAGCAAGAATAAGTTAGGCTGATTATAGTAAGTTTTTAAGTAATTATGAAATACATTAAAAAAATATTCAGTTGGAGGATGTTTCAAAGCTTAGAATTATAAGGGACTTGTTAAAATTCATATCTATTAATATTTTTACTATTCAGTGAACAGATTTATTTTATTGATTTTCATTAGTGTCCAATTTATTTTCTTGCCATACATGCAACAGAGAGCAATATTAAAGTGTTTGCCAAGATGAACAAAATCATTATTCATCCTTTCAGATACATTATTCTAATCCAAGGAAAGTTTGTTTAGCTTGGGAAAGAGGTAAATAACGCCATATCCAGAGATGCAAAACAAAAGATGAAATTGAAAAACCATGGTTTGTAACAAAATTTCAAAGAACATTAGACATAAAAATTGTCAGAGAAAACACTTACAGTTCACTTTGGTGGTTTGAATAAATGTGAAAAATATTCATGTTCACCCTGCAGTAGCACATATTCGTATATTATACATGAGCTCGTTTGTTTAACAACATTTGTGAAGTCTGTGTGTGCATGCTCGCTCAGTCATGTCTGCCTCTTTGCGATCCCAGGGACTGTAGCCCACCAGGCTCCTCTGTCCATGGGGTTCTCCAGGCAAAAACATCAGAGGAGGTTACCATTCCCTTCTCCAGGGGATAGTCCAGATCCAGGAATCAAACCCATGCCTCCTGCATTGCAGGCAGATTCTTTACCATGTGAGCCATCAGGGAAGCCCATTTAAATGTTATAGAGGTCACATTAAAAAAAAGTAAAAAGAAATTGGTGAAATTCATTTATCAACATATTTTATTTCACTTAATCTATCCAAAATATTATCATTTCAGCATGTAATCAATATACAATTATTATTGAGATACTTTACATCATATTTTCAGAGTAAAGTTTTAAAAATCCATTGTGTATTTTACACTTTTAGCTCATCTTGATCAGGACTAGTAATATTTTAAATGTCCAGTAGCCATATTCCACTAGTGACTACTCTATAAGATAGAACAGTTCTCTTGTTGAATTGTAGAAATTGCAGATTGCATGTGTCTTTATCAATATTATTTATTTAAAAAGTCTCTGGGATGGTCATGTACCCTCTGCTATATTTAAAATGGATAAAGAACAAGGACCTACTATTTTCTACAGGCAAATCTGCTCAATGTTATATGGCAGCCTGGATGAGCAGGGAATTTGGGGGAGAATGGATACATGTATGTGTATGGCTGAGTCCTTTTTCTGTTCAGCTGAAACTCTCACAACATTGTTAATTGGCTATAATCCAATACAAAATAAAAAAGTTAAAAATAAATGAATAAAAAGGAATGAAGTACAAATAAAAAAAATCTTTGCAATTACTTTACCCTTATCCCCTCATTCACATTGTGTAGGTACCTACATTAGTTTCCAATGGCTGTTGGGACAAATTTTCACAAATTTAGTGCCTTAAAACAATACAAATGGGTTGTCTTATAGTTCCTGAGGTCAACAGTCTCAGGTGGGTCAGCAGGACTGTATTCTTTCTGGAACTTCTAAGGAAAACTCAGCTCTTCGATTTTTGCAGCTCCGAGATTCTGTTTGCATTCTGTTTGTGATAGTATCACTCCAGTCTCTAATTTCTTGGTCACATCTCCCTCTGAGACACTGACCCTCATGCCTCCTTTTTACATACACTTTGTGGTCACATTGGATCCACCTGGATCATCTAGAATAATATTCCCATCTCAAGATACTTATCACATCTGCAAAATTTCATTTGCTCTGTAAATTAACATTCACAGGCTTGGGGGATTAAGAAATGGACATATTTAGGGGAGGCAATCTACTTACCACAGTACCCAGTCGGTTCAAGGCATCATTAAGTCTAGAAAATTCCCCAGGAACTATCAATAGTATTAGTCTTGGCTCTAAAATTTGGTGTTTGAGTTCAAGTAATGTCACTGATATAAATGTAGTCCTTTGGCATAGATGTGTCTAAAATATTAGTGAGACAGTTTTTCACTTGGCGAATTCCAGTAACTCATTAATTTTAAGCATTTAGCACTGGACAAATGTGTCAGTTCTCAAGTTTTGTTCAACCTGATAATTTGTAGTTGTTTGCATGCATGATCTCACATCCTGTCTACCTCTAGTTTCTTCAGTTCTTGTCTCTCTCTTGCTTTCTCACCTGTCTCCACTGGACCTCATTTGATTCCCCTAAAATGCCCAGTTGCTGCCAGTGACAGAGCCTTTGCACACGAATTCTTTTGCTCAAGAAGGTCCTTACCTGCCTCTTTAACTAATTCAAGTTTTATGACATTAAAAAAAAAGCAGATCCCGCTAAACTTCTCTCCTTCTTGTCTTTCCCTTTCTGTGTGTGAGTGTGTACATGTGTTTATGTAATAAGCATGAGGCACAGGCCTCAGCTTACAGTTTCTTAAAAGATATTTTCCTTATTCTAAGCCCTGTTAGAGATAGGCAACTTCTCCTAGATTCCCATTCTCCAAAATGGCCAGACAGATATGAAGCCAGACATAATTCAGGAACCTCATTTCCTATTCTTCATTTCATGTGGGGCCCAAGGCCTTCTCTGCTCCCCACATGTGGCTGTCAGAACGCAAGTGCTATTAGACCACAGCCTCCCTCAGGCAGTGCAGCTTCAGCTCATTAGTTCACTGTTTTAGTACTAGATGGCTCTGCATTTCTCATTGTGTGGGATTTTTTTTTCTTTCTTACAAATTCAGCATGCATATAAAAGAATGCTGCCCATATTTTGTCGCAAGGTCATCACTTTGCTGACAAAGTGATGGTCAAAGCTACGGTTTTTCCAATATGTATGGTTTTTTCAGTATCATGAATGGATGTTAGAGTTGGACCATAAAGAAGGCTGAACACCAAAGAACTGATGCTTTCAAATTGTGATGCTGGAGCAGACTTTTTTTTTTTAATATAAATTTATTTATTTTAATTTGAGGCTAATTACTTTACAATACTGTATTGGTTTTGCCACACATCAACATGAATCGGCCACAGGTGTACACGTGTTCCCCATCCTGACCCCCCCCCCCACCTCCCTCCCCATATCATCCCTCTGGGTCATCCCAGTGCACCAGCGCCAAGCATCCTGTATCCTGCATATGAAGCGATTCGTTTCATATATGATATTATACATCTTNTTGAAGCTGAAACTCCAATACTTTGGCCACCTGACACAAAGAGCTGACTCATTTGAAAAGACCCTGATGATGGGAAAGATTGAGGGGAGGAAGAGAAGGGGACAACGGAGAGTGAGATGGTTGGATGGCATGACTGACCCAATGGACATGGATTTGCGTCAACTCTGGACCTTGGTGGAGGCCTGACATGCTGCAATTCATGGAGTTGCAAAGAGTCTGACTCGACTGAGTGACTGAACTGAACTGAATATTCCATCATATATGTATAACTGAATCAGTCTACTGTAGACCTGAAACTAGCACTGCATTGCAAATCTACTATGCTCCAATATCAATTAAAAATTATATTTAAAATAAAAATAAAAATATTGTCCTCACCCTCTATGCCCTCCTTCCCTGAAAAGGGCCTTTCTCCATGGATCCCTGGTAACCTATTTTTTCCACAATAGTCTGTGTGTTTAGTGAGCTCCTCTGTCACCAGGTGAACAAACTGGCTTTAGAATAACAAGTCGGTCAGAGAAGACAAACTGGTCAAGATGAGCAGATCTAGAAAAAGACAGGTTTAAAGAGAAATTCGATTTTAAAGTCTGCTTCTGGGTAGAGATGGCAGTTTGCCCCAATTATCTGATAAACCAAAAAATTAAAATAAGCAAGCTATAAGCATATATGTATATTTTTGTGAGGTAAAAGTGAGGATCAGGCATGATACTTCTCTTTCTGGCATGAAATATCTGTAAAAAACAATTCAAATAACACTACTGTTTTCACATGAGTCTTTCTTTCCCTCTACTCTGAACCGGCAGCAAAGCTACCTGAGTTTGCATTTCGTTGTTGTTGCTACCTGGCTAAATCCTGTCAGACTCTTTGTTTTCTCATGGATTGCAGCATGCTAGGACCCGTTCCTCCACTATTTCCCAGAGTTTGCTCAATTTCATGTCCACTGAGTCAGGAATGCTATTTAACCATTCCATCCTCTGCCACCCCCTACTCCTTTTGACTTCAGCCTTACCAAGCATCAGGATCTTATTCATATGTGGCCAAAGAATTTGGCTCTGCAGTTAAACACGCATGACCTTAGTTCAGTTCGGTTCACTTCAGTTCAGTCGCTTGGTTGTCTGATTATTTTGTGACCCCCATGGACTGAAGCACTTTGGGCCTCCCTGTCCATCACAAGCTCCCAGAATTTACTCAAACTCATGTTCATTGAGGCGGTGATGCCATCCAAGCATCTCATCCTCTGTCGTCCCCTTCTCTTCCTGCCTCCAATCTTTCCCAGCATCAGGGTCTTTTCACACGAATTAGTTCTTCACATCAAGTGGCCAAAATATTGGAGTTTCAGCTTCAGCATCAGTCTTTCCAAAGAACACTCAGTACTNGATGCCATCCAAGCATCTCATCCTCTGTCGTCCCCTTCTCTTCCTGCCTCCAATCTTTCCCAGCATCAGGGTCTTTTCACACGAATTAGTTCTTCACATCAAGTGGCCAAAATATTGGAGTTTCAGCTTCAGCATCAGTCTTTCCAAAGAACACTCAGTACTGATCTCCTTTTGGATGGACTGGTTGGATCTCCTTGCAGTCCAAGGGACTCTCAAGAGTCTTCTCCAATACCATAGTTCAAAACCATCAGTTCTTCAGGGCTCAGCTTTCTTTATAGTCCAACTCTCAAATCCTTACATGACTACTGGAAAAACCGTAGTTTGACTAGATGGACCTTTGTTGGAAATGTCTCTGCTTTTTTAATGTGTGTCTAGATTGGTCATAGCTTTTCTTCCAAGGAGCAAGCATGTTTTAATTTCATGGCTGCAGTCAGCATCTGCAGTGACTTTGGAGGCCCCTTGGAACTCTGCATTCAAATGGATATATCTTTCATTTTCTCCTTTGCCTTTCACTTCTCTTCATTTCTTAGCTATTTGTAAGGACTTCTCAGAAAACCATTTTGCCTTTTTGCATTTATTTTTCTTGGGGATGTTCTTGATCCCTGACTCCTGTACAATGTCACGAACCTCTGTCCATAATTCTTTAGGCACTCTGTCTATCAGATCTAGTCCCTTGAATCTATTTGTCACTTCCACTGTATAATCATAAAGGTTTTGATTTAGTTCATACCTGAATGGTCTGGTGGCTTTCCCCACTTTCTTCAATTAAAGTCTGAATTTGACAATAAGGAGTTCATGATCTGAGCCACAGTCATCTCCTGGTCTTCTTTTTGCTGACTGTATAGCACATCTCCATCTTTGGCTGCAAAGAATATAATCAATCTTACTTCGGTGTTGACCATCTAGTTATGTATATGTGTAGAGTCTTTTCTTGTGTTGTTGGAAGAGGGTGTTTGCTATGACCAGTACATTCTCTTCGTAAAACTGTTAGCCTTCACCCTGCTTCATTCTGTACTCCAATGCCAAATATGCCTGTTACTCCAGATGTTTTTCATGCCTACTTTTGCATTCCAGTCCCGTATAATGAAAAGGACATCTCTTTTTGTGTTAGTTCTAGGTCTTGTAGGTCTTCATAGAACTGTTCAACTTCAGCTTCTTTAGTATTACTGGTCAGGGCATAGACTTGGATTATTGTGATATTGAATGGTTTGCCTTGGACATGAACAGAGATCAATTTGTCATTTTTGAGATTGCATCCAAGTACTGCATTTTGGACTCTTTTGTTGACCATGATGGTTACTCCATTTCTTCTGAGGGATTCTTGCCCACAGTGATAGATATAATGGTCATCTGAGTTAAATTCACCCATTCCAGTCCATTTTAGTTCACTGATTCCTAAAATGTCGGTATTCTCTCTTGCCATCTCCTGTTTTACCACTTTCAATTTGCCGTGATTCAAGGACCTTTCATTCCACGTTCCTATGCAATATTGCTCTTTACAGAATCAGACTTCCATCACCAGTCACATCCACAACTGGGTGTTGTTTTTGCTTTGGTTCCATCTCTTCATTCTTTCTGGAGTTAGTTCTCCACTGATCTCCAGGTGCATACTGGGCACCTATTGACCTGGGGAGTTCATCTTTCAGTGTCCTATCTGTTGCTTATCCTTGTCATTTCATCCTTTGAGTCTTTTATTTCTTAACCAATTGAAAAGAAGGGTTGGATAAGATGGTTTCAAAGACTCCTATAGCTATAAATTCGTCTTGTGTTGTGGCATTATACCTTGTTCATTTGTCTAGGGTCCTTAGCCAAACCCAATCTTACTTTTAAAATAGTTTTTCAAACCATTTATAAAGAGGCAGATTATATTATGGTCTAAACCAGTAATTTTAAAACAGTAATGTCCATTTGAATCATCTGGGGATTTTATTAAAGTGAAGATTCTGATTCTATAAGACAAGGATGGGGCCTGAGGTTCTGCGTTTCTAACAAGCTCCCAAGAGATGCTGATTCTGGACATTTAAGCATCACACGTGCTAAATTTGCTAAACTGATCAGCAAAGATCTCAATAATCATGAGGGTTCCCATTTTACAGACACATTGACACGTGTAGTCTCTCTCAAACACACAGTTATCATGACCCAATGTTTTGTTTTAAAGATTACATTTAAATGTTTTTTTTTTCCCCTCTTGGGCTAAAACATCAAACCAAATCAATTTACAAACCAAATGAAGCCAAATAAATTAGAATAATTTCAGTTAATCATCAGAATATTTTATTTGCATTCAGAAGTAAATACATTTAGTTGTAATTGCTTTTTATACATAATTTAGTGATTTGACTATAATTTGACTAGTCTCCTGTCAATCCAATAAAAATATGATGTGCTGTCTCAACTTGCAAAAGAACACCAGGTGCCACATTCACTCTTTAGAAAGTCATCCTAACAATGCTATTGGGAATAGCTACTGTATGAAAAAACCCAGTACAGATGTTATGGGGTTTATTTTTAATTTCTGTTAAACTTTCTCCTTCCTCTCAATCTAATTTATGTCAGGTACTAAACCTATGAAATTCATATTTGGACAGCTTGTCTCTACCTTGAAGCTAAAGAACTGGAAGATATTTTATTAACTACGGCACATCACTCTCCCCTCAAGAAAAACCATACACACACACACACTACATACCACACAACTGACTTCCCTCAAAAATAATCAGCCAAAATGCAAAGGCAATATTATCGCTAAACTCAATTAACGATTGCTTCTGAGAGGAGGTTTTACATTTTTAACCTGATAACTATGCTCTATTCTTGAAGATGAAATTTTTTTCTGAACACCTGCAACTAACATGACCAAATGTTTCTTGTAATTATACAAGTGATTCCATCTATATAAGTACTTCCTAGACTCAAACTCTAGTTAATAGGGATCTACTAAGTCTTTGAATTCACAAGTTAGATTCTCCTCCTAATGAAAAATTAAGGACTTATGTCAGTTCAGGTTTTAGAATTACTTTATTGTTATTATTTCTATAATAATTGTGTCCCTGGTGGCTCAGATGGTAAAGAATCTGCCTGCAATGTGGGAGAACTGGGTTTGATCCCTGGGTTGGGAAGATCCCTCGGTGAAGGAAATGACAATCCACTCAAATATTCTTGCCTAGAGAATCTCATGGACAGAGGAGCCTGGCACACGACAGTGCTTGGGATTGCAAAGAGTCAGACCAACTGAGTGACTAACACACAACTTGCTGTTATTATTCTTGTTGTCCTTATGGTGGGAGAGATCCCAGAAATTCTGACAGAGCTAGTGAGGAGAGCTGAATGCTTTTACTAGATGGAGGGTGTGAAGCAAAAGGATCAGCTAGGGAACTTTACCTAAAAAGTAGTCTTGTTATTTCCTTCCATCTGAAGCCTTTCACCTCTGGAATTCAGATGCATTAGGTCTGAGCAGGATCTCCACAACTGAAATTTTAACAAGCATCCTATGTGAGTCTGATGCAAATATGCATGAGATCATACTGTGATAGTGATTTCATTACTCCAAAGTATCTTTGCTCTTGAATCATTTAATTTAAAAGCTGCCGTCTGAAGATGTGTCTGTTTAGAGTAGCAGAGACTCTTAGTGATGTAAACAGTCACTGTTCACATCAAACTCTGTACTGAAGAGAGCCTCTTCTGAGCATGAAAGGTATTTGGAACCATACATCTTGATCATTCAAACTTGATAAAAGATTCCTTCACACTTTCTAGAGCTGGTATAGCTTTCATTTTAGCATTTGTCATTGCTTAAATTTCTCAGGAGGCTTTGCTATTATTTTTTAATTGAATAAGGGCTTCCCTTGTGACTCAACTGGTTAAGAATCTGCCTGCAATGTAGGAGCCCCAGTTTGATTCTTGGGTCAGGAAGATCTGCTGCAGAAGGGATAGGCTACCTACTCCAGTTTCTCCTAATGAAAAACTGGGGACTTATGTCAGTTCAAGTTCTAGAATTATTATATTGTTATTATTGCTGTTATTATCGGGCTTCCTTGGTGGCTCAGATGGTAAAGAATCTGCCTGCAATGTGGGAGACATGGGTTCTATCCCTTAGCTGGGAAGATCCCCCGGAGAAGGGAAAGGCTATCCATTCCAGTATTCTGGCCTGGAGAATTTCATAGACTATCCATGGGGTCGCAAAGAGTCAGACGTGACTTTCATTTGCAAGGGCAATAAACCAAATCAATTTCAATAGGAGTACATACATTTTGTTTACTTAAAATTCCTGAATGAGAGAAATGGCTCCTGACACACTATATATACTTTAAGGCTCTATAACACTTAAAGATCAACATGCTATAGTAATACAAGTTCAAATCTCTTTGATGAAATATAACAGTGTAGAAAGAAAAATAAGCAATAGTCTAACCGATTTCCTAGAACTGATTATAAAAATGTGTGTAACTAGACATATTTTCATATAGCCTTTTATAGGGCAATTTAAAAATAAGTATAAGTAAAATGTTATTAAAAATTGTTCTCCCCTAGAGGTTTCAATGTGAGTGAAAGGTTGGAGTAGAGGAAGTGCTAGAAAAGCATACATTGAATTTTAGAGCTTAACGGGGCCTTTGAGAGCAGGAATGAGGAGACCTCGATTCTACCACTAGGTTTGCCTATGACTCAGTAACAGAAGACAAATTATATCTCCTTTGTAGATCTATTTTCTTCTCCAATTTGACTTCTTATGAGTGAGATTATTTAATTCAGTGGTTTCCGGCTTGGAAATCACTTTCTGGAACCAGAGATAGCTTAAGCATTTGAAAAATACTTATCAAAAAACAAAACAAAAATAACATATCACACACCTGCATACACATGTACAGAGAAATATGTACTCAGAGTGAAATGAAGAAGAATACTGAATGAATGTCAATTTGTTTTTCATCTTGATTAGAATTAAATTACTTAGCTGCACAATATTATCTTATGCAGGTCAGAAAATTTGCTAATGACTTCATGAGAATGTATAGATCAGGAAAGGAGGCCAGCTACTTGTACTAGTGTCACGGATCAGAGAAGTCAAATTGAAAACCAACAGCAAAACAGTTTATTCTAGTGAAAACCAGGCACCTGCCTATTTAGCTAGAGATCTTGTATTTTATTTATGTTTACTTCCATAAAAATAAACATAGTCTTAAGACTCCACACAAAAACTATTAGAACTGATAAACTAATTCAGTAAGGCAGCAGAATACAAGATTAACAAACAGAAATCTGTTGCATTTCTCCTCACTAACAAATATCAGGAAGAGAAGCAGACAAATAAAACATCCCTTCAAAAATCACATAAGAAACATTTAGGAATAAACCTGACTAAAGAGGTGAAAGACATATATTGAGAACTATAAAACATTGATAAAGTAAGCTGAGGATGACTCAAAGAAAAGATATACTATGCTCTTGGATTGAAAAAATTAATATTGTGAAAATGGTCATACTACACAAACCAATCTACAGATTTAATGTGACCCTTATCAAATTACCCATGACATTTCCACACAATTGAGACAGATCTTAAAATTTACATGGAACCAAAAGATCAAGAATTATCAAAGCAATCCTAAGAAAAAATAATAAAGTTGAAGGCATAACCCTCCCAGATGCGTGCGAGCTTTGTGTGTGCTCAGTCATGTCCAACTCTTTTTGACTCTAGCAGCCTCTCCTGTCCATGGGATTCTCCAGGCAAGAATACTGGAGTGGGTTGCCATTTTCTTCTCCATGGATATCTTCTTGACCCATGGATCGAACTAGTGACTTCTGCATCTCCTGTACTGGCAGGCAGATTCTTTTACCACTGAGCCACCTGGGAACTTCACAACCCTCCAGACTTCATATGATATTGCAAAGATACAGTATTCAAAACAATGTAGTACTGACACAAAAATAGACATATGGGTCAATGGAACAGAAGGAAAAGCCCAGAAATAAATCCACAAACCTATGGTTAATTAATCATTGATAAAGGAGGCAAGAATATACAATGGAGAGAAGGTAGTCTCTTCAGCAAGTGGTAGTCAGATACTTGATGGACAGCTGCGTGTAAATTAATGAAGCTAGAGCACTTTCTGACACCATACAAAAATAAATTCAAAATTACTTTAAGCATTTAAATATAAGACATGACACTATAAAAGTCCTAGAAGAGAATATAGTCAAAATATTGTCTGACAAAATCATAGCAAGGTTTTCTTAAGTCAGTCTCTCAAGGCAGTGAAAATAAAACCCAAATAAACAATTGGGACATAATCAAACTTTAAGATTTTGCACAGCAAAGGAAACTATAAACAAAATTAAAAGACAACCTATGGCCTGGAAGACAACATTTGCAAATGACGCAACTGACAAGGACTTAATTTCTAAAACAAACCAACTCATACAGCTCAGTAACAGCAACAACAAAATAAATAAATGAGCAGAAGACCAGCAGACATTTTTCCAAAGAAGACACAGACATGGTCAACAGGCACATGAAAAGATATTCAGCATAGCTAATCATTAGAGAAATGCAAATCAAAACTACAGTGAGGTATCACTGCACACCAATCAGAATGGCCATGATCAGAAATTCCATACAAAATTCTGGAGAGGATATGGAGAAAAGGAAATGTAAATTGGTGCAGCCACTATGGAAAACAGTATGTAGGTTTCTTAAAAAAATAAAATAAAATTACCTTATGACAGCAATCCCACTCCTGGGCTTGTATCAAGAGAAAACAATAATCAAGAAAGATGCATGCACCCCAACGTTCATTGCAGCACTATTTACAATAGCCAAGACATGGAAGCAACCTAAACGCTCATCAACAGATGACTGGATAAAGATAAAGTGATAGATACACACAATAGAATGCTGCTGTTGCTGCTAAGTCGTTTCAGTCTTGTCCAACTCTGCGTGACCCCATAGACGGCAGCCCACCAGGCTCCCCCATCCCTGGGATTCTCCAGGCAAGAACACTGGAGTGGGTTGCCATTTCCTTCTCCAATGCAGGAAAGTGAAAAGTGAAAGTGAAGTCACTCAGTCGTGCCTGACTCTTAGCGACCCCATGGACTGCAGCCTACCAGGCTCCTCCGTCCATGGGATTTTCCAGGCAAGAGTATTGGACTGGGGTGCCATGGCCTCCTAATAGAATGCTGCTGCTAAGTCGCTTCAGTCGTGTCTGACTCTGTGCGACCCCAGAGACAGCAGCCCTCCAGGCTCCCCTGTCCCTGGGATTCTCCAGGCAAGAATACTGGAGTGGGTTGCCATTTTCTTCTCCAATGCATGAAAGTGAAAAGTGAAAGTGAAGTCGCTCAGTTGTGTCCGACTCTCAGCGACCCTATGGACTACAGCCCACCAGGCTCCTCCATCCATGGGATTTTCCAGGCAAGAGTACTGAAGTGGGGTGCCATTGTCTTCTCCTAGAATAGAATGCTACTCAGCCTAAAAAAAGAAAAAGTGCCATTTGAAGCAACATAGATGTACCTAGAGATTACCGTACTAAGAGAAGTAAGTCGGAGAGAGACAAATATCATATGATATCACTTGCATGTGGAATCTAAAATATGACACAAATGAACTTATTTACAAAATAGTGATACACTCACAGACATAGAAAACAAACTAATGGTTACCAAAGGTAAATGGTGGGGCAGGAGAGGGATGAATTGGTAGTTTGATATTAGCAGATACAAACTACTATGTAAAAATCAGATATGCAAGATCCAATTGTATAGCACAGATAACTATAGTCAATATACTAAAATCATGGTGGAAAAGAGTATGAAAAAGAATATATATGTATGTATATGTATATATTGGGTTTCCTAGGTGGTACAATGGTACAGAATTTGCTTGCCAGTGGAGAAGATGTGGGTTCGATCCCTGGATCAGGAAGATCTTTTGGAGAATGAAGTGGTAACCTGCTGTGTTATTTGCCTGGGAAATCTCATGAACAGAGGAACCCCGTGGGCTACAGTCAGATTGTGGGGGTCACAAAGAGTCGGACACAACTGAGCAACTGAGCACACATATATATGTTTATAACTGAATCACTTTCCTGTATACCAGAAACTAACTTTGCAAATTAACTATACTTCAGTAAAAATTTTTCAAAAGAACTAAACTAGAAAAAGACTGTGTCTGACACACATTGCCAATAAATAAACTTTTGTATAATACATTTAAACAAACACAGAGAGATTTTGTGCCCTCTAAATATTGAAATACTCAGCTTCAGGTTTAAAAGACTTCCAGATTATGGGAAGAATCTTCATCAGGAGTCATGAGTTAACCGTACATTTAACAATTGTAGTTAAGCAATTTTTTCCCATTCTTGATTAGTAGAAGTATTAAACCATGCTTTAGGCTAGTTTGCAAAAGAAAAGTCTTAAGACTTTGGTACTAAGTAAAATCAAATTTGTGAGAAAGTGCTTACTCACATCTGCTGCTGCTACTTCAGTTGTGTCTGACTCTGTGAGACCCCAAAGACAGCAGCCCACCAGGCTCCACCATCCCTGGGATTCTCCAGGGAAGAACACTGGAGCAGGCTGCCATTTCCTTCTCCAATGCATGAAAGTGAAAAGTGAAAGTGAAGTTCCTCAGTCGTGTCTGACTCTTCACAACCCCATGGATTGCAGCCTACTAGTCTTCTCCATCCATGGGATTTTCCAGGCAAGAGTACTGGAGTGGGGTGCCATATTCACATCTACTACTACTACTACTGCTACTACTACTAAGTCGCTTCAGTCGTGTCTGACTCTGTGTGACCCCATAGATGGTAGCCCACCAGGCTCTGCCGTCCCCGGGATTCTCCAGGCAAGAATACTGGAGTGGGTTGCCATTTCCTTCTCCAAAGCATGAAAGTTAAAAGTGAAAGTGAAGTCACTGAGTCATGTCCAACTCTCAGCAACCCTATGGACTGCAGCCCACCAGGCTCCTCCATCCATGGGATTTTCCAAGCAAGAGTACTGGAATGGGGTGCCATTGCCTTCTCCTATATTCACATCTGGAGACAGTTAAATGCTCCAGGATGAGAAGCTAGACCTTGCAGCCAAGTGATAATCAAGTTATCTGTGCTAATCCCAAGCTAGGAATCTAAAGAGACACAGGATCTAGTGGTTGGCAGATTGCTACTTCTGTTCCTGCTGAGATAGGAGGAACTCTAAGCTGCTCTTGAGGTAGAATCTGTAGAACAGAGAAGTCACAGAGTCAGGGGAAGTGAAGGTGGAGGGAGGAAAGATGTAGACTAATGATACAAATAGAACAACATAACTAGCTCTTAATAAGCCAGATCTGCCTGGGGGTAACAGATGACAATCTAATTTATACCTAGAGTTTGTGTAACACATGGGCTCTAACCTTTGGCCTTGGGTTTCTGAGTGGAAAATGATGAGACAGTGTACATCTGTTGAGAGTTTATCGTGGACTAGGCCCTGAGCTATTTTACTTCTCACAAGAACTCCGTATCAGCCATCTTATTATTCTTATTTAATAGATGAGAAAATTACAGTTTAAAACATATGAGAAACTTAGGATCCCAAGTTTATATTATTCAAAGCCTCTAAGCATAGCTATTAGGCTTCATGTGCTGGTTACGGAAATATAAAATAAAGGAAAATTGTTTCCTCCTTCCCAGGCCAGTAGAAGGGTTCAATTTATTCAACCCATCTTTGCTACTAACAAGGAGGTAAATTACATATCATAAGTATATGACAGTATATCCCAGACTTCCTTTCATAGCCCAAATTTTAAGTGTTGATCCTCATGGTTGTAATGATATTTGACATTGTCCTGAATAGTTGATATTGGACTGCATAGTTTACTGCCTAGATTTTCTCTTGCTGTTAGAAATGGCACAAAATTGAGAAACCTCCTCATAAGAATGCATTTTATGAAGATGCTGAAAACTTTATGGGAATAACTAGTTCATCCTAAGTTTCAGTGTTCTGTATAATTGTCAATCCAAAGTGGGTCAATACAGTCACTAGACACTGGGCCACAAAGCTTTTGCACATTTGAGGGCAAATGACTTACCAGCCACTAATGATACTAAGGAATGTAAGATCTGATTCACAATTTGAAAGAGACTAGAGTTGAATGGTTCTATGAAGACCTACAAGACCTTTTAGAACTAATACTCCCCAAAAATGTCCTTTTCATTATAGGAGACTGGAATGCAAAGGTAGGAAGTCAAGAAACACCTGGGGTAGCGGCAAATTTGGCCTTGGAATATGGAATGAAGCAGGGCAAAGGCTAATAGAGTTTTGGCAAGAGAATGCACTGGTCATACCAAACACCCTCTTCCAACAACATAAGAGAAGACTCTACACATGGACATCACCAGATGGTCAACACTGAAATCAGATTGATGATATTCTTTGCAGCCAAAGATGGAGAAGCTCTATACAGTCAACAAAAACAAGACCAGGTGCTGACTGTGGCTCAGATCAAGAACTCCTTATTGCCAAATTGACTTAAATTGAAGAAAATAGGGAAAACCACTAGACCATTCAGGTATGACCTAAATCAAATCCCTTATGATTATACAGTGAAAGTGAGAAATAGATTTAAAGGACTAGATCTGATAGATAGAGTGCCTGANCTCTATACAGTCAACAAAAACAAGACCAGGTGCTGACTGTGGCTCAGATCAAGAACTCCTTATTGCCAAATTGACTTAAATTGAAGAAAATAGGGAAAACCACTAGACCATTCAGGTATGACCTAAATCAAATCCCTTATGATTATACAGTGAAAGTGAGAAATAGATTTAAAGGACTAGATCTGATAGATAGAGTGCCTGATGAACTATGGACAAAGTTCGTGACATTGTACAGGAGCCAGAGATCAAGACTATCTCCATGGAAAAGAAATGCAAAAAAGCAAAATGGCTGTCTGGGGAGGCCTTACAAATAGCTGTGAAAATAAGAGAAGTAAAAAGCAAAGGAGAAAAGGAAACATATACCCATCTGAATGCAGAGTTCCAAAGAATAACAAGGAGAGATAAGAAAGCCTTCCTCAGTGATCAGTGCAAAGAAATAGAGGAAACCAACAGAATGGGAAACACTAGAGATCTCTTCAAGAAAATTAGATATACAAAGGGAACATTTCATGCAAAGATGGGCTTGATAAAGGAAAGAAATGGTATGTACCTAACAGAAGTAGAAGATAACAAGAGGTGGCAAGAATACACAAAAGATCTTCATAACCAAGATAATCATGATTTTGTGATCACTCACCTAGAGCCAGACATCCTGGGATGTGAAGTCAAGTGGGCCTTAGGAAGCATCACTACGAACAAAGCGAGTGGAGGTGATGGAATTCCACTTGAGCTATTTCAAATCCTGAAAGATGATGCTGTGAAAGTGCTACACTCAGTATGCCAGCAAATTGGGNACTCTTGAGAGTCCCTTGGACTGCAAGGAGATCCAACTAGTCCATTCTAAAGATCAGTCCTGGGTGTTCATTGAAAGGACTGATGCTAAAGTTGAAACTCCAATACTTTAGCCACCTCATGCAAGGAGTTGACTCATTGGAAAAGACCCTGATGCTGGGAGGGACTAGGTGCAGGAAGAGAAGGGGACGACAGAGGATGAGATGTCTGGATGGCATCACCAACTCGATGGACATGAGTTTCAATAAATTCCAGGAGCTGGTGATGGACAGGGAGGCCTGGCGTGCTGCGATTCATGGGGTCGCAAAGAGTCAAACATGACTGAGCGACTGAACTTAACTGACTGAGACCTTTTATAAAACAAATATGTACGAGTTAATCATATATTTATATATCACCTGTTCCAGATACCTATAGAAGAGATTGTGTTTGGGGATGGTTTAGGCAAACAGGATTGAAATGCGGTCAGAGAAGCTTGAAAAGTAAGAAAAATGTGTCTTAGGGAACAAAATTATTTTTCCGATTGAGAAATTAAAAAATGTTAAATTTTAGTATCATCATACAACTGGTACTGGCTGGCTTGAAATTTTATAACTGAAAGAAAAGGAGGGTGATTGGAAGTAAGCCTGGAAAGATAGGGAAGTAATAACAAAGAGCTTTATAGATATGGATATATGGATAAAATTCCATCACACAAAGCATCATCAAATGTTTAAAATAAGAGTCAAGGAAAAAATCGTGGATATAGTTTAACATATCCATCCTTTAGATTGGTTTTCTTTATGGGATTTATTTTTTCTTCTAACCCCAGTGGACTGTTGCCTTATTTAATTTTTAAGAAGCTGGGTTTTTTTTTTGTTTAAAACAAAGCTATAAGTTAACAATAAGAAAAAAATTTCTATCTTTGAAATGTTTTTGAGTAGAAGGCACTACAAAAGAGGTTATGGACTGTCTTTCCCTTGAGAAATATGAGACTAAGAGAATCTTCTCCTCTGTCAGAAATGCTTTAAGGAAAACTGACTAGAGATAGGTTAATGAACTCTGTTAGTTAATGACCTTATGGGGTCCTCCAACCAAACATTTCAGTGATTCTGTGATTTTAGAGAGCTGCAAACAAGCTTTGCAAGTTCATGATAAAATTTGCAAAGCAGCTTATGGTTGGCAAGGATTAGTGGGGCTCTGTGAGCCCACAGATTAGCCTTTATGTTTTAATGTTCCTGCCCTCACAGACAGAAATGACACTGCTCTTTCAGCTTCAATAGGCTATGTGCTGTCAATTATTTTTTGAGACCTGGACATACTCAATCCTATATTACTTAGCCAGGCCTGTTGTGGTCAAGGTCATACACGATGTTGCTAGCTGGCATATATAGAAAAAGGTGAAGTTAATTGACCTTCTAAGAGATGATAAAGAATGAGTTCATAAAGACATCAAATCTCTGGATAGGAAATTACCTTAAGTTAACTTGGTTAAATATCCGGGTGGATTCAGGAATCAGCTCAGGGTCTCATTTAATCTTATCTTTAGAAATATCAGATACAAAGGAGAGTCTCCGCAGGGAATTCTTTAGGACAATCTTTATGCTAGCTCAAATACACAGCAAGGTTATATCAGGTCACCCTCAGAACCAAGAGCTTAGATCCTCCCCCAAAAAGGAAAATAACAGACAAAAGGAAGAAATTCTAAGAAGAAACATAGTTATTAAA
This sequence comes from Neotragus moschatus, assembly GCA_006410615.1. Lineage (NCBI taxonomy): Eukaryota > Metazoa > Chordata > Mammalia > Artiodactyla > Bovidae > Neotragus > Neotragus moschatus. The sequence continues at coordinate 398,785 of SJYA01000205.1, forward strand.
AAATGATGATGCATATCCAATTACTAACCCTAAAGGACACTAATATCAAAGCGTGTTCTACTTTAACAGAGGTACAGGTATTTAAGAGACTAAAATTGATTCCAGAATCACTGGGATTTGTCCATGGATGCCCTTGTGGAGGTTTAATATAGGAAGGGCATTGATCCCTAGTTTGAGTCTCTCACCGACTTCAAAGACCTGAGAGGGAGGAGGAATCCTGCCACCCACACCTTTAAGAGATTAACATGTCTGTAAATATAAAGTTTTAGTCACTGTGTGCCCTAGAGTCACAAACTCCTTCACATCTTATTACTAAAATGTAACTGACCCCATGAAACTGGGTCAGANTAACTGACTGAGACCTTTTATAAAACAAATATGTACGAGTTAATCATATATTTATATATCACCTGTTCCAGATACCTATAGAAGAGATTGTGTTTGGGGATGGTTTAGGCAAACAGGATTGAAATGCGGTCAGAGAAGCTTGAAAAGTAAGAAAAATGTGTCTTAGGGAACAAAATTATTTTTCCGATTGAGAAATTAAAAAATGTTAAATTTTAGTATCATCATACAACTGGTACTGGCTGGCTTGAAATTTTATAACTGAAAGAAAAGGAGGGTGATTGGAAGTAAGCCTGGAAAGATAGGGAAGTAATAACAAAGAGCTTTATAGATATGGATATATGGATAAAATTCCATCACACAAAGCATCATCAAATGTTTAAAATAAGAGTCAAGGAAAAAATCGTGGATATAGTTTAACATATCCATCCTTTAGATTGGTTTTCTTTATGGGATTTATTTTTTCTTCTAACCCCAGTGGACTGTTGCCTTATTTAATTTTTAAGAAGCTGGGTTTTTTTTTTGTTTAAAACAAAGCTATAAGTTAACAATAAGAAAAAAATTTCTATCTTTGAAATGTTTTTGAGTAGAAGGCACTACAAAAGAGGTTATGGACTGTCTTTCCCTTGAGAAATATGAGACTAAGAGAATCTTCTCCTCTGTCAGAAATGCTTTAAGGAAAACTGACTAGAGATAGGTTAATGAACTCTGTTAGTTAATGACCTTATGGGGTCCTCCAACCAAACATTTCAGTGATTCTGTGATTTTAGAGAGCTGCAAACAAGCTTTGCAAGTTCATGATAAAATTTGCAAAGCAGCTTATGGTTGGCAAGGATTAGTGGGGCTCTGTGAGCCCACAGATTAGCCTTTATGTTTTAATGTTCCTGCCCTCACAGACAGAAATGACACTGCTCTTTCAGCTTCAATAGGCTATGTGCTGTCAATTATTTTTTGAGACCTGGACATACTCAATCCTATATTACTTAGCCAGGCCTGTTGTGGTCAAGGTCATACACGATGTTGCTAGCTGGCATATATAGAAAAAGGTGAAGTTAATTGACCTTCTAAGAGATGATAAAGAATGAGTTCATAAAGACATCAAATCTCTGGATAGGAAATTACCTTAAGTTAACTTGGTTAAATATCCGGGTGGATTCAGGAATCAGCTCAGGGTCTCATTTAATCTTATCTTTAGAAATATCAGATACAAAGGAGAGTCTCCGCAGGGAATTCTTTAGGACAATCTTTATGCTAGCTCAAATACACAGCAAGGTTATATCAGGTCACCCTCAGAACCAAGAGCTTAGATCCTCCCCCAAAAAGGAAAATAACAGACAAAAGGAAGAAATTCTAAGAAGAAACATAGTTATTAAAAAATGATGATGCATATCCAATTACTAACCCTAAAGGACACTAATATCAAAGCGTGTTCTACTTTAACAGAGGTACAGGTATTTAAGAGACTAAAATTGATTCCAGAATCACTGGGATTTGTCCATGGATGCCCTTGTGGAGGTTTAATATAGGAAGGGCATTGATCCCTAGTTTGAGTCTCTCACCGACTTCAAAGACCTGAGAGGGAGGAGGAATCCTGCCACCCACACCTTTAAGAGATTAACATGTCTGTAAATATAAAGTTTTAGTCACTGTGTGCCCTAGAGTCACAAACTCCTTCACATCTTATTACTAAAATGTAACTGACCCCATGAAACTGGGTCAGAATAGCAACCACTTATAAAATACTTTTGAGTTAGTGTGAGTTAGTGCTAATTCCCAGGAAAGTTATGTTTGGAATTAGCCAGAATAGAAATATACTTGGTGATAGCAGTCTCTCCCCATTTTTGTGAAAAATGGTTCATGAACTTCCCATGAGACTTTATAATGATTTATGTAACTCATTGATAGTGATTTCATACAGATTCAGTCCTTTCCTTGTTCACTTTTTCCTTTTATCTAAAGAAGCTATGGAAGCCTAGGATCCAAGAACAATTTATTTGTACTTCTTTTGATTTTAGCAAAATAAAAATTACATAAATTCTCATTGGATGCTATTGTGACATATACTTTTATTTCCCACTACTGAATGATTACAAATAGTATTACTAGGTTTATATAGCATCAAAATTTAAACACATTGTAATTATTCTTGAAGGCTCACTCACCCTCCAGGATTTAACATCCAGACTGGATCTTATATTTAGTCCATTCATAAACAGATGGGACACTAGTGGTAAAGAATCTGCCTGCCAATTCAGGAGATGTAAGAGACCTGGGTTTGATCCCTGGGTCAGGAAGATCCTCTGGAGGAGGGCATGGCAACCCACTCCAGTATACTTGCCTGGAGAATCCCAGGGACAGAGGAGCCTGGGGGGCTACAGTTCATAGTGTTGCAAAGAGTCGAACATGACTGAAGTGACTTAGCACACATGCATGCACAGATATTTCATATCCTGGATTTGGAAGATCTTGTTTTTCTTACAGATCTGAAAGGTTAAAAATATGTCTTCAGGCTTGCAAGAATCCAATTTTTTTAAATTGTCAAATTTCTTTTATTTTTTAGAATCAGGACAATATTCATCTATTGTAGTCATACTTTGCTTTTACTTGTGCTGTTTGGATGGTTGAAATGCCAGACTTGTCCTATATTCTGTCACTAAATAACCAGAATATCATCAGCTGAATTTTCATAGAAAAACAATTTAAATAATGTTCCAATTGAGAACAAATTTTGGTCACATAATAGTGGTATCCCTGGGCCTGTCTGTGTTATATGTAGGATTCTTCTAACACTGATAAGGGGAGTTGTAAAGTTTTCCTATACTGCTAATTGTTAATAAATCAAGAAAAAAATAAGGAAACTGGGCTAGTCATAGCCCACTAGACAGATTTAAAATGCAGATGAGGTTCAAGTGTCTCTAGATTCCAAGCTTTCTTCCCAGCTGACTCATCTTAGATGTGAATTTTTCTAGTACTCAATTTCCAAGTCTTATACTGCCAGGTTTTTAATTGAAGAAATTCTAGAAAAATTGAGAAAAAAATGAGAATTGGGTAACTATGGAATCCAACTTTGAATATCTTTGAGACAGTTATATACTTTTTAGTCAAACAACTCATCTCTACCTTTGCAATGAAAAATTTGAACCAATAGTTTAGAGACAGCTTTACAGTGGAATTTTTCTGATAAGATTACTTTGAAAATATAACCTTTTCTATGACATTATTTGGATATAAATTGTTTTGTCCTCTACATAACACACTTCAGCCTGCACAGTATTGTTTGGGGGATCTTTGTGGAAGGATGTGTCAAGGTAATTACAGAGGGAGGAAGTGCCATTGCCAGAAGCTGATTCATTAATTTCCAGAAAGATTCATGGCTTGCAAACCAACAGCTGAGAACTCAGAACCTCTTGGGTAGGAATAAGAGTGGTTGAAGTAGGTTCAGTGACCTAGGTGAAGTAGGTTCAGGCACCTCTTATGTCTGTCTGGGAGCAGAATAGGTCAGTGTTCAGTGCTTTCATTCTTCATGTATTTCTAGACTTAAAGGAAGATTCTATTTAAATTGAGTTGAATTAGAGGGTTTTTTTTTTTAACAGTAATTGTGACTGTATCATTTCCTATCAATACTGCTGATAAAAAAACTGTCAACCCACCAGACTGGTATTAATATTCTAGTGGTTAAATTTGTGTTATACTCATAAAACTACCTTCTAAACTAAATCAGTTGTACATTAGTTAGAATTGGTAATATATCAGCTGGATTGTTTGTAAGAAAAGGAAAGCTGCTATAGTTAGCTTAGACTAAAAGATAATTTAATAGCAATATGGTAGGCAGCCTTTATAGTGTCAAAAGAAAAATTGAACAATCAATACTCAAAGTAAATAAATAAATTAAAAGAGTAGTTCCTTAGAATAACTAAGTGACACATCTCTGTCAGGTGACTCCTCATTGTGGAGGAGTACATATGTTGACCTTCCCTCTAAGATCAACAGCACAGGGTCTAAAATTCAACAGTACGTGAACTGATAGCATCTAGATGTACAAGCTAGATTTAGAAAAGGCAGAGGAACCAGACACCAAATTGCCAACATCCAATGGATCATAGAAAAAGAAAGGGAATTTCAGAAAAACATCTACTTTTACTTCATTGACTAAAATAAATAAAGCCTTTGACTGTATGGATCACAGCAAACTGGAAAATTCTTAAAGAGATAAGAATACCAGACCACCTTACCTGCCTCCTGTGAAACCTATAACTCAGGTCAAGAAGCAACAGTTAGAATCAAACATGGAACAACAGACTGGTTCCCAATTGGGAAAGAAGTATGTCAAGGCTGTATATTGTCACTTTGCTTATTTAACTTTTATGCAGAGTACATCATGAGAAATACCAGGCTAGATGAAGCTCAAGCTGGAATCAAGATCGCTGAGAGAAATATCGATAACCTCAGATGTGCAGATGACACCACCCTAATGGCAGAAAGCAAAGAGGAACTAAAGAGCTTCTTGAGGAAGGTTAAAGAGAAGAATGAAAAAGCTGGTTTAAAACTCAACATCTAGAAAACTAAGATCTGGGATTCAGCCCCATCACTTCATGGCAAATAGATGGGGAAACGATGGAAACAGTGACAAACTGTTTTCTTGGGCTCCAAATTCACTGGATGGTGTCAGAAGCCATTAAATTAAAAGATGCTTGATCTTTGGAAGAAAAGATCTTTGCCATATGTAAAGTCAAAGCTATGGATTTTCCAGTAGTCATACACGGATGTGGGAGTTGGACCATAAAAAACACTAAGTACCTTTTGTGTGTGGTGTTAGAAAGTGTTCTAGTTTCATTCTTTTACAAGTAGTTGACCAGTTTTCCCAGCATCACTTGTTAAAGAGATTATCTTTTCTCCATTATATATTCTTGCCTCCTTTGTCAAAGATAAGGTGTCTGTAGGTGTGTGGATTTATCTCTGGGCTTTCTATTTTGTTCCATTGATCTCTATTTTTGTCTTTGTGCCAGAACCATACTGTCTTGATGACTGTGGCTTTGTAGTAGAGCCTGAAGTCAGGCAGGTTGCTTCCTCCAGTTCCATTCTTCTTTCTCAAGATTGCTTTGGCTATTCAAGGTTTTTTGTATTTTCATACAAATTGTGAAATTATTTGTTCTAGCTCTGTGAAAAATACTATTGGTAGCTTGATAGGGATTGCATTGAATCTATAGATTGCTTTAAGTAGTATACTCTTTTTCACTGTAATGATTCCTCCAATCGATGAACACGGTATATTTCTCCATCTATTAGTGTCCTCTTTGATTTCTTTCACCAGTGTTTTATAGTTTTCTGTATGTAGGTCTTTTGTTTCTTTAGGTAGATATATTCCTAAGTATGTTATTCTTTTCATTGCAATGGTGAACAGAATTGTTTACTTAATTTCTCTTTCTATTTTCTCATTATTAGTGTATAGGAATGCAAAGGATTTCTGTGTGTTGATTTTATATCCTGCAACTTTACTATATTCATTGATTGGCTCTAGTAATTTTCTGGTGGAGTCTTCAGGGTTTTCTATGTAGAGGATCATGTCATCTGCAAACAGTGATAGTTTTACTTCTTTTCCAATTTGTATTCCTTTTATTTCTTTTTCTGCACTGATTGCTGTGCCCAAAACTTCCAAAACTATGTTGAACAGTAGTGGTGAGAGTGGGCAGCCTTGTCTTGTTCTTGACTTTAGGAGAAATCTTTCACACTTTCACCATTGAGGATAATGTTTGCTGTGGGTTTGTCATATATAGCTTTTATTACATTGAGGTGTGTTCCTTCTATTCCTGCTTTCTGGAGGGTTTTTACCATAAATGATGCTGAATTTTGTCAAAGGCTTTCTCTGCATCGAGATAACACATTGCTTTTATTTTTCAATTTGTTAATGTGGTGTATTACATCGATTGATTTGCAGATATTGAAGAATCCTTGCATCCCTGGGATAAAGCCCACTTGGTCATGATGTATGATCTTTTTAATGTGTTGTTGGATTCTGACTGCTAGACTTTTGTTAAGGATCTTTGCATCTATGTTCATCAGTGATATTGGCCTGTAGTTTTCTTTTTTTTGTGGCATCTTTGTCAGGTTTTGGTATTAGGGTGATGGTGGCCTCATAGAATGAGTTTGGAAGTTTACCTTCTCAAAAATAAACTCAAAATGGATTAAAGATCTAAATGTAAGACCAGAAACTATAAAACTCCTAGAGGAGAACATAGGCAAAACACTCTCTGACATAAATCACAGCAGGATCCTCTTTGATTCACCTCCAAGAATACTGGAAATAAAAGCAAAAATAAACAAATGGGACCTAATTAAAATTAAGAGCTTCTGCACAACAAAGGAAACTATAAGCAAGGTGAAAAGACAGCCTTCAGAATGGGAGAAAATAATAGCAAATGAAGCAACTGACAAAGAATTAATCTCAAAAATATACAAGCAGCTCATGCAGCTCAATTCCAGAAAAGCAAATGACCCAATCAAAAAATGGGCCAAAGAACTAACCAGACATTTCTCCAAAGAAGACATACAGATGGCTAACAAACACATGGAAAGATGCTCAACATCACTCATTATCAGAGAACTGCAAATCAAAACCACAATGAGGTACCATTTCACTCCAGTCAGAATGGCTGCAATCCAAAAGTCTACAAGCAGTAAATGCTGGAGAGAGTGTAGAGACAAGGGAACTNGCAAATGACCCAATCAAAAAATGGGCCAAAGAACTAACCAGACATTTCTCCAAAGAAGACATACAGATGGCTAACAAACACATGGAAAGATGCTCAACATCACTCATTATCAGAGAACTGCAAATCAAAACCACAATGAGGTACCATTTCACTCCAGTCAGAATGGCTGCAATCCAAAAGTCTACAAGCAGTAAATGCTGGAGAGAGTGTAGAGACAAGGGAACTCTCTTACACTGTTGGTGGGAATGCAAACTAGTACAGCCACTATGGAGAACAGTGTGAAGATTCCTTAAAAAACTGGAAATAGAACTGCCATATGACCCAGCAATTCCACTGCTGGGCCTACACAATGAAGAAACCAGAATTGAAAGAGACATGTGTATCCCAATGTTCATCACAGCACTGTTTATAATAGTCAGGAGACGGAAGCAACCTAGATGTCCATCAGCAGAAGAATGGATAAGAAAGCTGTGATACATATGCACAATGGAATATTACTAAGCCATTAAAAAGAATACATTTGAATCAGTTCTAATGAGATGAATGAAACTGGAGCCTATTATACAGAGTGAAGTAAGCCAGAAACAAAAACACCAGTATAGTATACTAACACATATATATGGAATTTAGAAAGATGGTAACGATAACCCTGTATGTGAGACAGCAAAAGAGACACAGATGTATAGAACAGTCTTTTGGGCTCTGTGGGAGAGGGAGAGGGTGGGGTGATTTGGGAGAATGGCATTGGAACATGTATATTAACATATATGAAATGCACCGCCAGTCCAGGTTCGATGCATGATACAGGATGCTCGGGGCTGGTGCACTGGGATGACCCAGTGGGATGGTATGGGAAGGGAGGTAGGAGGGGTTTCAGGATGGAGAACACGCATATATCTGTGGCAGATTCATGTCGATGTATGGCAAAACCAACACAATATTATAAAGTAATTAACCTCCAATTAAAATAAATAAACATATTAAAAAAAACAAACACTGAGTACCAAGGAATTGATGTTTTTGAACTGTGGTGTTGGAGAAGACTCTTGATACTCCCTTGGACAGCTAGGATATCAAACTAGTCAATCTTATAGGAAATCGACCCTGAATATTCATTAGAAGGGCTCATGCTGAAGCTGAAGATCTAATATTTTGGGCATCTGATTCAAAGAGCTACTCATTGGAAAAGACCTTGATGGTGGGAAAGATTGAAGGGAGGAGGAGAGAGGGACGACAGAGGATGAGATGGCTGGATGGCCTCACTGATTCAATGGTCTTGAGTTTGAGAAAACTCAGGGAGATAGTGAAGGACAGGGAAGACAGGTGTGCTGCAGTCCATGGGGTCCATGAGAAATATTTGCTTTAAGTTGCTTTTCTAATGAATGTTGGAACTAGAATCAATACACGTTGACCTAACAGCACTCTGATTCTTTAACTATATAACTCTTCATAAGTGCATAGAAGTTAAAGAATATATTATGCTAAAAGTAGAGTTGTTAGTAAACTTTACATTTTTGACTGGACTAACTTTAGATCATGAAATCCTTATTACCAAATTTAGACTTAAATTGAAGAAAGCAGGGAAAACCACTAGACCATTCAGGTATGACCTAAATCAAATCCCTTATGATTATACAGTGGAAGTGAGAAATAGATTTAAGGGCCTAGATCTGATAGATAGAGTGCCTAATGAACTATGGAGTGAGGTTCATGAGATTGTACAGGAGANCGCAAAGAGTTGGACACGACTCAGCGACTGAACTGCACTGAACTTTAGATGAGCATAGATAAGTGTTTTTCTCAATTAAAGCTGTATCTCAATAGTAAATAAATTCATTATAGAAACTTTGCAATACAAATATTAGCCTGCATTTCATCAATCAATTTTAAAAATAGATTTATATGAGTTAACTCTTTTTACCAGTGGATTACAATCACCTATGATAGAGAATCACAGAAAAATACTCCAATCTTCTGTCACATCTAGTATCTTTAGAGAAATGTGTGCCTATGAATTTTGAATTTTAATTCTTAACAAACCTCGTCTTTTTTGTTTTCATATATAAAAGATGGGATTCTCTGTACTAGTTCTTTTTGCATTTAAAATGCTTCACTTGAAAAAGCTTGATTTATCTTTTTTCCTTATTTGTAAGTTTATTGTAAAGCTTATTTATCACCTTTACTATTTCCATTTCCCATTTCCCTGCAAGTCACATTCATTTTTAAATGTGGCAGGCAAAGATCTATTAAACTGCATTTCTACCTTTGTAAAAACAAAAACACTTGTGGTTCCCTGAATGAAGTTGATCTTTTCTTTGTAACCAATTGCCTACCATGGCGTACAGGAAAGAAAAATAGAATGAGTGTATGGAAAGTATTTATAAAACAGTGTTTTTATATATCCATAAATGAATTTTATAAATAAAATGATTCCTTATGGGCTCATAATGCTGCACTATGAAGGGAATATTCTAGCTATCTTGCCTTCCTAGATTCTCCTCAAAACAGTTATAGAATAAGAAATTACAGGCTCCATACAAAACTTACAAACCCAAACTCCTCAACTATGATTTATATCATCCATAGTTCTCAAAAATATAAATATCATTTTTTACATATTTTTTTCTCAACAGAGATATAATAAAACTAGTCAATTAATTTTTCCCATTTCATTTCAAAGTGAAAAAAAAAACCCCAAACTAGTCTTGAGTTTTTCTTTTTCAGTATTTGTTGATTGAAAAGTGAGGATTTATCTTATGGAGAGGCCACGTGCAAAATAAAAATCCGTTATCTTTGAGTAAACATGAGAAAAGACTTTAAGGAGAAGAGGCACTTGATAGGCTGAAGGTACAAAAATGGTGGAGCTGTGGGATAAAAGGATAAAATGATCTTATCTGTTGCTTATTTGCTTTATGATATTAGGTTCAATTGTTGTACCTTAAAAGTTACACCAGAGTTAGCTTGGAATGTGTTTCTAAATAACCATAATATCAATGACACATGCCATTGTTTCATCAAAAGTCACACGTTGAAATCTCAGAAGACAATTCTGGGTCCTAGAAACCAAATACTAGTGAAGACTAAAAATGTTTCTGTAAATTAATGGAGTCTAAATCAAGATCTCTAACCACTATATTGTCAGAAACTCAGTCCTTATAAGTACGCTTCTTATCTAAATGGAAAGAAATGCATAGAACTAAAATTTAAGGATCTGGACTATGTAAAACAAGCCAAAAGTGGAGGATAAATAGCCCAGGAAAAACATCTGAGTCCTCCAACTCATATTTTCTTTCCTGGCAATTGAGACTTTTTATTTTCTATTTTCAGGCTACTTACCAAGCTAAAAACACAATTTTTAAAGTTTGCAAATAAACCATTCTTTTTATACATCCTCCCCTATTTCTGTTTTATTCCTTGATAAGTCAGGATGTTGACAAACTACAGCATGTCCAGAGAAGATAATCAATATTGTGAACAGTCAGAACATTGCCATGAATAGAGAAGAAACAAAGGAACAGAGGACAATTAGTCTGTAGAAGACAGGAGTGTATTCCAAGATAGCTATGATAACTAGGCTGGCCTTGGAAAGATGGAGAATGTTCATATCAGACAGTTTCAGAAGATAAAAATAGCCTCATTATGTACAAGTTAAACAGTAATTTCTGTTCAATATAAAGTCACTATCTAAAAGTTATTATGCCCCCTATTCACTTATTAAACAATATTTTTTCAGTGCTGGATATGAAAACTAATAAAACATGGACTCTGCTCTCGTGAAATTTAGATTCCATCTAGAAGAAAGGTACAGTATCACATGTGTAGTAGAGTATGATTAGTGCTGTATTAGAGATGAACCATAGTCAAAGCTATGGTTTTTCCAGTAGTTCACATACGGATGTGAGAATTGGACCATAAAAATGCTGAGCACCAAAGAACTGATGATGTTTTTGAAGTGTAGTGTTGGAGAAAACTCTTGAGAGTCCCTTGGACTGCAAGATCAAACCTGTTAATCCTAAAGGAAATCATCCTTAAATATTCATTGGAAAGACTGATGCTGAAGGTGAAGCTCCAATAATTTTGCCACCTGATGTGAAGAACTGACTCACTGGAAAAGACCCTGATGCTGGGAAACATAGAAGGCAAGAGGAAAAGGGGACAATAGAGGGCAAGATGATTGGATGGCATGACTGACTCAAGGAATATGAGTTTGAACAAGCTCTGGGATAGTTAAGGACAGGGAAGCCTGGCATACTGCAGTCCATGGTGTCACAAAGAGCGACTGAGAGACTGAACAACAACAAACAGATGAATACCGACTCATTTTTTTGGCACTTTTTGAGCAGCAAGCATCTTGACTCATCTCATCTATTCCCATTCAGTTTTGTATTAGAGGATGCTCAACACTTGAATGAAGGAAATAGATGAATCCATCCAAGAGCATAGACTTCCTTGAAGTACATGTGTACTTTATCTCAAGTCAAGAAATATTCGAGATGACCTAGTCTGATTGCAGATGAGAGCATTCAGAATTGGGAAGAAGTTTGAAACAAATAGTGTCTATGAATTCTTAAAGCTTTTCAGTTTTGTTGGCTTATTCCTAAAAGGGGAAAATGAAGATGCATTCTTTACTTTCTTACCATCTCAGCCTTAAAAAATATATTTCTCTATGGAGAGGTGGGGCTTCCCTGGTGGTTTAGTGCAGGAGACTGAGTTCAATCCCTGGATCGGGAAGATCCCCTGGAGAAAGAAATGGCGACCCATTCCTGTATTCTTGTCTGGGAAATCCCTTGAACAGAGTCCATGGGATTGCAAAGGAGTCAGACATGACTTAGTGATTAAGCAACAACAATGGGAAATTCAGGCAATCTATGCATAAGACATCTCCGTAACATTAAAATGATGGTAACTATTCTTTGCAGTCAAAGATGGAGAAGCTCTATACAGCCATCAAAAACAAGACTGGGAGCTGACTGTGGCTCAGATCATGAACTCCTTATTGCCAAATCCAGACTGAAATTGAAGAAAGTAGGAAAATCACTACACCATTCAGGTATGACCTAAATCAAATCCCTTATGATTATACAGTGGAAGTGAGAAATAGATTTAAGGGCCTAGATCTGATAGATAGAGTGCCTGATGAACTATGGAATGAGGTTCGTGACATTGTACAGGAGACAGGGATCAAGATCATTCCCATGGAAAAGAAATGCAAAAAGGAAAAATGGCTGTCTGGGGAGGCCTTACATATAGCTGTGAAAAGAAGAGAAGGGAAAAGCAAAGGAGAAAAGGAAAGATATACCAATTTGAATGCAGAATTCCAAAGAATATCAAGGAGAGATGAGAAAGCCTTCCTCAAAGAAATAGAGGAAAACAATAGAATTGGAAAGACTAGAGATCTCATCAAGAAAGTTAGAGATATCAAGGGAATATTTCATACAAAGATGGGCTCAATAAAAGATGGAAATGGTATGGACCTAACAGAAGCAGAAGATATTAAGAAGAGGTGGCAAGAATACACAGAAGAACTGTGCAAAAAAAGATCTTCATGACCCAGATAATCACGATGGTGTGATCACTCACCTAGAGCCAGACATCCTGGAATGTGAAGTCAAGTGGGCCTTAGAAAGCATCACTATGAATAAAGCTAGTGGAGGTGATGGAATTCCAGTAGAGCTATTTCAAATCCTGAAAGATAATTCTGTGAAACTGCTGCATTCAATATGCCAGCAAATTTGGAAAACTTAGCAGTGGCCACAGGACTGGCAAAGGTCAGTTTTCATTCCAATCCCAAAGAAAGGCAATGCCAAAGAATGCTCAAACTACCACACAATCATACTCATCTCACATGCTAGTAAAGTAATGCTCAAAATTCTCCAAGCCAGGTTTCAGCAATATGTGAACTGTTAACTCCCAGCTGTTCAAGATGGTTTTAGAAAAGGCAGAGGAACCAGAGATCAAATTGCCAACATCTGCTGGATCATCAAAAAAGCAAGAGAGTTCCAGAAAAACATCTATTTCTGCTGTATTGACTATGCCAAAGCCTTTGACNGATGGTGTGATCACTCACCTAGAGCCAGACATCCTGGAATGTGAAGTCAAGTGGGCCTTAGAAAGCATCACTATGAATAAAGCTAGTGGAGGTGATGGAATTCCAGTAGAGCTATTTCAAATCCTGAAAGATAATTCTGTGAAACTGCTGCATTCAATATGCCAGCAAATTTGGAAAACTTAGCAGTGGCCACAGGACTGGCAAAGGTCAGTTTTCATTCCAATCCCAAAGAAAGGCAATGCCAAAGAATGCTCAAACTACCACACAATCATACTCATCTCACATGCTAGTAAAGTAATGCTCAAAATTCTCCAAGCCAGGTTTCAGCAATATGTGAACTGTTAACTCCCAGCTGTTCAAGATGGTTTTAGAAAAGGCAGAGGAACCAGAGATCAAATTGCCAACATCTGCTGGATCATCAAAAAAGCAAGAGAGTTCCAGAAAAACATCTATTTCTGCTGTATTGACTATGCCAAAGCCTTTGACTGTATGGATCACAATAAACTGTGGAAAATTCTTCAAGAGAGGGGAATACCAGACCACTTGATCTGCCTCTTGAGAAACCTGTACACAGGTCAGGAAGCAACAGCTAGAACTGGACGTGGAATGACAGACTGGTTCCAAATAGGAAAAGGAGTACGCCAAGGCTGTATATTGTCACCCTGCTTACTTCACTTATATGCAGAGTACATCAAGAGAAATGCTGAGCTGGAGGATGCACAGGCTGGAATCAAGATTGCTGGGAGAAATATCAATAACCTTATATGCAGATAACACCACCCTTATGGCAGAAAGTGAAAAAGAACTAAAGAGCCTCTTGATGAAAGTGAAGGAGGAGAGTGAAAAAGTTGGCTTAAAGCTCAACATTCAGAAAACATGTTCAGAAACATGGCATCTGGTCCTGTCACTTCCTGGCAAATATATGGGGAAACAGTGGAAACAGTGGCTGACTGTATTTTGGGGGGTCCCAAAATCACTCCAGATGGTGACTGCAGCCAAAATGGCAGCCCACTCCAGTACTCTTGTCTGGAAAACCCCATGGACGGAGAAGTCTGGTAGGCTACTGTGCATGGTGTCGCAAAGAGTCGGACACGACTGAGCAACTTCAATTTCACTTTCACTTTGATCCTTGGAAGGAAAGTTATGACCAACCTAGACAGCATATTAAAAAGCAGAGACATTACTTTGTCAACAAAGGCCCATATAGTCAAGGCTATGGTTTTTCCAGTAGTCATGTATGGATGTGAGCGTTGGACTATAAAGAAAGTTGAGTGCTGAAGAATTATGCTTTTGAACTGTGGTGTTGGAGAAGACTCTTGAGAGTCCCTTGGACTGCAAGGAGATCCAATTAGTCCATCCTAAAGGAAATCAGTCCTGGGTGTTCACTGGAAGGACTGATGCTGAAGCTGAAATTCCAATACTTTGGCCACCTGATGCAAAGAGCTGACTCATTGGTAAAGACCCTGATGCTGGGAAAGACTGAGGGCAGGAAGAGAAGGGGATGTCAGAGGATAAGATGGTTGGATGGCATCACCGACTCAATGGGCATGGGTTTGGGTAAACTCCAGGAGTTGGTGATGGACAGGGCGGCCTGGCCTGCTGTGATTCATGGGGTCACAAAGAATCAGACTTGACTGAGCAACTGAACTGAACCAACCTGAACTGAACTGAACTATTTGAATGCCAAGTAGGTAATATGAAAATAATTAAATATTTATTAAGTCTAATCATCATATATTCTTATTATTTTTCTATATTATTAATATTGAAAACATTTATTCAAATAATGAAAGGCCTGTATGAAAATAGGATTGGCAACAGAAGCAGAAGTATTTCCCTAACACTGATTATATTTGTGATAACTGCTCTGTGAAATATGTTCTTCTTAAAATTCAGAATCCCAAACAGGGGAAGGTGGGAATAATGGGTCCATTAAAATGACTTATGCTGACTGTGATCGAGTAAGATATATTACAGCAATATAGACCTTCCGGGAACCTGCTTCAGTGAGAAGTCTACTTGTAGGACATAGCTCTTCATCTTAAACAAATGTTTTGTCTGTGTTTATGTATGTCATCTTTCAGGTTTATGTGATATACCTAAATTAGACAGCAAGGAACAGGAGAGACAGGAGATGAAATTTCCAAAAGGTACTGCTCCTGGCAGGGAAATTCCAATTATTTGTAATCTAGTTGTACTCAAAATGTAGTATTATGATGGATGTTTACAAAAAGGGAGCTTTTGGACAACTTTTATAGGCTTGGGGAATGAGGTGGTTTTAAGAATTTTGAGTAAAGTGCTCCTAAAGGAAAATAATTTGAAGAAAAGATACTTTATTCTATGTGATTTTTTTCAGTTTATATAGCATTTTAACAGTATATTTAATCTCTTTCATTAATCTTCAAAACAATCCTGCGAGGTCTCAAAAAAGATCTTTCTAGAGTCGTAAATAAGTTTCAGAATAGTGAAGTGATCTTCTTAAAGTTACACTGTTTGAAAATATTAAAACCAGAATAAGTCCAAGGCTTCTGGCTCTAATTTTTATGTTCTTCATTACCTTGCATTGATGAGGATATCATCTTGAAAATTGTATGTAAAGTTGGCAAATTATAGTTAGAAAAATGACTCCAACTGGTTGACATCTGCCTGCCACCATTACTGCATTCAGAGGACTACATAAGATCCTTTGAATACATTTGGAGTAATGTAGACAAAATTTCCTTTTCTAAGGACCATGTGAGGTTACAGAAGGAAGTGGAAAATGGTAATGGACTATGAAGAAAATTAAAAGGTAATCAAATATACTACACTCAATTTCCTTTTGTATTTAATAAGATTTTGCTCCTTTATCTTTTTCTGATTATAATAGTATCTAGAAGTCAAAAAGAAATTATGCATGATCTAACTATCTACAGGTAATTGCTAATGACATTTTGGCTTTTTTTTTTTTTTAAAGGTTTTTCTTCAATGAATTTTATATAGTATGGGTCATGTTATAGTTACACATGATAACTTGATTTGTTCATATACATTGTCACAATCATTTTTTCCATGTTACTAAAAATCTCTGTACTTAATATTGTAATTCAGTTCAGTAGAGTCACTCCTTTGTGTCCAACTCTTTGCAACCTCATGGACTGCTGCACATCAGGCTTCCCTGTCCATCATCAACTCCTGAAGCTTGCTCAAACTCATGTCCATTGAGTTGGTGATGCCATCAAATCATCTCATCCTCTGTCATCCCTTTCTCCTCCTGCCTTCAATCTTTCCCAGCATCATGGTTTTTCCCAGTGAGTCAGTTCTTTGTGTCAGGGGCCAAAGTATTGCACTTCAAAAGAATATCTAGGACTGATTTCCTTTACTATTGATTGGTTTGATCTCCTTGCTGTCCAAGGGACTCTGATTACCTATATAATATTCTACTTAACGGATAAACAATTTTGCTTCAGCACTTTCTTATTGTTAGGCTTTCCTGGTAGCTCAGTGGTAAAGCATCCTTCTGCCAAGCAGGAGATGTGGATTTGTTCCCTGTGTTGGGAAGATCCCCTGGAGAAGGAAATGGCAATCCACTCCAATATTTTTGCCTGGGAAATCTCAGGCATGGACAGAAGAGCCTGGTGGGCCATGGTCCATGGGGTTGCAAAGGGTCAGACATGACTTAGCAACTAAACAATAACAACAAATGAGAAATTATTTTATTCTTTTGAAAGTAGAATACCATTCTCTGTATTATTATGCTATATAAACATATTATAATTTATATAATGTAATATATGATGTGTAATTATATTTTATCAATATATATTATTTATATGACTTCTATAAATAAAAATCATTCCAGTGGGTGGAAATTATGTAGCTAGCCAGGGAATGCTTTGATTACATGGCAATTCAAGATATAGAAAGAAAGAAAAAATATTGATAGATAACGATGATTTAAGCAAGGAAGCATAGAGAGGGCATTTTAAAACGATATGCAAAGAAAGGAAGCCTTCTCTAGGCTTCCTTGCCTAAATCACAATAAAAACATATATATGTATGTGTGTGTATATGTGTGTGCGTGTGTGTGTGTATGTATATATATATAAACCAGGAGGAATATATTTTTCTTGGACGATGAGAAGCACATTTTTTGTCAAGCCAGCATTAGAACTTTTAGGGATGCTAGGGACGGTTACAGTTTGGGTCACATACTTAATATTTAGTGATGTTAGGAAGAGGCAAGTGAAGTCCTCCTTTATATATTTGGTTAATAGGGGAGTCTTAGGAAACCAGATGAATTATAGTCCAAGCAGGAAACAGAAATCACACTGATCATCAGATACAGAAGATGTAATGAAAATTATTTTAATTAGGTATAACATTGCCAACTATTAAAAGAATAAAAGAAAAATTCAAAGGTGTAAGAGAAGTGACACCTGCCAGAAGCTACTGCCTTGCTACCCCTACAGCTGAGGGAACAAAGAACAGGGGTAAAAGGGTCCTGTGGATCTGAAAATGAGACATAAAAAGAGGGCTCTGCTCCTCCTTGCCTGGTGAGTTAGAGCTCAGAAGAGGTGCCTCAGATCTCTGAGAAGGGGATTCTGCTGCTCTAGAGACAACTTCTGCCATCACGGGGACAAAGCTTTGCACAGGTGTTTCTCACAGAAAACACAAACTGTCAGAGATCCCCCAAGTAAACAACAACAACGACAATCACTGGGGCAAGTCCTGCCTTCCAGCCTTGCAGCCTCCCTCTAGCGCCCTCTTTTGACAGAGTCTGTCGGGGGAATAACTACCCACGCAGCAGTCTGAGGTTTCAGGTGCAGCATGCCCGGAATTCTGAAGGGCGGGATTGCCTCTGAAAAATATCCTCAGTTCAGTTCTGTTCAGTTCAGTTCAGTTCAGTTCAGTTTCTCAGTCTTGTCCAACTCTTTGTGACCCCATGGACTGCAGCACATCAGGCCTCCCTGTCCCTCACCAACTCCTGGAGCTTACTCAAACTCATGTCCATTTAGTTGGTGATAGTATCTAAACCATCTCATTCTCTGTCATTCCCTTCTCCTCCCACCTTCTATTTTCCCCAGCATCAAGGTCTTGCCAAATGAGTCAGTTCTTTGCATCAGGTGGCCAAAGTACTGAAGTTTCAGCTCCAGCATCAGTCCTTCCAATAAATATTCAGGACTGATTTCCTTTAGTTCATATGTTCTTACACGGATTAAATAAATGGATAATTGCAGGCAATTGTTCTATTTAGGGTAAGCCACTTAGAGCCAAGATCTTTCTCTTCCTTCTTGGATCATGGAAATGCAAAAGCTCAATTCTGACTAAATTCCAATTATCTTCTTCCTATACTTTTAAATAAAAAAAACTACATTGACAACAAGCGAGCATGGGTCAGTTTTTACTCTGCTTCTGGAGTATCTGTGATGACCCTAAGCAAATTATTTACATCGCTTAGGCTCAGTTTGCATTCTAATAACATGAAACTGTATCTTTTTTTATTTTAAAAAGTTTGTTTGAGCATCAAGATGAGATAATATCATGAAAACATTTTTTATGTCACCAAATCATTGTCTTCCTTACCAAATCCAGAGAGTTTCTAAATATATAACGTGGTGAATTTCTGCATCTCTTATCTATCGTCTGCTTATTCTTATGTACCTAGGTTTATGTACATATCAAATAAATATTTTCCTTTGGACTTTATGATTTTAATTTCTTTTTGCGTGTTGCAAACATGATGGATTTTATGAATTAATCTTGTATAGTTTTGCTTAAAGTGCAGCACTTTCTTGTCTTCCTATTGTTCATTGACATCAGTCTATACTGCTCACTTACATTATGGTCATGTGTTATTTAAGCAACATCTCATGACATCTTCAGCTCCACCTGTATTTTCAAAGTCTTTCTCCATAATATATTTTTGTATAATTTAAAATAGGCTTAGCCTCTACTGAGCTTCTACAAGAGAATGGTGTATCCTGTGTGAATATACTGCACATTCATGTTTGTTAGAGAATCTTTTTATTCTGTAGCATATTAGTCATTTGTCTGTTTCTAATATTCTTATGACATTTTTGATATTAGAGGTCATTTTTTTCTATCAGTGCCTCTCATGGTGTCTTGGAAGTCATAAATGCTTCTTAAATACTTGTTGCATAATATATTCAAAAGAGATTTGGCAGAACTTTATGTTCAATTTGATAGAAGGTGTGAAGGAGACAAAACAAGCAAAGATGATTCAGGTTTATGAGCCTGGGGGGGTGATGGGTACTTTTATGTAGTACAGAAATTCAGAAAGAATGATGGATTAGAGGGAGGTTATGAACCCCATATGTCAACATGTTCCAGTTTGACTCTTGGGATAATACTTGGTTTAAGTGTTTTATTCAATTATGTGAGTATTTTGAGAAATTTGGAAATGAGGATAAGCAATATTATAGAGTTATACCTTAGTGGTTTAAATTGAAACAAGGGCTTTATTTCCTGATGGAGGAAAAATAGAAAGACCTGCTGCTGCTGCTGCTGCTGCTGCTGCTGCTGCTAAGTCGCTTTAGTGGTGTCCGACTCTGTGTGACCCCATAGATGGCAGCCCACCAGGCTCCCCCGTCCCTAGGATTCTCCAGACAAGAACACTGGAGTGGGTTGCCATTTCCTTCTCCAATGCATGAAAGTGAAAAGTGAAAGTGAAATCGCTCAGTCGTGTCTGACCCTTAGCGACCTCGTGGACTGCAGCCTACCAGGCTCCTCCGTCCATGGGATTTTCCAGGCAAGAGTACTGGAATGGGGTGCCATTGCCTTCTCTGATAGAAAGACCTAGGAGAGTGTTATTCATCTAATAAAACTAATTGAACACATGCCAATATTAAGTACAGAGATCCATTGGTATGTTCAACAGATAAGGTCCCCAAGTGTTGAGAAGCTTATAGATTTATCACTATAAATTGGTAGAGGCAAAACTTAAAGTAGAAATTATCAAGTGTTTTAAAAATATTAAACCCATAGGTTGATATCTTTTCATATTCATCCTTTCAACAAATGTTTGTTGAGCGACATTCAAAAACTAGTTATTGGGCTGTTATCTTTTGGGATATAGCAACAAATAAATCAGAAACCTTCAGAGACACTGCCATTTGGATCTAAAACTCTCAGAGTTAGACTGCTAATGGCTGAGGCAAATTTCAGCGTTCAAGTGTGTCTCAGCCTAGGAAGTTTATTCTATTTGTTCAGCTTTCTTATGAATGATAGTTCAGGTTCTTAGACTTTTGAGAGTTCCTTGGACTGCAAGGAGATCAAACCAGTCAATCCTAAAGGAAATCAGTCCTGAATATTCATTGAAAGGACTGATTCTGAAGCTGAAACTCCAATACTTTGGCCTCCTGATGTGAAGAACTGACTCATTTGAAAAGATCTTGATGCTGTAAGAGACTGAAGGCAGGAGGAGAAGGGGACAGCAGAAGATGAAATGGTTGGATGGCATCACCAACTCAGTGGACAGGACTTTAAGTAAGCTCCGGGAGTTCGTGATGGACAAGGAAGCCTGGAACGCTGCAGTGCATGGGGTTGCAACATGGGGTGTGCAAGTTGGACATAACTGAGTGACTGAACTGACGGAAAATGATGCCAGAAATATAATAGATATTTAATAAATACTTGATGAATAACTATGCTGACTGAAAGGCTGGATGCTTAAGTTACGTATCAAAAAATTATTTTCATTATTTCCTTATGAAAATTCAATGCTGAGAAATTTCCTCCACAGGTATATCTAGGTCTTTCATAAAGGAAACAGTCCCAGTACTTGGCATGACCTTACAGCTAGAAATGGGGATCAAATACTTAAACTGGCGTTTGGAAAGGAGACAGTTTATCTTAGGGACCCAGATACAGGAAAATGAATTGAGTCTAGTTATTTAAGATGGTGGTCTTTAACTAAGAAGGGGCTCTTTATTCTTAGAGTTGGGATATATGAACAGAAGTCAAGTTGGTTTGAGTGTGAGTCTCTTTAGTACTGATTCAAAACTCTTTACAATGCTTCCCACTAAGGTCTGGATTGTTAATCAAGTTTGCATGAAACTAATCCCGAAATGGAGGGTGAAGTGGCACCACATGGGGAAAAAAGTCACTGAACTATGAAGAAGTAAAGATGGACACTTGGGGTTCCTATGTAGCTGTAGATATAGAAAATCTAAATCATAAGTCAGTTCACCAACATATTCAAGTAAATGGTTATTGAAGAGGTTATAAGGACTTGCTTACTTGACCAAAGTGACATAACTGTTGTTAAATTGCTAAGTTGTGTCCAACTCTATGTGACCCCAGGGACTGTAGCCCAGCAGGGTCCTCTGTCATGGGGTTTCCCAGGCAAGAATACTGAACTGGGTTGGCACTTCCTTCTCCAGGGGGATTGTCCTCGCCCAGGGATTGAACCCCTGTCACATACTTGGCAGACAGATTCTTTACCACTGAATCACCAGGGAAGCCCAAATTGACCATAAACCTCAGAGAAAATTATGAGTTGATAAAAACTTTTAAAACATTATTCAATGAATGGTCATATGTATGACCAAGAACTATGAAAAGATTTGTTTTAGGAGTTCCAGTGATAATTTCTTCCTGGTGTTCAGTATTTACCATACAGTGAGCATCAGGTACTTTTTAAGCAGCAGTATATTTGGACTCTAAGGCCCATTAAATTTCAGTTTGTGAATATCTGATGTTTCTCTAAATAAAGTTTCATTCTACTTCTCAGTAAATACATACTTAATAGAGAAATTAGGAAGTGAAATCCAAAATTACTAATACTTGAATATGAATGCTTTGGGCATATATCCAAAGTTTCAGTCAGTGTTATTACTAAAACTGAATTAGTCTGGAGCATGTGGTCAGGAATGATTTTAGTCAGAGAGGGTAGGAGAATGGGTGCTGCCCTTATAGGTGATGATGAGCTGATATGTCCTTGACTGCCTTCTTTTCTTCTAATTCAAGAATAGTTTTTTAAGTCTCAATTTTCTTGTGTCTTCAGCTGTGCTTTTGAGTCCTCTGTGTTCCTCTGAGGAACATCAAACTCCAGCATGTGAACTGTGGGGAGGGTTCTGATCAGGTAAGCATTTCAACTGATCTCTACTTTTATTTCTTTTACATATTGGGGTTTGCAATCTATTTTCATTTGAAGAAATTAGTTTGTGTATAAAAGCAAACCGTTTTGGGGACAAAGAAGATACAAATGGGACTGGGTATATGCCAATGAATCTCTAGAAAAAGATTGATTTTTGTTCATTATTGATCAATCACAAAAATCACATGATTTTTGTGATTCCAATGGTCTCTAACCACATTAAGATGTGGTTAGCTCCTCCATCTCTATTACTGGACTCATATTTAAATATGATTTGTGTATCACTCAATTCTCAATGCAAGAGACCAGGGCAGGAATTCATGTCTCGAGGAAAGGCATATTAATAAATACCTTCTATGAAAAAGGAAATTTTCTGAGAAGAGGAATATTGATGTATCCGGCCATAGAATAATTAATATAGTTTACTAAAGTGGGATAATTTGAACCAAGACTGCCAGAAGAAATAACAAGGTGGCAGAGGATGAGATGGTTAGATAGCACCATCAACTCAATGGACATGAGTTTGAACAAACTCCAGGGGATAGTGAAGGACAGGGAAACCTGGTGTGCTGCAGTCCATAGTGTTGCAAAGAGTTGGAGACAACTGCGCAACTGAAGAGCAACAACAACAAAGTGGGATAATTAATATATCTCTGAAATTAGTTATGCATGATAGACCCTGATGCCTGTTAGCGAAACATTACCAAAATCTCTCACAGGAATACATTAACTATGTTTACTATGTTTAAAAAACATATTATGGAGACTAATACATGTAGGGGTAAAAGTGTGCTTCTTCATACTGACACAATACACTTAAGTATTATAGTGAGAATGCAATGAAAATGGTATTTAAAGAGTTTGTGAGGTAAGGGAAATTGAGAATACAGAGTAATCACAATCTGAGCCCAAATAAGATAAAGCTTTTGAGTAAGTTATAAATGAAGAGTTATTTGATATAGTAACTTTTTAATACAAAGTATTTAACTTATTAATTATTAAAGTTAGGTGTTTTTTTTTTTTTTTAACCTTTGAGTGAATATGGATTGCAATGTGAGATACATTCTTGGGAAAATACAAAGCAGTGGCAATAATGGTAGGGACCTCTGACTTAAGAGGAAGAGTGAAGTCATTGAGTTAGATGCCAAGAAATTGGGATTTTAAGCTAATATTTACCAAACATTACTGACCATGGACAAATTAACATTCTTTCTCTAGTGTTTCTATAGTCTGAGAAAACTGAATTAGTAATTTATAAAGTTCTTCCGAGTTATATATTTAAATTACTTAAACAAGACAGAAAGCTCAGACTCATAGCATATGTTATTCCAAAGAATATATAGCTAAGATAAAAAAAAATTGATTTTAGCATAATCTCTGCAAAGAGGAAAAATAATTTGAAGGCTAGAAGATAAATAGAGGGAATGATTGCCAGAGGTATTAATAAAATAACTCTGAAAAGATCTAGCCATCATGGGAAAATGGGCACTGCTACTCTCAAATGATTTTTGCTTAAGAAGAAAGTGATCTTTTGCCCCTCATTCCTCCTTTTATTGACTTTAATAACTGGAACTTAGGTTCCACCAAATTTGAATTTTTTTTTAATTGAAAGAAAGAAAATTCCATTTTTCTAAATACTTCCTTCTCTAAATTACCACTATTCCCTAAATTAACTACCACTTATGGTAGTTCACAGTTTGAGACATGAGTATCAGATATTTGTTCCTATAATATAAAAACAAGTCTGTCTTCATAATTGAAGAAATTATTTTTTATCTAATCTTATTTTCACATAGCCAAGAATAGGCAATTGTTTTTCCTTCAATGCTACCAATTATTCTGTAATAAAAGGACAGCAATTTTGGTATCATGATTTGACATCAAAGACTATGTCAAGGTTTTAGTTTTCTACTGCTTTATTCTATCAAAAATTATATCTGTCTGAAAAGCTAATAATGTCTTTATAATTTAAAATATTTCACAAAGATTTTGCTTATTGGTTTTAATCCTGCTGTGTGAATTATGTGTACTTGCCAAATATGTTAACCTAGAATAACATATTTCAATTTTAAAATACTTTCAAGAGATATTTTCTCTTACTTTTTCAATATATAAGTATTTCTCAATACTAAGATTGATTTAACTTTTAGATATAACAGACCATCCTTCTGGAAAAATATTCTAGTTTGGGATGCAAAAAAAATTAAACTTCATACACTTTTTAATGGGCTTTCCAGGTGGCGCTAGTGGTAAAGAACATGCCTGCAAATGCAGGAGACTTAAGAGACGTGAGTTCAATCCCTGGGTCGGGAAGATGTCCCCGGAGAGGGCATAGCAACCCACTCCAGTGTTCTTGCCTGGAGAATCCCACGGACAGAGGATCCTGGTGGGCTACAGTCCACCAGGCTTGCAAAGAGTCAGACATGACTGAAATGACTTAGCCCTTATTGTACACACATCTTTTAATAATTTAACAGTTATTTACAAATAAGTTTTAATAGTATTAATTGATTTATACTTTACACTGTTTCTAGTGTGATCAAATACAAATCTGAATTTAGTAGGTAATGTTTCTGCAACTTTCCTCATTAAGAAAAAGAAGCATAAATCTTTATACCTGCTTGAGATTATACTGAGATTTTTTATCTGTTGAATTTTCTTTGTTATAGGAATAGATAGGGAACACAAATATAAACAACCTAGAATGGAATACTATGAGGTACATGTTGACAACTGCCCTGAGGGCAGTCTAATTTCTTGGACCTATTGCAAAGGAGAATCATCTCAAGCCCTGGAAAGTGACTCTGGGGCTTAACGGTATAAAAGTTTGAGGTTGGCTAAGAGTCAGAAAACTAAGATCATGGTATCCAGTCCCGTCACTTCATGGCAAATAGATGGGGAAACAGTGGAAACAGTGGCTGACTTTATTTTTGGGGGCTCCAAAATCACTGCAGATAATGATTGCAGCCATGAAATTAAAAGATGCTTACTCCTTGGAAGGAAAGTTATGACCAACCTAGACAGCATATTAAAAAGCAGAGACATTACTTTGCCAACAAAGATCCATCTAGTTAAGGTTATAGTTTTTCCAGTGGTCATGTGTGGATGAGAGAGTTGGACTATAAATAAAGCTGAGTGCCAAAGAATTGATGCTTTTGAACTGTGGTGTTGGAGAAGACTCCTGAGAGTCCCTTGGACTGCAAGGAGATCCAACCAGTCCATCCTAAAGGAAATCAGTTCTGAATATTCATTGGAAGGACTGATGTTGAAGCTGAAACTCCAATACTTTGGCCACCTGATGTGAAGAATTGACTCATTTGAAAAGACCCTGATGCTGGGAAAGATTGAAGGCAGGAGGAGAAGGGGATGACAGAGGATGAGATGGTTGGATGGCATCATCAACTCAGTGGACATGGGTTTGGATGGACTCCGGGAGTTGCTGATGGACTTGGAGGCCTGGTGCACTGTGGCATATGGGATCGCAAAGAGTCAGACACAACTGAACTGAACTGAAGAGTACCATAACATCTGAGGCACGTCATGATCAGACACCAACTTATTTTGTCTGCCTCTACATTATACTTGACTTTACATTCTTATTGCATATGACCATTCACCACTTCCCAAACAAAACTACATTTTTGGTGACTATAGGCATTCCAGCTTATACTATCAGCCTGAGGCAACATTACTTCACCCTCTTCTTCTCCAGGTTCTTCACAGCCTTGGGCTTTAAACTAACAAATAGATGTTCCACACATTGAAAGAGCCCTTTATAATATTGAAGAGCCTTCAAATCTATTATTTTATACAATTTTTTATAAGAATCTTTTCAGGATTTTATGTTACAGTCAAACTAGTTTAAAATATATTTTTTCAGTTGAGGAAAATGGAAAACATAGATGTTCTTTGACCAACTACAGATTGCACAAATATTTGATGAAGAATTTGAACTTAAGTAATTCATTTTAAAGCAAAGGTTGTTTTTTTTTTTTTTCAGTACCATATATGACCCCATGACATCTTTCAATTTATAGAATGATATAACTCAAGAATTGGAATAGCTCTGGTAAGTTTAATTTAGTTGAATTCTCTTGCTTGCTTTCACTAAATGATTTTTTTTTTTCTGATAGGCTTCCTTGAAAGGTAAAAGGCTGTCATCAGTGCATAGAGTGCAAAAAGCACCCTGGCTTGACATATACCAATTCTGAACTTAATGCTATTAAGAACTGTGACTTTATCATTAAGTTTGTCACATGGTAACCACGAAAAAGCAAACAATCTCCATGTTCTGTTTCCATGTGATAGAACACATTTTATTTACCCAGAAATGTTGAAACCACTGGCAATTCCAAAGGAGTCATTNCCTGGCTTGACATATACCAATTCTGAACTTAATGCTATTAAGAACTGTGACTTTATCATTAAGTTTGTCACATGGTAACCACGAAAAAGCAAACAATCTCCATGTTCTGTTTCCATGTGATAGAACACATTTTATTTACCCAGAAATGTTGAAACCACTGGCAATTCCAAAGGAGTCATTAATTATAATGTAGGGTAAGAATTGATTTATCAAAAGTGCTAAGATTCCAATTTAGAGTTTCACAGTTCCGTTCAGTTCAGTTGCTCAGTCGTGTCCGACTCTTTGAGACCCCATGAATCGCAGCACGCCAGGCCTCCCTGTCCATCACCAACTCCCGGAGTTCACCCAGACTCATGCCCATCGAGTCAGTGATGCCATCCAGCCATCTCATCCTCGGTAGTCCCCTTCTCCTCCTGCCNGGCATCACTGAGTCGATGGGCATGAGTCTGAGTGAACTCTGGGAGTTGGTGATGGACAGGGAGGCCTGGTGTGGTGCTATTCATGGGGTCACAAAGAGTCAGACACGACTGCGTAACTGAACTGAACTGAACTGAGCTACTCTTCACTGTGTTTTTGAGAGAACGTTGAACCAGGATTTATAGAACTGGGTTTAATTATGGCTTAAACATTCTCTACTTCTGTTAACTTTGGCCAAGTCACTTAGTTTCTCTAGTTATCTCTTCTCCTTTTCAATAGAACAAACTTGACAATATCGATCTTTTATAACTCACAAAACTCTTGTGAGACTTAAATAAGTTAATGGCTAATGATTTCATCATAGAAAGTGAGTCTAGCAAATCTTTTGGCATTTTTTACATTCATGTAATCATGTTGTCCTACCATATTTTTAGTTAATAGAATTGCAGCTTTCAACAGACACACTCAAAAATTGGGACTATGGGATTATGACACTAATCTAGCCTTGGATTTCCTGGAGGAATGCAATTTCATCAACAGAGCATTCAGATTTCAGGTGTTCTACCTCATTTACATTTTGGGGTGGGTAGAGTGTTCCAGAGGATGTGATGGTTTGATAATATCATTGACTCAATGGACATGAAACTGGGAAAACTTTGAGACAGGGAAGCCTGGTGTGCTCATTCCATGGGGTTGCAAACAGAAAGAGATGATTTAGTGACTGAACAACAACATCACAGTGTTCCAAAGAGATGTGTCACATCCTTACAAACTCCCACCATCTGCTAGAAGGCCCTTCTTCAGGACCCAACTATAGAACAGTACGGCAATACTTTCCTCCCCTTCCTTCTTTCCTGCCACAGGAGCCATGAACTTACAATTCATATATATGAATAAAGAAAAGATTATTCTAATCCAGACTTGTTTGTAGAAGTCAGAATTTTGTTACTATGAGTTTCTTTGAAGTCCTTAGAATATAGTATGTCTGATATAATTTAATTTCTCATTTTAAAACATTCATTTTAAAATTCACTATATTGAAATAGAAGGATCACTGAAACATGAATGAGATTTGGTGCACTGATTTTTAATTTGGACATCTGCCTACTCATTGAAGCAGCGGAAGAGATGAAAGTATCTGCTTTGAATGGATGCCGGGAGCCAGCACGGGAGATCCCACCCATGACAAGGTCAGGTGGAAGAGACCTGATAAGCAAGGCTTCAGGACTCGAGGGACCCCTTGGACCTGCTCAAGCATCTACCCCAAACCAGAATCTGTCTGTCTTACTATTTTATGTCTTTTACCAACTCTTCTGACATTAAAAGGGGGCTATCCCCGAACACCTTTTTCTGGAAAAAATCAACTTAGAGCTAGTTGATAAGTCTCTTGGGCATGAGAGGAATATTTCAAATCAAACCCCTCTGATGGCTTTCTAGCTTGTCTGACAGGTTTATCCAGACTCTTGCAGCTATGCATGTTATTATTCACAGCCTCCCAACTGTGAGAGGCATGGGAAGCCTGAAACATTCTAAAGATATAGAGTCTTTCAAAGAGTTAAAAACTATTAGAGTAGTGCTGGCATAGGATTTCATTATTGAGCCAATGCTTGCTGCTAAGTTTCCATATCTCTTATCCACTGTGCACCTGGGAGTGCATTAGTTAACATAGTTGGATATAAGAAAAACAAGAAATAGCCTTGGAATTAACCACATCAGACCTTTGAGCTAATTGGTTCTTTCTTTGTTGTAACTTCACTGCACCTTTGCTCCGTGAGAAATGTAACTCTGTTTAATACTTTCTGAGGCTGACATAGATTAGAAATATATATATATATATATATATATATATATATATATATTTCAAGGGAAAATAAGTTTTCTGGTTTAGCAGCCTTTATCAAAAGAGGGTCATAAAATGTCCACAGGCCTCCAAGGCCAGAAGATAATGTACACAACATTGTTTACGGGAAAGGTATGCATAAAAAATCCTGGTTTCAATAAAGACAAAACAGATGTAATGTTTGGGCTGACTCTGTATGACTTTGCATCTTTCATTTCCCTCTATGTACAAGTAAAGGTATAAAAGATTCCCTGAAAAATAAAGTGACGCACCAGGACCAGTTCCACGAAAGCCTGGTTCCCCCGTGTCTTTCTTTCTTTCTCTCTCTTACTCTCTTTTTCAGGCTGATCCCTTGGAGCACAGAGGCTCTCTGTGTTTACTTTCCTGCCTGGGCTTCTAAGACCTGAACGGGAAGGTGCTCTGCATCTTCACTCCCTTGGGAGACTGGGAGGGTGCCTGTGGCTTACATGAACAGAGCAAGTCCCTTGTCTTGGGACTTAATTTGCTTTCTGTGTAAACCAAGGAATATAAGCTTCTATTCTTTCCTGTCTCATTCATTCATTCATTTGCCGATACCATCACACTTCAGATACCCTGGATCCAACTGGGGCAGGATCCTGGCAGATGGACTAGAAAAATCCTTTTGTGTTGGCATTGGGGATGAAAGGGGGGGGGATGTTCTACCTTTTTGAACCTCTATCAACCTTATCAGCCTCTACCTCTATCACACCTTTATAGAGTGAATTATGTCATTCCATTTACTCCACCAACACCCACATCTTGTTGTAGACTTGCACCCAGGGTAGATTATAAAAAATGAAGAGGAATTTCATGCCATCTATTTAATCAGTTAAACAAATCTTTTATATAAATATGTAAGTGAATAATGTGGATCATTATACAGGTATTTAAGAAATGCCAGCAGCACAAATAAATATTATTAAAGTGAAAAAAAGCCTGCCCTGGAAAAATGAATACAATTTATATAAGAAAAAAACCCATAAGAGTCCGTTAGGTTGAAATCTTTGGAGTGATTATAAAGTATATTTCACTAATAAGAAAAAATACAACAAATATGCTTCTTTTAAAAAGATGCAAAAAAAACAAACAAACAGAGTTCATATTGGCCACGTTAAAAAAAATGACAGCAGAACGAGAGGAAAATTCAAGTAATCCTCTCAGAATATTATTCAAAGATGAAAAAAAAATTTTTTTTGGCTGTGTTGGGACTTCATTGCTGCACTCAGGCTTTCTCTAGTTACATTGAATGGGGGCTACTCTTCATTGTGGTGGAGGCTTCTCATTGGTATGGCTGCTCTTATTGTGGAGTACAAGCTCTAGGCTCTTGGGCTTCAGTAGTGACAGCATGCTGGCTCAGTAGCTGTGGCGCATGGGTCTAGTTGCTCTACGGCATGAGGACTTTTCCTGGATCAAGGACTGATACCATTTGCTTTGCTAATTTATAGGGGTACTTCTTGAGTGTTGTTTCTTGGTTTTCTCTATAAATTTTAAAAATCTCTCTTTGCTTAAGGTTAGGAAATTTCCCAATATTATCTCTCTGTTTTTTTTTTTTTTTTTGTAATCTTTCTCAATGCTGGATATTAAGCACATCCACTAAAAGTTTTTCTTTTTCTTTAAATTACACTTTCTTCAATTTACCTCATCAAAGTGCACATTATTTAATTTTTTAGATAGTTCTAATTATTTTTTCTGTAAGTGACCTAATAGTCCAAAAGCTTCCACAAATGTGATGCTCTTTTTCCTGACCTGGTAGAACTGTAGAACAGACTTTGTAGGGTAACTTTTATCACTTGCCTTTATGAGAATTGACAAAACATGTCTCCTACAAAGTAGCCTCATTTTTGCTCTGTTCTCAAGTCTGATGTTTCAGTCTACTCAGTTGCAAAGGAAAAGATGATAAAAGCAGGGTAAGGCATGACAAAAAAGCCCTGTACTGAGAGGAAAACAGAACCTTGTGATTTTGATCTTCAATAAATACTTGATTTTTGACAAGGTAGCTTAGAAACATGATTTTTCAAAAAGTCTGATAGATGCTTTTTAAATGATGCTATGAAATCTTTTATATTTCATATTAACATTTGTAAACAACATATAAACAATAGTGGCAATTATAAATAATCTCAAAATAAATTTACACAACCAAAAGTTTACTATTTTAAGTACTGTATCACAAAGCTTTCTAGCTACAATTAATATATACATTTTAAATACAATTTTACATTTCACACTGTAAGTTAATAATCACTAGAGGCTCATGGGCTCAAACAAAGCTGTATCACAATAAATGCATATACATGCCTTGGAAATAATCAGTATGGTCATACTACTGGTTGCTGTTTGCTTTGCTGCTTCTTAGAAATCGTATCTTTTCTATCACAAGTTTAATGGGGTATCCATCAACCTTAATAGAGTTACCATTCACCCATTCTTGAAATACTGATATGATCTTTGACTTCAAATCCCTAGAGTCTGGTATCTAATTAGTTGCCAAGTCCTGTTGCTTTGACAATAGGCATGGGAAATGAGGAGAGAGGAAGATTTATCACTTGTTTTCCATTCCTTAGCTATTACTTTAAAGAGGTATTATTATTGCTTCTTTGAGCAACTGCAAAAGCTCCATCCAGTTTCTTATTTCTTTCAGTTCTTTTTATTCTAATCCATTTATTCTACCTGGTTAGTTTTTCAGCAATACTAGCAAGATGTTGCTTTGACTTAGTTCAAAATCTCCCAATGGTTTCTTTTTTTACTTTTGGCAATATAATTCCAGTGCTTTAGCCTGATATTCAAGTTTCCACATGGTCTGACCCTAAGCTCTTTAGTTTTTCCAAACTTTTTCCCCCATAATTCCTCTAATATACCTTATATTTAACTCTCCTAAATTTCAAAGATTTTCACACAGTATGTACCATTGTTTATTGCCATCTATAACAAGATTCTTAACCTATTCACCTTTAAAACAATCTTTAAAAAACGTTTAAAGACTAAACCACTTCTAAAAATGATTTCAGCCATTTTTTAATAAACACACACACAGCCTACTGACTAATCAAGTACTAAGATTATTTCAGCTCTGGTAAGTATTCATTGAGGTTAGACTAAATCAAACTCCAAACTGATGTTAATTTCTCTTTAGTAAGATGAACCAACTTCTAAATTCTTTCTAAAATAAGTCTTCTATGAACTATGATATCTCCTCTGCCTGCAGGAGTAATTGTCATGATTCAATTAAATGTATCAGGTAAAAATGAAAAATTATATATTAACTAAAGTGAGAAACAGGCAGTGTGGTGTCACTTCTTAATTTTCATCTACTTTTTCTCTTACCTAGGCCTTTGTATCTGCCCAGTGAATTTACTTTTATGTGACAAGGAAACAAACAATTTCTCTCCAATAAAGAAGATAATATCAAACAGCATATATTTCATAAATGCTTCTAATTTTAATGAGATGGAAGCTATCTTTCTGTAAGGAGATTTGAAAGGTGACTCATCACCAGAGACTAGGTTCAATGTGACCTCCTTTACTCAAAAGGTATTAGAATGTGATATTCTATATAATTAAATTTTTTAGAAACTTCAAATTATATTCTAAAATTTTCTTTATATAGAAGTCTTTTGAAAGTGGATAACATCCTGTGTTTATTTCTATAGCATAGGGCATTGGCATTTTTTTGTTGATCTTGCAGGTTCATCTTTATGAATATTCATTATGTTATTATAGAGTAGTTTATTGTGGCTTTAATAACTTCTCTAGTTTGAGAAGGTCAGCTAATATTGCTTTCATAATAAACTTACTTTCAGTTAAGTATATATCTCTTGCTCTTGCTTCCTTTTTGCTTCCTGTCTTTATCTTTTGTGAACTGAAAAACAAGTGTCCAAGTAAATGAAGAATTATATACTGTGTAAAAGGGTAGGATACATTTATATGACAGTTCATGATTTATAAAACACCTGATGATACACTGGGGCTTCCTGATTATCTCTAATGGTAAAGAATCTGCCTGCAATGCAGAAGACCTGGGTTTGATCCCTGAGTTGGGAAGATCCTCTGGAGAAGGGAATGGCAACCCAATCCAGTATTCTTGCCTGGAGAATCCCATGGACAGAGGAGCCTGGTGGGCTTCAGTTTCATGGGGTTGCAAAGAGTCAGACCTGACTAACTAACACTTTCACTTTCTTTCTGATGAAACATTACTTTGTTTAATCACCAAAGCAAATCTGAGTGATAGATTTTATCTACACTTTACAAATAAGTAAATTGGAGGCCAGATAAGTAGATCATATTTCATAAATACATATACATAGCAAGTTTATCCGTAGAATGTGAACACAAACATGTTGACTCCTATGAAATATTTTACATAGTGGTATTATTTCCAGTAAGGGCTTTGATTTAGGTCATAACTGAATGGTCTAGTGGTTTTCCACTTTCTTCAATTTAAGTTTGATTTGCCAATAAGGAGTTCATGATCTGAGCCACAGTCAGCTTTCGGTCTTGTTTTTGATGACTGTATAGACCTTCTTCATCTTTGGCTGCAAAGAATATAATCAATCTGATTTTGGTATTGACCACCTGGTGATGTCCATGTGGAGAGTCTTCTCTTGTGTTGTTGGAAGAGGGTGTTTGCTATGACCAGTGCCTTCTCTTGTTAAAACTCTGTTAGCCATTGGTCTGCTTCATTTTGTATTCATATTTGATTAGATTATAATCAAATCCCTTACAGTTATACAGTGGAAGTGACAAATAGATTCAAGGGATTAGATCTGACAGACTGCCTGAAGAACTATGGATAGAGGTTTGTGACATTGTACAGGAGGCAGTGATCAAGACCATCCCCCAAAAAAAGAAATGTAAAAAGGCAAAATGGTTGTCTAAGAAGGCCTTACAAATAGCTGAGAAAAGAAAAGACATAAAAGGCAAAGGAGAAAAGGAAAGATATAAGCATCTGAATGCAGAGTTCCAAAGAATAGCAAGAAGAGATAAGAAAACCTTCTTCAGCAATCAATGCAAAGAAATAGAGGAAAAGAACAGAATGGGAAAGACTAGAGATCTCTTCAAGAAAATTAAAGATACCAAGGGAACATTTCATGCAAAGATGGGCTCGATAAAGGACAGAAATGGTATGGACCTAACAGAAACAGAAGATATTAAGAAGAAGTGGCAACAATACACAGAACTACACAAAAAAGATATTCATGACGCAGATAACCAGGAAGGTGTGATCACTCACCTAGAGCCAGACATCCTGGAATGTGAAGTCAAGTGGGCCATAGGAAGCTTCACCATGAAAAAAGTTAGTGAAGGTGATGGAATTCCAGTTGAGCTATTTCAAATCCTAAAAGATAATGCTATGAAAGTGCTGCACTCAGTATGCCAGCAAATTTGGAAAACTCAGCAGTGGCCACAGGATTGAAAAAGGTCAGTTTTCATTTCAATCTCAAAGAAAGGCAATGCCAAAGAATGTTCAAACTATCACACATTTGCATTCATCTCACATGCTAGCAAAGTAATGCTCAAAATTTTCCAAGCCATGCTTCAACAGTACATGAACTATGAACTTCCCGATGTTCAAGCTGGATTTAGAAAAGGCAAAGGGATCAGAGATAAATTGCCAACATCTGTTGGATCATTGAAAAAGCAAGAGTGTTCCAGAAAAACATCTATTTCTGCTTTATTGATTATGCCAAAGCCTTTGACTGTGTAGATCACAACAAACTGTGGAAAATTCTTCAACAGATGGGAATACCAGACCACCTGACCTGCCTCTTGAGAAATATGCATGCAGATCAAGGAGCAACAGTTAGAACTGGATATAGAAAAACAGACTGGTTCTGAATCAGGAAAGGAGTATGCCAAGGCTGTATATTGTCACCCTGCTTATTTAACTTATATGTGGAGTACATCATGAGAAATGCTGGGCTGGATGAAGCATGAACTGGAATCAAGATTCCTGGGAGAAGTATCAATAACCTCAGATATGCAGATGACACCACCCTAAGGCAGAAAGCAAAGACCTAAAGAGCTTCTTGATGAAAGTGAAAGAGGAGAGTGAAAAAGTTGGCTTATAACTCAACATTAAAAAAACTAAGATCATGGCATCTGGTCCCATCACTTCATGATAAATAGATGGGGAAACAATGGAAACAGTGACAGACTTTATTTTCTTGGACTCCAAAATCACTGAAGATGGTGACTGCAGCCATGAAATTAAAAGACACTTGCTCCTTGGAAGAAAAGTTATCACCAGCTTAGACAGCATATGAAAAAGCAGAGACATTACTTTTCCAGAAAAGGTCCATCTAGTCAAACCTATGGTTTTTCCAGTAGTCATGTAAGGATGTGAGAATTGGACTATAAAGAAAGTTGAGGGCCATAGAATTGATGCTTTTGAGCTATGGTTTTGGAGAAGACTCTTGAGAGTTCCTTGGACTGAAGGAAGATCTAACCAGTCCATCCTAAAGGAAATC
This sequence comes from Neotragus moschatus, assembly GCA_006410615.1. Taxonomy (NCBI): domain Eukaryota; kingdom Metazoa; phylum Chordata; class Mammalia; order Artiodactyla; family Bovidae; genus Neotragus; species Neotragus moschatus. Next base: position 434,100 of record SJYA01000205.1, read on the forward strand.
AGTCCTGAATATTCATTGGAAGGACTGATGTTGAAGCTGAAATTTCAATACTTTGGTCACCTAATTCAAAGAAGTGAGTCATTTGGAAAGACTCTGATGTTGGAAAAGATTGAAGACAGGGAAGAATGGACAACAGAGGATGAGATGGTTGTATGGCATCACTTACTAGATGGACATCAGTTTGAGTAAGCTCTGAAAGTTGGTGATGGACAGGGAAGCTTGGTGTGCTGCAGTCCATGGGGGTCACAAATAGTAGGACATGACTAAGCAACTGAGCTGAACTGATAGTTTCCAGTAATTTGGTAAGGTTCTGAGTGAAAGCTCATGAAGTCATAGGCAAGACTATAAGAAAGCAATTTTAAACTCCAATAGGTTCATTTTTCAAACTTTGATCCAAAGAAGTTTTTCAGAGGGTTAATGTCTCCAGAAGTATGATTGCTGACTAGATAGGCAATTAATGTCCTGTTTTTATCTAACAAAAGTAATAATTTATCAGTATCAGGTATAAAATATAATTCTGGACATCTTGACTATGAGACATAGTCCTACCATATTTTTATTTAATAGAATTTCAGCTTTCAATAGGCACACTCAAAAATTGGGACTGTGTGACTAGGACAGTAATCCCATGGACAGAGGAGTCTGGCAGGCTAGAGTCCATGGGGTCATAAAGAGTCAGATGTGACTGAAGCAATTTAGCATATGGGGTTGCTGTACCCTTCTCCATGGGATCTTCCCAACCCAGAGATGGAACCCACACCTCCTGCATTGCAGGTGGATTCTTTACCACTGCAATGAGTATGCTGTTGCTAAGTCACTTCAGTCATGTCCGACTCTGTGTGACCCCATAGACGGCAGCCCACCAGGCTCCCCCATCCCTGGGATTCTCCGGGAAAGAACACTGGAGTGGGTTGCCATTTCCTTCTCCAATGCATGAAAATGAAAAGTGAAAGTGAAGTCGCTCAGTCGTGTCCGACTCTCAGCGACCCCACGGACTGCAGCCTACCAGGCTCCTCCATCCATGGGATTTTCCAGGCAGGAGTACTGGAGTTGGATGCCACTGAGGCCTGGAAGTACTGCTCAACACTTAAAATACAGGTTTTTATTAGACATAAATGGGTCAGCAGGATATTGTTGATTTTTTCTACTATATTAGAATAAAGAGAGTGTTTGAACTGTTAGTGCTTTTGAACTGTGGTGTTGGAGAAGACTCCTGAGAGTCCCTTGGACTGCAAGGAGATCCAACCAGTCCATTCTGAAGGAGATCGGCCCTGGGATTTCTTTGGAAGGAATGATGCTAAAGCTGAAGCTCCAGTACTTTGGCCACCTCATGCGAAGAGCTGACTCATTGGAAAAGACTCTGATGCTGGGAGGGATTGGGGGCAGGAGGAGAAGGGGACGACTGAGGATGAGATGGCTGGATGGCATCACTGACTCGATGGACGTGAGTCTGAGTGAACTCCGGGAATTGGTGATGGACAGGGAGGCCTGGTGTGCTGCGATTCACGGGGCTGCAAAGAGTTGGACATGACTGAGTGAACTGAACTGAACTGAACTGAACTGAACTTGAACTGTTAGAGGTTAACAAATGAACTAAAAATCTTAAATCTCCTATTGGAAGATATTCCAAACGTAGGAAGAGACCACTCTATTCATTTACTGAATGTCTATTGCTTACTTCTTTGGGTAGAAGATTGCTCTTTAGGCTGGACCAAATCAATCAAGCCAAAAGAATAAATTTTCCCAAGGTAGGTAAAACAATAATAGCCAACTATTTTAAAAATAAATAGGTTCCCAAGTATATAAAATTATCAAATAACTTATGAAGAATGTGTAGAAAATCAGACGGATGTTTGAAAACCAGGTTTACTGGAGTAGTTTATGGCTAAATGCACTAAAACGCCATATCCTAGAAATCTCAGAAAACTCAAGTAGAGAGGAGTCCTAAACATCAAGTCTGAGCTCCTTTTAGATATGTGGAGAGACATGTGGCTCCTAAACAGGTTTATCAGGCTCTTTTGATTCTGCTTAATTCCTTTTTCCTTCTTTGTTATAGTCTTATTCTTAGGAAAATAATCCCAAGGAGGTTATTAAAAGATAAAACATAAAAATTCATAAAATCTAAGCAAATCATATTGATGCTATAGTGCAGCAACTGATCATTTTGTAAAGAATTTAATTTGATATATTTATAAATGACCATCTCACTGACACTTCTAATTTTGACTTAAACAGCAAATAATCTATATCTGTCTCTAAACAGGGTATCACCTATATAATTTCTAAGTCAGACAAGGATAGCTCTTCATCACATTAAAGAAAACTGGAGACAGATCAGGTTTATTTACAAACTATAACACAAAATCATAAATGGCAAAATAAGGTGGTAGATGTTTTTAGAGTTAAATCCTACGAAGGGACAAAACAAAGGGAGAAATCAGTTTGCTACAGAAGAGCTATTAGTGGTTAAAGGGCATTTGATACTAGGAGCAAAAAGAATGTAATTAGTATAGGATTTTCCTTTACTTGAGTAATACATTTTCTTACTGCTTTAATAATAATGTTGAAGTAATTGTATTTCCTCAGGAACATTTTCGGAGTACTCTTCCAGTACTCTTGCCTGGAGAGTCCCATGGACGGAGGAGCCTGGTGGGCTGCAGTCCATGGGCTGGCAAACAGTCTGACACGACTGAGTGACTTCCCTTTCACTTTTCACTTTCATGTATTGCAGAAGTAAATGGCAACCCACTCCAGTGTTCTTTCCTGGAGAATCCCAGGGATGGGGGAGCCTGGTGGGCGGCCGTCTATGGGGTTGCACAGAGTCGGATGCGACTGAAGTAACTTAGCAGCAGCAGTAGCAGGAATGTTTTATGCAAAAGATGTTGCTCAATATGAATGTCTATTAATAGGCAATAGCTCATAAAGCAATAACTTATCTTGGTACATCAACAAAAAGAGTATAAAACTGTATAGTAAAGCTTTCTGGTGGATGTTATCAAAGAACATACTTTATGGCTTTGAAAACGAAAAATGAATTTATAGTTTGAAGTGCCAAAAAAGATAAGCTTGTACCTGAATTTTTTGTCCTCCATTAACTGATAGCATGTTTTCTATTTTGAGTAAAATTCTAGAATAAAGGTTAATATATTTTTTAAAAGACTGTCTTACATGTATAGAAAAATAAAATTATTGCTGAGTCCTGATTTATGCTTTGACAAATTTACTAAAAATATTCTTCAGTTTAAATGCTATTGGCTCATTGTATACATTGTGTGCCAAACATGGTCATAGGGAATATTGAGAATCCAGCTATGGTGACTACCCCTGAAGAGTTTATCACCTGTGGGAAAAACACATGCTATCTGTGATGTAAGACTGACAATGATATGTTGAAACAGTTGCACATGTTGCAGTTCCAAGGACAAAGGCAAGTTAACCTCAACCTGGGTCATTTGGAAAGGCTATAAAGAATGGTTTGAAAAGTCAGATCTGAGGAGGAAGTAAACAGAGCATTCTAGAAAGGGGAACGAATTGTCTAGGGACAGGAAAGTTAAGTGTAGACTTGAAGACAGAGAAAGGAATTAGATGAGGCTACAGAACTGACAGGAATAGAGAAATGGAGAAGGAGGGAGGCTCGTGTGTGATGCCTCATAGATGGTCACTGTCAACCCAGTGAATTCATCACAGGTTTGCTGTAGGAGATCACATGTGTGAAAGCTCCAGAGACATTCTGCAGACCAGAACAGCATTCCCATCCTTGAGTTCAGTAGCTAATCAGCAGCAGAGGCTTCTTTCTGTGACTTGCACCTTTCTTTCTGTTGCTCTGTCTACCCTTAGGCAGCAGTTATCTAAACTTAGTTTCTCCTAGTTCCTGGTAATGTCCAATTTATTTTCATTCCCTACATTCACTTAATAGTCCAGTGTCGGCTCCTTGTGGTCACAATGCATCCAAGTCATCTTTCACTGAAACAGCCTTGATCCTTTGCTTTACCTCATTTGCTTCCTTAAGAATGTCATTTGAAATGACACTATTTTGTGAAGGATTTTCTGACAGCACAGAAGTAGAATATGTTTCTCAGTACCACCCCCCCCAAACTCTTTGATATTCTGTATCACATACAAGTATATATGTATGACATGTATTTTTGCCAACTCAAAGAAGAAGATATACCTAAGTGGGATCCTTAAGGTTAGATGCCTCATAAAACATGTTAACATCATCAAACTGATTTAAGTAAATTGTGGAACATGTCTACTTTGTCAACACCTGTTGAATACCAGAAGAGCAAGACCTTTTGTATATCTCTGTTGCTAGGATGTAGCCTAGTTTAGTCAGGCTACATATTAGCTAAATAAATGAATGAAAAAGGGAACTGAAGATGTATTCTTATTAGGTTTCACATTATATCTTAGGAATATTTTCTCCTTATATGACATCTATTAAATTCAAACTGGTATTTTAAAAGCTTCTCAGTATATAATATCCAAAAATCATTCCATCACAAGAAAAAGCACAGAGAACATTTCTGTAACCTCCTATACCTCTGAACAAGCTAACACGTATGTGAAAGTATGCCCTTTTAACTCTTTCAATGAAAGTTGTTCATTTCTATTACACATTAATCATTTCTTATCACAAAGAATGTAACCCTGACACATGTATACACATGTGCACACAGATAAAACAAGCTGATATTCTATCTACTTGCTTGGGAGAAAAAAGGAGAAGAAGACATCTTGTGTTAGTAAAGAGTAGCAAGGCTGTGATGATTTATTATATTACTGTATGGAGTAAGAAGCAAGTTACTATCATATATTTAAAATATTTACTTTCCTCCAATGAGTTTCTTATTCCTTCAGAAATGGCTTAGAAAAAAAGGAGTATGTTTAAGTTTTATGTGCTACGTTGACACTATTTTTTATCTCATACATCTAATAAGTGGAACAGCCTATTAATGTTCAACATGTTTTGCATGGGAAAGAGGATGGATCATAAGACTTAAAAATGAAAGCTTGGAGGTGGGAACTGAGTCACAATCTATTATAATTCTAAAGGCTTTATTACATAATTAGAGGATCCTCAAGATATAAGACTATGAATACAACTGATTCATGAGTTAATGAAATGTAACTGAAGCTTTAGATAATGGACCAGTGAGCTATTGGCCACTTTAATTTACTGTCACTTTTTTTCCAGAGTATATTTTTGATGCCAGAATCATCTTTTCCCTCTGTGCCTACTTGTGAAAGGCAGTCATGGAAACGAGAGCTTTTCCTTCACCCATATTTCCTTTACTTTATCTTTTTCTGATTATTGCATTAAAAAATTACTAAATCTTTCAAATAAAGAGTAAGAAGTAGAACTGAAGTGCTCCTAGAGAGCATATTTTGTATTACCCTCACTGTAATAAAAATTGTGGCTGGACTTTGTCTACACTTCCTGGGAGATAACCTCAGAATCTTTGGAATTTCCCAGAATGTTTTGCTATTCATCCTGAACACGTTAGGGCACATCTGATAGTTTACACCAACAAGGTGATTCATCGTGAGCCCCTAGATAGTTTATGCTAAGGAGATGTCTCAGGATGGGAGCTGGCTATGGCAGAAAGACTAATCATGTGATTAAAGAGTTGGGGCTTTAAGCCACGCCATATCAGCCCTTTTTAGATGGGAGGGAAACTGGAGACTGAGTTAAATGGTGTGGTTAATGATTAAATCAATAATATTTATATAACAAAATCCCAATAAAACTTTTGGACACCAAAATTCAGGTGGGTATCCCTGGTGAGTAATACTCCAAATATTTTCACAGATCAGTGTGCTGGGAAGGTAATACAACCCTGGGAAAAATGGAAGCCTTACATACAAACCTTCACAGATTTACCCAGTGCTTCTCTCCCTTTGGCTGGTGCTGATCCATATGCTTTCTGCTATAATACAACTGTAATCTTAAGCATAATGCTTTCCTTGAGTTCTGTGCCTCATTCTATCATGTTATTGAAACTGAGAAGATAGTAGGAGCCCCTAACTCTGTAGCCAGCTGGTTAGAAGTGAGGATGACACAAATTTGTGGCTGCTGTTTGAAGCAAGGGTAGTCTTACGGAGGACCTTGCCTGTGAAGATGGGTCCAATGCCAGGTGGTTGATGTCAGAAATCATTGTTACCACCTTATTTTTCTTTAAGGGTAAATTTGAACTCAGAGAGGGTTAATAATATTCTCAGTGTCATACTGTGTTAGCAGAAAACTTCAGATGAGAGTCGGGTCTCAAATTCCTCATTCCAGTATATTTTGTTATGCCATGCTAGATATCAACTCAGACTCCATGTTCATCTCCAAAATAGAATTGTGACAGAGAATAAGCCAAAACAAGGAAAAAAAAAAAAAAGATGCTATGCCAGTGTGGGCAAATCCAGTATGATAATGTCATCTGATAGATAGCAGCTGGTATTTACTACTGACAAAAGGCAGAGAAGGTACTGGGCACTTGTCTAAGCACCTTCCAGCTATGATCTTCTGTAATCCTTTCAACCCTTTAAACATCTCCATTTAACAGATGAAAACAACAGGCTCATGGACTCTCCCAAGGAAGCAAAGATAATAAATCAGAGAGTGAGAGTTTTGGGGAGGTAATATGGAATCTTGACAAAATAGATTCTGAAGGCAGCCAACTTTGATTCCTTAAATGGTTTTGACCTGAACTTTGAGATGTTTTAGGATTTATTTCAATCTTTCATACAGAAAAATATCAGATTTGAAATAAAAAGTATTTATTTAAAACTAGCTAGGACATGAATGCAATTCAGTATAATTCAATCTCTCCCTCTCCTATCTTTTCCTGCTTAATTTTTTAATACTTGTATTTAAGGACTCTCCAAGTTGCATTAGTAGTGAAGAACCCATCTCCCAGTGCAGGAGACCAAAGAGATGTAGGTTCGATCCCTGGGTATGGAAGATCCCTTGGAAGAGGGTATGGCAACCCACTCCAGTATTCTTGACTGGAGAATACCATGGACAGAGAAGCCTGGCAGGCTGCTGTCCACAGGGTTGAAAAGAGTAGGACATGACCAAAGTGACTTAGCACACACATACTTGTATTTAAGAAGTAAAATTTATATGAGACTTTATCTTGGCAATTGTCATTTTTTTTCAATAATCAAAGAAATAACATTCCATTCAAAATAAAAATTTAGATTGGGAATTATGTGGTGTTGAGCTAGTATTTTAACAATTTGATGAGTCAGCTTCTTTTTGTTAAACAGAGGTAACAGTGATATGTGCCTCACAAAACTGCTGTGAAGTATGAATTCCTTAGCACAGTGCCTGGCACACTGACAATAATTATTATTTGAGTTTACATTGTAATTAATCATTATTATTAATAACTCTCAAGTGACTTTACTGTTATTGCTTAGTAAAACACATACTCTTGTTTTATATTCTTGTTTGGTAGAAGGAAGACTATTAAGAAATGAATCAGGGACTTCTCTCATGGTCCAGCTGTTAAGACTGTGTGCTTCCACTGCAGGGGATGTGGGTTCGATTCCAGGTCAGGGAACTAAGATCCTGTGTGCCACTCTGTGTGGCCAAAATACTAAAACAAGAAAGACATGAATCAAATGATAGAGGACTTAGTGTGATACTAAACTAGCTGACTCCAAACTAGCTATGTGTTTGAAAACAGGCAATTACATGAGTCAATATGAATGTCAGCTTGAACAAGAAGCTGTGTCTTCATGAAATCGGTACAGTCAAATGCCTCAAGGAACATGTTAACACTAGTAAATCAGTTTAAATAAATTGGAGAGGGAAAAATCTTTCCATTAACTTCACTATCATATGTAATACATTGGTGAGATTTGGCTAGTAAGAAAAATAATTTTAGATTGATAATCTTAGGCAGTAAGCACATGAAGGAAATAGTAAGGTACTGAAAAGGGATGCATGCGAAGGAAAAAGGGAAAACAAAGGGGCCAGGATTCCTCCTAGCTGAGGCCAGATCCTCCCTGCACTGCTGCTTTGCTCAATTCTTTCTGTCATCTACATTATCATGATTAAGTAGGATCAATGTTTCACACTGAGCTTTGGAGTGTGCAATAGAAAAACAAGGTTGAATTACCAGGAATACCAAAGAGCCACTCTAAATTACTTTGTGTCTCAAGGACACAAGTCTGTGTGCAGAGGTGAAAAACAGAGAAAATAAAAACAGTCTACTCACACAGCAAACACAAGTTGTGAAATTTAACTTTTCTTAGTTGATAGAGCTAAAAAGAAGATCGCATCAGGTTTTTAAATAGCCCGATGTCTTTCTTCTTTTCAGGATATGTGTGAGTGCTAGGTCCTCATTTATTTATTAAAGCTACAGGGCTATTAGTGTAATGTGGGAAATAAATATATATTTTAAATTAGAAGGCATCCTATTAATTAGAAGATTTATTAGACAGCCAGGTGGTTCAGTGAATCGGCTATGGTTAGTTCAAGAGAGATAATACTGTCACCTAAAATATGGATACATTTGAGGGTAAACTTTAAAAATAAACAGAATGATCTGGATAATGGGATTCATTAATCACTGGAACTGTATGTGTCTGTGTTTATAGGTGGGTATGGCAAGAGAGTCAAATTTGTCAGCCTGAAAAAAACATTATTAACACTGAAATTAGTGTGCTAGAACTTGTGCCATAATAAAATAGACCTGTAAAGAGTGGCAGACACCAGGCACCTTCTAACAACTTTTCACTAAAATATCCATAAAGGCAAAAAAACTGTAAAAAATAATAATGATAAAAGAATGAATAGTATAATTGAGTCAGATGCAAATGAATAACAATAAACTATTTAAATTTTTAGTTTTTTATGTCATATCTTTTATTCTTTTTAAAATACTTTGTTCCTCCAAAGATTAGTTGATTCATATCTATTTATCTAGATAGAAACTATATGGCCCAGAATTCAACAGGGCAATTAGTGTGAAAATAAATGAAGATGATTTACATGAGAGCAAGAAAAGCCTATTTATTCAGGGCTTGCTACAGCAAGAGAGTCCGTCATCACCATTTGTGTGTGACAGAGACTTAAAGGCAGGCAGAGAAGAAAGCCGCATAGCAGACACTGGGCTGCACCCCGCAGGCCTACGAGGCCTGGGCTTGTCCAGCATCAAGACTGAAGAAAGAGCCCTGTGGGAGCAACAGAGACATCAGTGGTTTAATGGGTGGGGGAGTTTACATGACTGAAGCAAGGTTCTGGAGCAACAACCCACGTGCACAGTGGATGAGCAGGACAAGGTGGCAGTCTTTGCTGGGTGGGGGCATTCGGGGGGCCAAGGGAGGAGAGATTGCCAGTTACAGGGAAAACTGAAGTCAGGTTAGTTCGTTAGTTACCAGAGAATTGAAGAAGGGCCCATCTCTTACCATCCCTTTGATAAGCTATCATTAACTGGGACCTGGAGCAAGCACACAGGAAGGTCAGTCATGTGAGTAGGGTGAAGCAGATCCTGGTTGGGCAGAGAATGTATAGAGAGCCAGAGAACATCCATCTTGAATGGCCTGACAATGCAATAGAAAAGCAGGAAGCCTTCAGGTATGTCCTGATTGAGATGTTACTGGTATAAGCAAATGAGATGGGCTAACTAGGAGCTAGGCATCTGATGTGATTGGTTAGGTAACCTATTTGGCTTTCTCTGGTTGATCCTAAGTTAGAAGTAGGAGCAAATATTAAGGAAACTAACAGTTATTCATCGGGTCCTGGGCAGTTTGTCTGATACAGGGGTTATTGTTCAACTTCCTGGGTTGGTTGCTATGGTTAGTAGCTGGCCCTCCTTGATTGATTACTCTGGATAATAGGTTGGCTTCTTCAGATGGTTGCACCAGCCTGTAGGTCAGAGTGCTACTTTTACACATGGACTGGCTATGATACTTGTATATATTCAGTCTCTTGTAAGTACTGAATTTCCGTAGGGGCTTGTGGCAGTTGGGAGGCATGATACTCACAAGAAAAACACCACAAGGGTTAACAGAAATGGGCAGGCCACAGTACCAAGGCTTGCTAGAAACTATGCTTTTCCTGTGTTAACATCAGTTTAGACTGAAGAACCAGCCCAAAGGAGGTGGAGAAAGGCTACCTCAGTAGAGCAGAGTGCTGTGGGTGAAAGCCAGCTTGAGATACAGAAGCTATATACATCAATCTTTCTCAGTATTCAATCTTTCCTCTCTAAGTATTCAAGGAAGGTTATATCACTGCTTAAATGGACTAAGAGAAATACTAAGGATTGTCCAGTGATAAAGGTCTGGTCATTTTTGAAGATGAGTCAGGGAAAAAAAAAAAAAAAGAAAACTCTTTACCAATCACCATGTTCCTTATAGAAAATTCTAAAGAATCAGAGAGCAAACACAACATCCAGGAGACTCAAAAGAATAACATAACTTCTGAACACATGCTACTGCTGGATCCAAAGGAAGCTTCCAGATCTATTTTAAGATCTTCATTAAAATCAAGGAAGATGTGGCTTCTGTGAAAATGGATATGAAAAGAGAAACAGAGTGAAATAGCAGAATATTAATCTTCATTGAAAGTATCCAATCAATGATATAGGTCATAAACTTGAAACTGTTATAGAGTGAGGAGAAAAACAGCAACTTTCTGTGAAAAGTGAAAGCTATTACTGTTATGGCCAGCGAATAAACCAACAGCCTATAGATAACTGATAGTCTTCAGAGAGAGACAGAAGGAAGGGAAGAAGAAAGTTATCAAATAATAATGATAATAATAACAATATGAAATAATTGCAGCTAACATTTATTGACTATGCCTCAAACTACATGTTCTGCACTTTATTGGGATTATTAAATTTAATACACACAAAGGACCTATAACTAGGCTTATATTAACCCTATTTTACAGATGAAAAATTGAGCTTAAAAGGATATATGCATACTCCCTTATGTTGTTAAATATAGCTTTCCTTACAGAATGTTATCTTTTAAAAAGTCAATACAAACATGGATATATATATATGTGTATATATATTAGTATATATACTCTTTCCAAATAAACATATATATCCTGTCAAAATTTTTGTATTATTGATTAAAGAAAAATAAGATACAAGTATTCTACCTTCATGGGCTTCCTGGGTGGCTCTGCAGTAAAGAATCTGCCTGAGATACAGAAGACTCAGGAGACACTGTGGGTTTTATCCCCGGGTCGGGAAGATCCCCTGGAGGAGGGCATGGCAACCCACTCTGGTATTCTTGCCTGGGGATTCCCATGGACAGAGAAGCCTGGCAGGCTATAGTCCATGGGGTGGCAAAGAGTCGGACACAACTGAGGAGAATGAGGAGTCAGACATGACTGAAGAGAATGAGCACACACACACACACACACACACACACACACACACACACACACACATTTATTTAAGGTATTTTTAAGTTTAAAAGCTAGCTAGGTGATTCTAATTTATTCTTTACTGCTGCTGCTAAGTCGCTTCAGTCGTGTCCGACTTATCCTTTACTAACCCTGTAGTAAAGGAAGGAAAGGGAGCAAGGGATTATAAATGACTTTTGATTCAAAGTGTAGTGTGTACAAAAGTAATGAAGAAAGAAAAATGAAACAAAAATGCTACATTACTATATCATTTGCTACTATATTACTATACTCAAAGGAAAGGATATTGACGCAAGTAGTTGCTGCTGCTGCTAAGACACTTCAGTCGTGTCTGACTCTGTGCGACTCCATAGACAGCAGCCCACCAGGCTCCCCTATCCCTGGGATTCTCCAGGCAAGAACACTGGAGTGGGTTGCCATTTCCTTCTCCAATGCATGAAAGTGAAAAGTGAAAGTGAAGTTGCTCAGTCCTGTCCGACTCCAAGCGACCCCATGGACTGCAGCCCACCAGGCTCCTCCATCCGCGAGATTTTCCAGGCAAGAGTACTGGAGTGGGGTGCCATCGCCTTTTCTGGCAAGTAGCTGCTAGATGTGCTTGTTCAAATACTGTCATCATAAACTTTTCTCCAATGAACCTTCCATTTGTAACTATATTTATTTCAGAAAATAATACATTATCCAGCATATATGAAGGCAAAATATGCACAAACCATCAGACGTATAATTTTAAAATAATTAAATTTTAACAGTCAATATGCAAAATGTTTGTTCTGCAATGCCAGTATTCATGCCACTGAGTAACTTAAGAAAGCTTTCAATTCAATGTGATCTTTCAGTTCAGTTCAGTTCAGTTCAGTTCAGTCACTCAGTTGTGTTCAACTCTTTGTGACCCCATGAATCACAGCACGCCAGGCCTTCCTGTCCATCACTATCTCCCAGAGTTCACTCAGACTCACATCCATCGAGTCGGTGATGCCATCCAGCCATCTCATCCTCTGTCGTCTCTCTTTCCTCCCACCCCCAATCCCTCCCAGCATCAGAGTCTTTTCCAGTGAATCAGCTCTTCACATGAGGTGGCCAAAGTACTGGAGTTTCAGCTTTAGCATCATTCCTTCCAAAGAACACCCAGGGTTGATCTCCTTTAGAATGGACTGGTTGGATCTCCTTGTAGTCCAAGGGACTCTCAAGAGTCTTCTCCAACACCACATTTCAAAAGCATCAATTCTTAAGCTTGCAGCTTTCTTCACAGTCCAATTCTCGCATCCATACATGACCAGAGAATATATTTGCTAAAGTATTTCAAGACTTGAGACCAAAATAAACTACCATGGAATACTGAATCCACTTTCATTTTTTTTACTTTTTTAATTCTGTGAAAATAACAACAAAATATCATGCTTTGGGAAGTGAAAGTCACTCAGTTGTGTCCGAGTCTTTGTGACCCCTGGACTATACAGTCTATGGAATTCTCTGGGCCAGAATACTGGAGGGGGTAGCCTTTCCCTTCTCCAAGGTATCTTCCCAACCCAGGGATCAAACCCAGGCCTCCCACAGTGCAGGTGGATTCTTTACCAGCTGAGCCACAAGAAAAGCCCAAGAATACTGAAGGGGATAGCTTATCCCTTCTCCAGCTGATCTTCCCGACCCAGGAATCAAACCTGGGTCTCCTGCATTGCAGATGGGTTCTTTACCAACTGAACTATCAGGGAAATCCTGGGAAGTTAAACACATATGGAAATATTGTCTTTAAAAGTTACCTCAATGAAAGTTGGAGAAAATGAGGAATAACTATGAACTGAGAATGACCACTGCTGCTTGAATATTCTTTCCCTTCCTGACAAATCACTTTAGGTGTATGAAAAGAAAAGTGGGCATGAAGACAGAGTAATAAGACAGTCCTCTCCCCACATCAGCCTCACTTTACCCATCTGAAAAATGGAGCAGTTCTACATAGCACACAGACATTGCCCATAAAAGGACATAGGAAGAATGTGTTTCTGTATAAGATTGTTTTATTCATTTAGTCACTTACAAATTGATATAAAAAGTGATTACTATGTGCAAATTCTTTGAGAAGGATCATACATACACATGGAATAAGATAAGTATAATGTGTTCAAAGAACTTGAGCTTTGATGAAGAAGACAGACAAGAAAATAAATGAACTCAGAATGATAATTGTTATAAAAGAGAAATGAAGGTGTTTCTAAGTCTCTTAATCTCTTCCCTTAACTTTTCCAGATCTTCTATTAATATCTCAGGTCTGGTCCTTACTACTTTCTAAATGAATTAGCAGAGCTGCCCTGGTTCTAGTATATCTCAACTCCAATGAATCCTCCACTTGACTGATAGATGATTGTTCAGTTCAATTCAGTCACTCAGTTGTGTCCGACTTTCTGAGACACGTTGGCCAGGCTTCCCTGTCCATTACCAATGCCTGGAGCTTACTCAAACTCATGTCCATCGATTCAATGATGCCATCTAACCATGTCATCCTCTGTTATCCTCTTCTCTTCCTGCCTTCAGTCTTTCCCAGCATCAGGGTCTTTTCAGATGAGTCACTTCTTCGCATCAGATGGCCAAAGTATTGGAGTTTCAGCTTCAGCATCAGTCCTTCCAATGAATATTCAAGACTGACTTCATTTAGGATGCACTGGTTGGATACCTCTGCAGTCCAAGGGACTCTTAAGAGTCTTTTCCAACACCACAGTTCAAAAGCATCAATTCTTTGGCGCTCAGCTTTCTTTATAATCCAACTCTCACATCCATACATGACTACTGGAAAAACCATAGCTTTGAATAGACAGATTTTGTTGGCAAAGTAATATCTCTGCTTTTTAATAAAATGCTAGACAGCATTTTAATATGTTGTCTAGATTGGTCATAACTTCTCTTCCAAGGAGCAAGGTTCTTTTAATTTCATGGCTGCAGTCACCATCTGCAGCGATATTGGAGCCCAAGCAAAGAAAGTCTGTCACTGTTTCCATTGTTTCCCCATATATTTGTCATGAAGTGATGGGACCAGGTGCTGTGATCTTAGTTTTCTGGATGCTGAGTTTTTAACCCAACATTTTCACTCTCCTCTTTCACTTTCATCAAGAGGCTCTTTAGTTCTTCTTTGCTTTCTGCCATAAGGGTGGTTTCATCTGCATATCTGAGGTTATTGATATTTCTCCTGGCAATCTTGATTCCAGCTTGTGCTTCATCCAGTCTGACATTTCTCATGATGCACTCTGTTAAATAAGTTAAATAAGCAGGGTGACAATATCATCTGCTTCTTGATCTGCAGATTTCTCAGGAGGCAGGTCAGGTGGTCTGGTATTCCCTTCTGTTGAAGAATTTTTCACAGTTTATTATGATCCACACAGTCAAAGGCTTTGGTGTAGTCAATAAAGCAGAAGTAGATGTTTTTCTGGAACTCTCTTGCTTTTTCCATGATCCAGTGGATGTTAGCAATTTGATCTCTGGTTCCTCTGCCTTTTCTAAAACCAGCTTGAACAGCTGGAAGTTCACAGTTCACATACTGTTAAAGCCTGGCTTGGAGAATTTTGAGCACTACTTTTTTAGTGTGTAAATTGAGTGCAATTGTACGGTAGTTTGAATATTCTTTGGCATTATCTTTCTTTAGGATTGGAATGAAAACTGACCTTTTCCAGTCCTGTTGCCACTGCTGAGTTTTCCCAATTTGCTGGCATATTGAGTGCAGCACTTTCACAGCATCATCTTTCAGGATTTGAAAAAGCTCCACTGGAAATCCATCACCTCTACTAGCTTTGTTCATAGTGATGTTTCCTAAGGTCCACTTAACTTTGCATTCCAGAATGTCTGGCCCTAGGTGAGTGATCACATGATCGTGATTATCTGGGTCATGAAGTATTTTTGTGTGTGTAATTCTTCTGTATATTCTTGCTATCTCTTCTTAGTATCTTCTGCTTCTNATCCATCACCTCTACTAGCTTTGTTCATAGTGATGTTTCCTAAGGTCCACTTAACTTTGCATTCCAGAATGTCTGGCCCTAGGTGAGTGATCACATGATCGTGATTATCTGGGTCATGAAGTATTTTTGTGTGTGTAATTCTTCTGTATATTCTTGCTATCTCTTCTTAGTATCTTCTGCTTCTGTTAGGTCCATCACCAAGTTAAGCCACGCAGTTGTGTCTGACTCTGTCACCCCATGACAGTAGCCTGCACCAGGCTCCTCCATCCATGGGATTTTCTAGGCAAGAGCACTGGAGTGGATTGCCATTTCCTTCTCCAGGGAAACTTCCCAACCCAGGGATCGAATCCAGGTCTCCTGCATTGTAGACAGAAGCTTTACCCTCTGAGCCACCAGGGAAGTTTTCAGTTCAGTCAGCTCAGTCACTCAGTTGTGTCCGACTCTTTGCGACCCCATGAATCGCAGCATGCCAGGCCTCCCTGTCCATCACCAACTCCCGGAGTTCACTCAAACTCATGTCCATTGAGTCGGTGATGCCATCCAGCCATCTCATCCTTGGTCGTCCCCTTTAGANTGGACTGGTTGGATCTCCTTGCAGTCCAAGGGACTCTCAAGAGTCCTCTCCAACACCACAGTTCAAAACATTACCTCTTCTGAAAAGCCTTTTTGACAGCTCTGCGTACTCGCACTTACACCCTAGTTCCTCATTATCACATCTCCTGTCATTGCTTTGCTGCTTGTTTCCTTGTATAATGTTAGTCTCTCCCAGCAGAATATTCTTTCTTGAGGCAAGGAAATTATTTATCTTGTTCACTCCGTTATCCCCAGAATTTAGTGCAGTTTCTGTTACATAATAACTATTCCAGAAATACAGGTTAAATGAATGAATAACCTGTGCCCAGTACATAAAGCAGATTCAAGGGCTCATTCTACTTCTGCAAGACTCACCTGCATTAGGGAGAGGAAAACTCATGACATTTGACCTTGATCCTAAACCCAGTTTTTCCAGTAAAATAATCATGTCCTAGCAGGGTGTGATGATACTTTTTTAAAAAAATATAAATTTATTTATTTTAATTGGAGGCTAGGCNCAGATTCAAGGGCTCATTCTACTTCTGCAAGACTCACCTGCATTAGGGAGAGGAAAACTCATGACATTTGACCTTGATCCTAAACCCAGTTTTTCCAGTAAAATAATCATGTCCTAGCAGGGTGTGATGATACTTTTTTAAAAAAATATAAATTTATTTATTTTAATTGGAGGCTAGGCACTTTACAATATTGTATTGGTTTTGCCATACATCAACATGAATCCACCACAGGTATACACGTGTTCCTCATCCTGAACCCCCCTCCCTCCTCCCTCCCCGTACCATCCCTCTGTGATGATACTTTAAATTGAGACAAGGAATCCCCTCAAACCGCAAAGCACACTCCCCCCTATCTTCTGATGTTTGACCTATACTTATGCACACATTCTCTATGTTTCTTAGGAGAAGGCTCTTAATTTCCTGATTTTCTACCCTCAGGTTAATCTTTAAAATTTTATTTCTGCCTGTTTTATTTTTCTATCAATAAACTCTTCTATATCTTCAAACTAATGTTGTGACTTTGCAGTGATAAACATGGTAAGGATGTTAAAATAATTTTGGTTTGTTTAATACATCTTAATAATTTATGTTGGCACTGTTTATTTGGCATGTGATTCACACACTTATTTAATCATTCAATATTTATTTACTTGAAAGGTGCCCTGATCAAAGCACTAGTAGGAAATATAGTCTCTTTCCTCTCTAAAAATGGTCAACATAAGGTAAGGGGTATAAACATAATTAAACACAAATACAATGGATAACAGCAACTAACACCGAAAGAACTCCGGTTGAAACTGGAGGAGAGAGACCAAGTTTCTCCTTTCCGGACTGGGAATTAAATGACTATGTGGTATCTGACAAGTAATTCCACCTTTCTGGGCCTTACTTTCTTATTTGTCATAGGAGTTCAAAACATATAAATATTAAGGTAGCCTTCCAATACATACAAATTACTGAAATTACAAAATTAAAATTTAAGCAACAAAATGTCTATCCCTTAATTTGGAAAATACTAAAAAAAATAATTCTCAGTTGGCAATTTTTATGAAATGCATATTATTTTAAACAGCTAGCAGATATGTGAATGAATAAAGCTATTTATGAGATTTAAAATGTGGTTTGAACATGAAGTTCTAATTTATAAGAATTTTTATTACAATAGAATTTTAAATGTAGTATAACACTGTATAAATCTCAAGAATTGGGGGAGTACTTAATATCTCATGGTCCAAATCGAACCATTAACTCTATTTTGGAAACTGTTCAAGTCATTCACAAAGTGTTAGACCCTGTTCTGAGTGATGCACATGGATAACCTAATTTAACTCTTACTACAGATGCATGAGGAGACATAATAATATAATCACACTGCAGATGAGATTGTAATTAAATGACTAGCTTTCTGACTAAACCGTAGTAGTCAGGATTTAAATAGAGACAGTTTAACTCCACAGTCCAAGCTCTTAAGAACTGTGTTAAGCTCATTATGCCATGGCCTGTATTAGTATGGCCTGAAGCTAAATGCAGAGTATGAATTCCAGGTAAATTCAGTTGGAAATTTCAGAAATAATAGATGAAAATTAATGAGCACATGATGACAGTAAAAATGACAGAAGAGAACAGATAGTCTGAGATGTATGTAGCAAGCACTGTAGAGAATCAGTGGAGTGTGGAGAGAAACAGAATAAATTAAGGGGGTTAATTACTAATGAATTAATAGTTATAATAATGACATGACTACTATTTATTAGGCCCTCTTATGTTTTAAGCATTCTGCTCATCATTTAACGTTCCATCTTATAAATGAACAGGATTTGATTAGTAGAGATAATTAAGTTGAATTCAATTTTAAACTCACATGATTGGGAGTGACCAGGGGACATCGTGACTATTCAGAAGTCTGTAGGGAAAACAGATGGGTGTGAATGATGCAGAGTGAATCAGAGAGGAACCTAGGAGGACATTCTTCTTCTAGAGAAGCAGGGGTCTCAGAAAGCATGTATATATCCTTGAAGGAAAAAAGAATAGAGAGTCTCAGATCTATATGCTATATAATCTGTATACCTTTAACTGTAGATATTTTTCATCTGTGGCCTTACTGGTTGATCTGCCGGTGCTGGCAGCTCAAGGTTATCAGAGGTACAACTTCTGATCTATTCTCTTTTGTCTTATATAAGGTCTGTCTCATGTAGCTTCATATAGGTACAACATAACTTTTTTACATCTGCCACAAGCCTGTCTTGCTCAGGCCTAAACTGTTCATACCAAGGTGTTGCCATGAGGTTTGCTTACTGTATTACCATGGTCCACTCCATGGAAGGACAGATGCTATTAAATCAGCCATAATCTGCACAGCAAGTCCCCGTGGGAACACAGAAATCTTAAGTCCTTTCTACATAGAGGAAATAAGTTGGAAAATTGTTTGGTTTAGCCAAAGCTGAATGATATCCCAGTAAGTGGGAATCTCAGTGCTAAAATAAAAATAATTCTGTGAAAATTAGGACAATTGTTCACCCTATTGGAAAAGTAAAAATGAAGCCTGCTCCATGTCTTGCAGTGCCATGCTGCAAGGGACACTTGGCTGGGGACAGTCCAGGCTGGTCTCAGACTGACATGTGCAGTGGTCACCTTTCAGATTCTCCTCTGCCTTCAGTATCTCCCTCAGTTATCTCCAACACATCTTTCTCCTCTAGTCCTTTGACCCACGGATGAAAGATAGGCAGACCCACCTTACCCTCTGCTTTGCTGGCAAAATGAAATCCTTTATTCTCCCACAAACTCTTAGGCAGAAGAGGTACATTTTTCTTTCTGTATACTCAAGATATTTCCTAGACCACTGATGAGACAGGCTATGTATTTCCTTCTTCCAGGTCACATCTTTTCTGACTCCAGTCTGACAGCTAAAGCCTTAGTAGAGGCAAGAGTACAAGAGATAAAGGTAACCTTCATGATAAGGGAACCTGAATTGTGTGGTGTTTCAAAATCATTTTTATCTCAAATAGCCTTTCTTCCCCATAGGAACTAGTATCTCATATATGCTTTAAAATCTAGTGTTAAATGTATTATGGCTTTGAAAATCATGTTGCCTTAAAGGAGAAAAAGCTCCTGAAAAGATGATACTAGAAAATTCTTTTCTTGACATTTTCATTACATGATTTGCATTGATGATGGACTGAATAGGATTTGAAAGCATCTAGAGACGAAGAGTGGACTCATTGGAAAAGACCCTGATGCTGGGAGGGATTAGGGGCAGGAGGAGAAGGGGACGACCGAGGATGAGATAGCTGGATGGCATCCCTGACTCGATGTACGTGAGTCTGAGTGAACTCCAGGAGTTGGTGATGGACAGGGAAGCCTGGCATGCTGTGATTCATGGGGTCACAAAGAGTCGGACATGATTGAGTGAATGAACTGAAAGGAACTGAGAGAATATTCTGCTATTGATACTTGTAAAATCTTTGAGAACATCTTTCTTATTCAAGCTAATACCAGCACCTTGCCTGACACCCACTTATATGGTAGATGCTACGTGGCTAATAAAATTCCCTAATCTTCTTAAAGCCATATGGCATCTATCTATGTTAAATTACCTCAAGTGCCATGCTTACTGGGGTTTAGGTACCAGAAGAAAGCCACATTAGAGGTAGAATGACTTATTCTATATACAGCTGATAGAAATGACACAGAAACTCAGTTTTTCTGAGTTTCTGTTTAACATTACTTTCTATTATAACAAACTGTTGATTATCTCCCTATTAGAATGAAAACTTCTGGAAGATCTCCTGGAAGAGAAAACACTTGGAATGAAAGTTTGTTGTCATCTTGTTCTCTAAAGAATGTGGTGGGTGAAGAGGGCTGGAAGTAGGGTTACAAAATGTAAGGATGGGAGCTGCCCCCAAACGTTGGTATCCAAGATATAGATTTTAATGCAATATTAAAAAAAATCAAAATTAATGCAAAATGCGTGATGTACCAAATATTGACATTTAAAATAAAGATGGGGTAAATATTATGAAGTTTTTCTTTTGACTCATGCATGGTACTATACAGAGAGCCCTTCAAAGAAGGACTCACCAACTAGCTGCAGGAGGTCAGCTGTCAACTCCTGCAGTCTCTGCCTCAACTGCAGGTCCCAACTTCTCTGAAGTCTCAACCTTCTTGAGCTGCTTGCATACATAACTAAGCAACGCGTGGAGATATTCTCCCCTCAAATGGAAATGTCCAGGAACGTTGACCCTATCGGAGAACATTCTAAGGAACCACTCTCTTCAGAACTCCCTACTGCACTGGCCAGACTTGATCCCATGTGCATCTCAGTTTTCCTTCCTCTGAACAATGCCATTTCCTCCACCTTCCTTCACATGTGTTTATACTATCTCAATTTCTGATTGTTGCATCTGTTTCCAGAATTCAATCTGTGACTGTGATACAGTCCCAAAACCTGTGCCGTCTATGTTTTAATTAAAAATTTGATAGATAAATAAGTCCTGGTTATGTATCATACAGGATGTTAACGCTAGTTAACAATATTGTATTCTACATTTTAAAGATACTAAGAGAGTAGATCTTAAAATTTCTCATCACAGGAAAAGAATTTTGTTACTTTGTGGTGACTGACGTCAACTTACCTTATTGTGGTAATCATTTCTGCAATATAGAGACATAGCAAATCATTACATTGTACAATAAAATTAATACAAAGTTATATATCAATTATATCTTATGATTCTTTATAATATATCCATTATATCTTAATTAAATCTTATACATCTTTAATTATACCTTAATTAAAAGAATACAAATGAAATAAAATTCTAAAATTTTGTTTGGTTGCTCCAGTTTTTCTTAAAAATATGGAGACTATTATATATAAAACTCTCAGAAAAATGATCAGTCCAACCTCAGGGTATAATTAAAGCCTTGTGCTTAATTAGATTCCTTAGAGTACTGATTTCACATGGTTACAGTTCATTTTCTTCTTTTCTGCTTATATTTTTTAGCTCCCTCGATTTATCACAAGAACCTATATCAGACTTGTTACATCCTTATATGACTCACTAGTTGCAGAGTTCCCAAAGCTTTGGTCAAAATGTACTCAAAAATTTCTAACAAAAAATGAGACTTTTGTCACAAATACAAGACTTCATCAACTGTATTTCCATTAAACCAACAATTTCTTCTTAGTAACTTTTGCACTGTGTTTTGTTGTTCAGTCAAGTCTGACTCTTTGTAGCCCCCTGGACTGTAGCCTGCCAGGCTCCTCTGTCCATGAGGATGCAAGAATACTCATGCAAGAATACTCTCCTCTGTCATGCAAGAATACTGGAGTGCGTTGCCATGCCCTCCTCTACTGGATCTTTCCAACCAAAGGATCAAACCCACCGATCTCCCACATTGCAGGCAGATTCTTTACCATCTGAGCCACCAGGGAAGCCCAAGAATCCTGGAGTGGGTAGCCTATCCCTTCTCCAGGGGATCTTCTGAACCCAGGAATTGAACCAGGGCCTCCTGCATTGAGGCAGATTCTTTACCAGCTGAGTAACCAGATTGGTCCAAATGCTGCAAATTCAGGAGATATTCCCCCCTCAAATGTAAATATGCTCAGCTAGCCAAGGAGCTTCAGCATCACTCTTTTTTGAAAATTTGCTTTGGGTTCATAATTATGTTATCATTTTATTGGAGTATAATTGCTTTACAGTGTTTTATTAGTTTCTGCTGGGCAAAGAAATGAATCAGCTATGTGCATGTGCTCAGTCATGTCCAACTCTTTGGGAACCCATGGATGTTGGGAACCCATAGATGGTAGCAGGCCAGGCTCCTCTGTCCATTAGATTCTCCAGTAAAGAATACTGGAGTGGGTTGTCATTTTCTACCCCAGGGGATCTTCCCAACCCAGGGATCAAACCTGTGTCTCTTGGGTCTCCTGTATGGGCAGGCAGATTCTTTACCACTGCGCCACCTCAGAATCAGCTACATGTAAACAAATATCCCTTTCCTCTTGAACCTACCTCCCATACCCCCACCCCACTCCTCTAGGTCATCACAGAGCATCCTCAACAACAAATCTACAAACAATAATGTTGGAGAAGGTATGGAGTAAAAGAAACCCTCCAGCACTGTTGGTGGGAATGTAAATTGACATAACCACTATGGGGAACAGTATGGAGATTCCTTAAAAACTAAAAACAAATCTACTATATGACCTAATAATCCCACTACTGGGAGTATATGATAAGAAAACTAGAGTTCAAAAAGATATATACTCATTGCAGCATCATTCTTATTATGAATTACATACAGAGGGGTTAAACAGGCTTTCAAGGATATAAATTTTTTTTTT